>CM075806.1:10611792-11084833 GCA_037975025.1 Excoecaria agallocha | reverse complement strand
AACAGTAATGCTTCATTATACACAGGCAACGGGCGAGTTTTATTTGAAGTCTTTTTATTTTGCTGCATTTCATCCTTGTTGGAAGTGTAAAACTTCTGAGTTTGTTACCTTTCATCAACCAATTTGAAGAGTAAGGAGTAGTGCATTCTGTTTGAAGGTTGATAACTCTCTTTATGTGAAATAGTAAGTTGATTTTTATCAAAATTTTTGTTTAAACAAAATGTATGTTTTATAAAATTATTTAGAAATCTTGTTTGTTTCTTGAGTTGAAATAAAATGAGATATTGTTTGTTGAGTTGGAAAAAATTTGAGGTCTTATTTGTAAATTTAATTTATTTTTTAGTTAGTTTGTTGAGTTAAAATAAAATGAGATATTGATTGTATTTATAAAAAATGTAAATATAGATTTTGCACTATTGATATTAAATATTAATTATAAAAAATAATATGAAATATATATATATATATATATATATATATATATATATATATATATATATATATATATATATATATATATATATATATATTAATTGGTGCAATATAACGTGTTGATGGATTTAATTTATTTTGTAGTTTGGTGAGTTGAAAAATAATAAGGTAAGTTGTTAGATTTAATTTTTGAACAATTTTATCTAATTTTAGGAATTTTAGGCCAAAATACATATACATTTATATTTGCGTGTGTTGGTGTAATTTCATTTATTGATTGATATAACTTATTTCGTAATTCGGTGACTAGGAAAAAAAATAAGGTATGTTGTTAAATGTTATTGCTATTATTTTTTATGCAAACATAGACATTTTATTATTGATATAAAATGCTAGTTGTAAAGAATATTGTTAGATTATTTAGTTGTTTGTCACAAATTTTCAATTATAATTTTATTTTAAAATTATATATTAATTTTTTGTACGTGAAATTATGTTCTAATATTTTATGCAGTTAAGTACATTACTTATTATAGTATAATTATATTAATATTTATTACGTATTGTGTAATGAGGGGTTTTTTAATTTATTTTTTTATCACATTTAAATGTAGGTCATTTTAAAAATGAATCGCTTTTAAAATCAGCCTTTTTTAAATTCAAGACCATGCGTTGAAGATCTTCTGACGCTCAAAGGAAAACACTAAGTAGATACAGCATGAAGCCATATTGTAAGTATATTTTAAATAATTAATAAATAGAAATTTATTTATACACAACTTTTTATATTGAATAATTTAAATCACATTCATTTAAATGAATTTTTTTTATTTGTCGGGTTGAACATAATGTATTATTTGTTCGAAGAGCCAATATAGAGAGTCATTATGTAAATATTGATCAAAGAATTAGAGTGTATTTGAGGTTGGCTGGATTTTACGGAGTGTCTCAGATAGGTCCCATGCATGTTGATGCGAATTTGGTAACTGCACTTGTGGAGAGATGGAGACCGGAGACGCATATATTTTACCTCGCAGTTGGTGAAATGACCATCATGCTATAAGATATTAAAATACTTACCGATTTACCCATCGAAGGGTGTGCAATAACTAAACGTGTGAAATATGATTGGCCAATAATCTGCTAGCAACTGTTAGGACATATGCCACCTGACGATGTGCTCAAAAGACATTCAATTAAAATGAGATGGTTATCAAACATGTTTGATTCTTTGCCAGTCGATGCTACTAAGTACCAAATACAATGCTTCACCAATGCATGAATACTGCATTGTATTGGTCAATGTTATTAAAATCAGACAGGATAAAGAACCGACGAGACTGGAGGTTCGTGGTTCGACCGGTTCAACCGGGTTCAATCGAATTTTTTCTATTTTTAAAATATTATAAATTATTATAATTTTATAAATACTATTGTATAAAAATTAAAAAAATATCCGTCAAACATTAATATATATCACAAATATCCTAATAATAAGTTACAAAATATAATTTTAATTTTATTATTACAAATAATTAATTATGAATTTTTGAATATTATATATTAGAAACATAAAAATACAATCATATTATGAAAAAAAATTCCTTTTTAGATAGAGTACTAATGAAGCAAACACAGAAAATATTAACCTTGCATATATGAGTATAATTATATTTAATTACAATAAATTCAAATAGATAATAAGTATAATAAATTATTAAGTGACATCTTTAGAATTTAAAATACTAATTTTTTCAAAGAAATAAATTATGAAAATTTCATATATATATATATATATAATTACAATGAAACAAATAGATAATAAATATATTAAATTATTAAGTTATATCTTAAACTTTAAAATAATAATTTTTTCAAATAAATAAATAATAAAAATTTAATATATATATACACACACATATATTTGATTACAATGAACCAAATATATAATAAGTATATTAAATTATTAAGTGATATATTTAAAATTTAAAATACTAATTTTCTCAAATAAATAAATAATGAAAAATAAATATATATATATATATATATATATATATATATATATATATATATATATATGGGGGTGAAAAAATACAAAAAAATATAATTTTTTGCAATTTTCAGCCAAAAATCCGATTTTGTCCGGTTTTTCGGTTCAACTCTATTTTTTTCGGTTCAATCCAGTTTTTTGCCAATCCTGTTTTATGCAGTTGAACCAATCGGTTCGCGGTTAAAATGGTTCAACCGGCCGATCTGGTTCGATTTTAATAATTATGGTATTGGTGGATTGTTGTGTCTATCACAAGCAAATAATTATATCCATTTGATGTGACTTTTCCTTTTGGAGAATTTAGAAGAAGCTAGGAGTTACAGTTGAGGGTCAGTGTGCTTAACTTGGCTATATAGGGACCTTTGTCGTGCTACATGTCCAAGTGCCCATAGGGTGGGTGGTTATCTAATTTTTATTACAAATGTGGGCATGAAAAAGGGTTCCTCTATTTCAACCTTTTTTTATACACGGATGTGTGCTCAATCAGATTATGCCGTATGGATATAGGTATTTATTTAGTTATATACTTATAAATTTATTTAAATATTTATTTATTTATTAATGAATATATGTAGTTATTTTCATTTATAAGTGTTGATATTGAGATATTCATTGAGAAATTGAATTAATTTATAATAGGTGGCGATCTCCTATAAATTTGAGCAATAATAGTTACAAAGATGTACATGTGTATCGAGTTATTTTAAACACTTAGCGTGATGATGAGGTAATTATTATTTCTTTTGTGTAGAAAAAAATATAAATATTGTTACTACATTATTGACCATATTTCTACTTATAATTAGATGGATTGGCAACTGTACGAAGGGGTGATGCATCTGTTGCCTTCCTTTTGTACAAACAGACAGCGCATTTGGCGATCAGTCATGCCTTTGTCTTATTTTCATATAATTGAGTGGTACCAACCGGATCATTGTCTCGAAAAATTTGGAATGGACCAGCCTATTTCGAGTCCTCCAATGATGGCTGATACAGTACATTCAATCGATTTGAGAGGAAATTATGATAAAAATTTTAAAAACATGTTTGCTAATTTTATTAATGAGTAGAATAATCGACTGCATCGGTGTGTTGGTACTCATTTGCTCATAGCACTATTGCATATAAGGTCGTAATATATGCAGTGGTATATAATAAGAACGAGATGACGGATAACCAATATTAGAGCAGCAATAGGATCATCGGTATGATGGACATATTAAATTTTTGATTGATTGGTTAATATATTTCATTAATACATTTATTTATATTGACAGTTTCGTTTAAACGCATGTAAGCTGATGGTGTTGAACTTATTTACCATAGACATTTGGCTTTGTCATCATCTTTAATTGAGGGAGGCAAGATTCCTTTAGAGGCTATTGGACAAATTGGCAAAATATCGGTTGAATATCCACATCAGCCTGCTCTTGATCCGGTACAGGTTCCACTAATGGCAGTCCCATTTCAGGATTTTCGTCAATCAAGAAGAAGCCGAAGAAGTATGGCTGAGAGAAGGACAACTATAGCATATATTCATGTTCCACTAGGCGTTCATTAAGTCCTCCCACCAATTTCATGGGCATATGATTACCCAGATATTTCATGTTCATTCAGGATGTTTGAATTTAGTCAACCAACATTTTTTTTATGCAGAAGTTGGTCCTTCCAGATGTTATGACTATCATGCAGGTACATCAAGATTAAATGTGGATTTACATGTTAGTGTTTTTGAGCCTAATCAAATAGGGTACACCAACAACATTTCAACTTTTAATACAAATGGAGTCATTGATGATAACGTGCAACGAGATGAATTCTTGGATGAACTTCTATCCGATACAAATATGATGCATTTATTGGACGAACCAAGTGAATTCAACCACTCATCAAATTTGGATTTTAGGCACCATTAGTATTGTAATGTATTAATATAATCTATTTCAAATTGTTCAATATAATTGATTATTTATTTCCCAATTTATTATGTCCTCACATGTTATAAAAAACATACTTTGTCTACACAATAAACAAATTATATATATTGTGGAAAAATTGCCATACAAGGAATGAACATAAAATTTAAAGCACAAACTGACTACATAATAATAAAAAAACATAGATACATTTAACATAAAATAAAACATTAATTCAAGTTTAAGACATGTATGGAACATTTAAGTTAAATCCTTGATTTGACGGTCTTACACGACTAGGACATGCCCTCTTATTATGTCTAGCATTTTCATAATTATTGCAGCGTGTAACACTACCTCATTCTCATCTATCTATTTCATTGAGGATTCATGTTATTTTAGGCCGACCTTTCTTCCTTTGAAGTTCCATACCAAGCACAAATTTAGGTCCATTATATTCGAGCCAATAAGCTCGATGACCCATTGGTTAGAATTCCCTTTCATAGCATTATAGCGCCTCTGCAATGCTATCACACAAATTAACAAATGAAAATATATCGATATGTTTATGCATGCATGCTGCAATTACATGTGAACAAGGTATTTTTGTCCTCTAACATTTCCCACATTCACATTTGCGCCTGTTGAGACTCACTATATAAGTGTTAATTTCTAAATTATCTTTCGATGCACTGCATGCTATAACTTTAAATAATTTATACCGACTATCATAATCAATCACTGCATGATCTCGAGCCCTGATTGCATGCTTGTTAATGAATTCCACACATTTTGGTGTGAAACGCAATCCTTAAGCCATTTTCGTCTTGTACAAACTTCTTTTGCTCATAAAATTTGACAAATCAACCAAAGACATGTTCGACTATAGCAGTTATCGGTATCATGCGAACACCTTCGAAAGCACTATTAATACTTTCTGCTATATTAGTTGTCGCATGGCTATACCGATATCCACCATCTTCTGACAATGTCCAACGATTCAACGATACCTACATTGCCCAGTTGTATAAGTCCTTGTCAAGCTCTTTTATTTCATTCATCTTTTTCGTGAACTTGCACTTCTGATAGGTATTCCCCAAAAACAATGTTGATTAACAATAACATAATAAATATAATATATATGAATTTTAATAGAATATATGTATGTACTTACCTGCATTGTAAAGCAATTTTTTATTGTTGGATTTTTATGATGGGTGTTGTAATTACTGACAAAGTGTCATAAACATATCCTGTGGAATGCAAGAGGTTCCTTCTAACCATTTCGTTCATTCAAAACACTACCATAATTCCAACATGCCTATCAGATATAATAATTATCCTAATTCGTTGAGTCATATACTTTCTAATTAAACCCATATACCAAGCCTAGTTGGATTTGTTCTCCGACTCAACAACAACAAAGGTAACTGGAAATAGCATTTCATTACCATTAATAGAACTTGCTACTAGAAGTGTTTGTTGGAATTTTCCTATCATGAATGTTCCATCTGTCAACAGCAATGGCTTACAATGGTTCAAACCATCAATGGCTGGTTTGAAACTCCAAATAATTTGTTAAAATTGCTTTATGGTCAGGATGTGGGTTTCCTATAGCACAAACTCATATACAATTCTTGGATTATAACTTTGCAAAGCATATAAAAAATCGGGTAATCTCTCAGAAGATTCAATATAATTGCTGAATATCGCTCATTAATAGCAGCAATAATCATATCAACGGGAGGGTAGGATTTTTACCTACCATCTCTCTGATGTAATTGAGAATAATATGCAATCCTAATTGTCTGTGATCCCTTGAAAGGTTACCAACACAAAGGCATGAATGTGGTTCCTCAAACCTTGTGATAGTCCAAAAGGGACTTTTCTCCTTTTTTGCTACTCTTATTCTCTATTTACATCTAATATTGACCTTTGCGCACCTTAGAACCCAATATTTTGGCTTAGATTCTACAACTTTAAAGCCAACATTTCTCATTATTGAGTATTTTTTCACACAAGACTTAACCTCATCCTTGTGGTTGAAAACCAAACCAATTGATATTTAGAAGATCCATCCTAAGTATTAAATTGCAAAGCTTTGGACATATTAACTTGGACTATATCAAAGTCAATGGCTATATAGTGTTCTGATGGGAAATTGAAGATCATGTCATTTGACTCCCCACTCAAATGGACTAACGCTAAAGGACTTATGTATTGTGTATCATTTGACTCACTATCACCAAAAAATTCAGAGTTGTCACTATCCATAATCAAATTTACAGTGTCAGTCTCAACATTATCATCAACTAAAATGTAATTATTGTTAACCGCCCCATCATCAAAATGATCTACATCTCCCACATCTATTGTAGGTTCATTTCTGACATCTTCATCAATATCTACACCAACACTCTCATTCACATATATGTTTGGACTGTTGGCAAAAAGGGAATTGCCTAGTAAATTGCCATCCTGACGATTTAAAGACTGTCTTATCTGACTAGGTTGGCTTGTATCAACCCTTACTGGTTGTAGAAAACTTCTATCATCTCGATGATTGCTTGATCTATTGCCAAATATGGACCTACTAAAAAAAATCACCAACCCATCGACTCAATGAATGCCTAGGTTGACTAATACAATGATCAGGCATTTAGGTCATTAACCGCCTGGGCTAACTCATACGAGCATCGGTCACTTGGCTAATAGACCATATAGGCTGACTCATATGAGCATCAGGCACTTGGCTAATAGATCATCTAGGTTGACTCGTTGATGTATCAGGCATATAGCTAATCGAATGTCTAGGTTATCTCCTAAATGCATCAGGCACATGGCTAAGTGATCAATGTAGAAACACGTGTCTAGAGCTTACATTGCCCTCTCTTACAAGTAAGTCACCAGCGCATCGACTTACAAATTGGGTTGGCTGACTAGGACCAGCATCACCATCAAAATGGAAAAAAATTTATTGCGATAAATATTCAATATCTCACCCACTGAAGGAATGCATGGGCTTACTTGGACCAACATCATTTACAAAAAAATTGTTGACTTGCATCAACATTTACCATCTACGTTGTATCATTTCTACCCTGCTCATCATTTTCATATATTGCAGGTATATTAGCTCCAAACCCCCCTTCATCCACTTTAATTATTAATTCAACCAAGATGTAATCTTCATATTCTCTTAATTTTTCATATATCATATCTATGTCACTATCATCTTCCAAATCTATCGTCGTCCAACATAACGATCATCGGTTGTACAGTGGGTTTCTTGAAATCACATCGTTAATACCTAAATTAAACTTAATGTAAATTTTATATATCAATTCAGCAACAATTGGCTTACTTTTAAGTCTTAGTCTCTTCGTAATGACATCTGAACCTGATAAGTCATACTGAAAACTAGCAATCGCATAACTAATTTCTCCTCCCTTGTGCAAGTAAAAGTTAGTATAGCCTGACATCTTCTGCCAATCTGTAACTTATAATACAATTATATAATTTTTTATTAATATTTGTCCTTTTTTTGTACTCATAAAATAAATCAACATAATATGAGATCTAAATTAAATTTTTTCTCACTTGCCGTATACAATAACTCCAAAATAAATAAAAAAATTCAAATTTTTAATTAGTAAAACAATTAATAATGAGACAAAACAATAATAATTGCTTAAATTATATAATATTATTATACAATATTACTGCAAACTATGCTTGTATTTTTACTGATACAAGCTCATAATTCTTAACATATATTTTAATGAACATAATATTCTGGTCATTTATTATAATTGTACCACTTACAATAAATTCTTTGCTTAACTAGAGTTGTATCTCTAATTTTTAACATATTTTCTCTTGTAATATTTAATACATCTTTTGCTAATATCATAATAAATTCCTTATATTTGGTTACATGCTCACTATTCTAAATTTTCAATGCGGACTTCTTAAAAAAATATTGGTATTGTCATCAATAGTGCATCCACCATCTTTGCTTCTGTCATCGAATAGCCTCTCATTGTAATATCTTGTAATTTTTTATTTATTATAATAATATGATCGACCATTGTTACGCCATTTCTAATTCGACAATAATATAGATCATTCTATTTTTGGGAGACAATTTCCTTTGCAATTCGACCCATCATGGCTCTTGGAGCTAAGTATGTTTCCACCATCTATTGTATAAAATTGATAAAAAAATTATATTAGAAATTAAAATTTATTTTTAATCATTATTTTCTAACATTAAATTTATTCATGCCATTTTATAAAATTTCTAAAATTTTACGGTATAACGAAATAATATTTCTATTTAAAAATTTTTCTTATAACGACAACTAAATAACCAGACTGTTAGCCAAATAATACTTATCTTTAATATTATGACCGTTGCTCCTTCTGAATTTGCTCACTTTATAATTTATTTAATATCTGTTATTTATCAAATTAAATAAATATTATATTTATGTTAATACATAACAATATAAAATTAAATACCTAAAATTAAAAAAATTAAAATATAGTTACTTACCTGATAACGATAATCAAACTGAACAATAACACACCAAAATTTTCTATAATAACACACCAAAATTTTTTACACAACATTCTCATTTATCCTCACAATAACTTTCATATACTATCTATTATTTTCTAACTCTCATGTAGCAAACACTAGAAATTTTTAAGTTTCAAAGGTAGATATATATATATAAATCAAGAGAGAGAGAAGGGAATGGTTCCGAAAAAAAAATTTATTCAACGCATTTCATTATTTTCCGAAAGAAAAGAAAAAAAAGCTTGTTTTCGTTTACATCTGCATCTGGTCTTTGCGAAAATGAACTTTAATTATATCAATTTACTGTGTGCAGGGTCGGCTCCATTAAAATTTTTGCAGGCCATCTTTGCGAAAGTGACTTTGCAGCCCACCACCATTTTTGTTGCCTATTGTTGCGAAAGTGACCATGCCCTGCCTGGGCTCCACTCCCATTTTCGCAAAAGCCCTTTACGGCAATTGAGTCAAATCAGCCAGACCCCACAACCCATTTTCGCATGCATTTCCAGCAAAAATGTTAAGAACTCCATTCCCCCAAATACTATGAAAAACACCACAAAAATTCAAATACTTTTCCAAAATACATTATTCATAAAATTGTGTCGTTTTAATTATTATCTTTTTTTTTCGTTGACACTCATAATATTATAAACCAAGAACCAAAAAAACAATCGAAACAAAAAGCAAAAAAAGAGAAAAACGAATTAAATTTGGGGGTTTCTTTGAAAATAGGATATTTTTTAAAAAATTTTCAAAAACACGGGTTACATTAAACATATTTCTAATTTTGGGGTGTCAAAAATCAACAGGGATATGTGACAGTATCTAACATGATGGGCCCTACATCTTTGACAGTTTGAGCTGCTTAAAACTGGCAAAATATTATACCGATATTTAATTGGTAGGCCTCGTGGAGTGCTGGAAATCGACATGCTTGTATGCCGATATTTGATAGGTCTCATTGACCATCTACTTCTTCTTTTGGGCTTTGATGGTGATAGAAAATTTAACACAGATTGGAAGTTTAAACTGTTCATTAACACAAACTCTTTAAGCAACTGAACCAATTAGCAATCTTGATCTTTAAAATTGAATGATTCGTGAATTCTTGTTTCCATTTGTTTTAATGCTGATATGAACTTTTTAGCATCCTCGTTCATCTTCTTCTTTAAAGAAACATAATTTTCTATACAAATTACAATGCTTGAATCCCCTTTTCTCCTTCAAAATATAGATTGAAGAGTTTGAATTTGATCATTAAACTGCAACAAAGCATCCCTTATGATTCTACAAATATCCAAAACCCTAATAGATCCATCAAGTAACTCGTTCAGATATTTTTCATTCCGAAAATGGAAGAGAATTTCTTGCGCAGAAGACAGATTAATCAAATCAATTACGCCTTTGTTCAGTTCTTCAATTCTTGAAAGCCCAACCCAAATTGATGATTTTGATGTTGATTGCTTAGGCTTGTTGAGCTCTTCTTCAATTCTAAGGCTTGTAGGGTGTAATCTTGAAGGCAAGCTAATTGATCTCAGTAAGCACTTGTTATTGCTAGCCATGGCTGCTCTTATCTTTGATTTTTTAAAGATCAGAACTTTGATGTTGCATTGTTTGCATGTGATGCCAACATGGGTTCTCCTTGAAAATCAAGTACATTGTTTCATTTGAAGCAAACAAAGGTTCAATTATAAAATATAGGTAATTAAGTGTCTTGCTGTTTTTGTCACTTGCGTGTTTGATATTAAGATAAGATGATGAATCAAAACCTGTCAAATACCGAAGCATAAGCATGCCGATTTTCGGCAGTCCAAGAGGCCTACTAGTTGAATACCTGCACAATATTTTGCCGATTTCAAGCACCCCAATCGGTCAAAAATGCGGAACCCACCATGTGAAATACTGGCACATATTTTTGCCGGTTTTTAGCACTCCAAAAATAAAAATATATTTACTTTAACTCTTGTTTTTGAAATTTAAAAAAAAATCCTATTTTCAAACAAAATACCTTAAATCTTAGCCAATAGACTTCTTCATTACCCTTAACCTAACGATCATTCACTTTCATTGGTAAAAGTAATAGTCTTATTAGAATTTAAAATTAAAACTTAATAAGAAGGAAAAACATTCCAAATTAAACGGTTTGCGTATAATAAAACTATCCGAGATAAGGAATGAGCCACTTTACTAGCATCCTTACATGTCCAATGAAAGGACATTAGGTGTGAGTGGTTGAAAAGGGGCAAGAAGAAACTCATGCTTTATTTTGATGGATTTGAAAGATTCCTTTTTTAACTTAGGTTGAAATGGAGCAAAAAGAAACTCATTTTCATCAGAACTAACTCCATGCTTTATAGTTTATACCCGAAAAATTCTCAAAGCCATTTCCACTGGAAGCAGAGAATAAATTCTCAATATTAGAAAGTAACAATTTATTAGATAAAATGCTTAGTTGATTTTAAAAAAATAACGATATACATAGTAGACCTCTAAACAACATACATAAAAATGGAATCATTAAATATATCTGCACAACAAATAGGTAAATAAAAATAAAGCAATTAGTATCACTATTTTGTGAATAGATTCACATTTTAATATGAAAGTATAATTATTGTTATTCAGTTTTGATCTATATTTTATTAAGTTGTTATACAGTTCACATTACATAATATGAATTCAAAATAAAAATGGATAAATACACAAATTAAGTGTTGGTGAAAATGCAATCCTTTTTTTAAAATTATTTTTATATTTAGCGTACCATTTCAACGATTTTAGTTGGCACAAAATTACACAATAATCATCATATCAAGGGAAACATGATGCATCAAAAGCACAACATCTATAAGAATCATGCCCTAAGAATCCTCCCACACAAAATTTATTTTGGTATTTTTCTTGCCTATAAAAATCAACTTCGATATGTAATCACATCAAGCAATACCAGAGAAAGCAACAAGAATTAATAATACAAAAAGTAGACCTAACAAAATTGACCCAAATTCATGGGTCGACCCAAATTCATCCCAAAAAAATTAACCCAAACCCAACCCAATTCACATAAATATCTATTGGGTCAACCCAAAATTGATCAATTTTATTTTTCAATCCAATCCAATACCTAATGGATCAATCCAAAATTAACCCATTTCACTTTTCAACCCATTGAATATTAACCCAATGGGTGTTTTTAAGATTCAAAGATCGTTTCCCAAAAAATTCGAGCAAGAAGAAGTAGTAGTTAGAATGAATGGCATTTCCATTTAGGACTTTCAGCTCAAAAATTAGATGAGAAATTAACGAAACCTACATCACCCCTATTCCATGGCTTCTCTCATCACTCCATCAGCTGCATTTTCTGTACAACATGACCGGTATCTAGCAAGTGTACTAGACGGCTAGTAATATAGGGAAATAAGATTATGACCCAAAATATCGAACCCAAGGAAAACTTGTGCTTGTATGTGCTATTTCAATTTCAAAACCAATTTTGTGTGTAAAGAGAGAAGAAAAATCCCAAAGTTTTGATGAATTGAAAACAATAATTTAAACTAAATTAAAATAATTGAAAAAGCTAAAGTAAGAAGAGATTTATTGAAAGCAAGTAAATTGAATGAGTTAAAAATCAATGATAAAGACAGCTTTCACTAAAGGACTATCCACCTTAACAAGTATTGCTATGACTTAATTAAAAGAAAACATACAAGTGATTATGAGGAATTCAGTTTAATAAAACCAGATAACTTTATTCAAGATTATCATTCCAAGCATCAAATTTTCTTATTCAGATAAACTTAACACTTAGCATAAAGAACTGAATTAAGTCCCCTAGATGTCTATTAAAGCCTTTCTCAAGAGATTTAACTTTCACCTATTCTTAGTTACTCATTTCTTAATCTTAACTTACTCAAATCAACACATAATTATAGCTTATTCAGATTATAACCATGCATTAATTCAACTAAATTAACCTAAGAGCATGCAAATCATTAATCAATTTAAACCAATTAATTAACCAGTTCTTAATCTAGTTGATAATCAACTTAAAATTGAGAAAATACAAGACTTATGTTTAAGAACCAAGAAATAATCAACCTCTATTAAAATTTAAGAACAAACTCAAGTCATAACAATACAAGTCAAGGATTCAAGTATCCTTTAGCAAAAGTTAAAGAAAACTACTCACAAACCATTCTTAAAACTAAAAACAACGTTTTGAAAAAACTGTAAAAACAAAGAACTAAGAAAAGAAAGCTTAATTCTAAGGAATAATTCTAAGGATTGATGATCATTCTTCTGTGTTTTGGACTGCTATTTATAGGCAAGAATTGTAGTAGACTCCTTGTTAAACTTTGGTCATAAAATAGAAATCAAATTCTGCTAAACAGGAAGCTCGTAAATCCTTCATGACATGGGAAAGTTCATCACGTGGCCACGGGCTAAAAACTTCTTCTTCCACATGTGGGCACGTCCCATGTAGTTCTTCTTCCACACATGGCCAGTGTGGTCCTTCACTAGGAATCCACGTGGTCACGTGGTCTTCACAATTGCCTTCTTTTGCTTTCACATGGCCACGGCTTCAGCATGCTTATTTCTTCTCTTTTCTTCATATGGCCATGGCTTCTCCTATTTTCTTCTTCACGTGGCCACGTGTGAAACACTTCAGTAACCTCACGTGGTCACGGCTCAAGGCTCTGGACTGGACACTGGTTTTCTCGCCTAATTTTTTCATATTCGTACTTTTAGCCCTAAACTTTATCCTTTTAACACTTTAAGTCCTTTTATATCAAATTAAACCTGAAAATCAAACAAAACACAGAATTAACTTCAAAAACATAAATATTAACAAATTAACTCTACATTAACCTAAATTAAACCAAAATAACTAAATAATTTAACTAAAAACATATCAAAAACTATATATATTTCACACTTATCAAATACCTCACACTTAAACCTTGCTTGCCCTCAAGCAAATTAGAACAAATCCTCCTTCAAAACCATCAAACTTGTATAAAGACATGCAATTTTAAAACCAAACTTAGCATTTTAACAAGAGCACTTAACATAAACTCTAAATGGATTAACTTCAACAAGAGAATATAAGCTAGTTTCCTTGAATGTGTGCAAGACCAAATCATTTTAAACAATTTTTGAAAATCAAAATGTCAACACAACTAAGTTATGAAGTATAGAATATATGAATGTATAAGCATACAATCGGTTTCGTGCTTGAAACTCTAGAAACACAATAGGCCTCTCCTTTAGTACCGGAACCCGTAGGTCATCTCCGCTAAACAACTCAAAACAAACTTAAAATCACATAGGTCTTTTCAAGGTTATAATGGGGCTAAGGGTATGTTTATCAAAGAATGGATAACAGATAATCAAAATGAATATAGCCACTCTAAGACAAAATAGATTACAAAACCCCATAACTTAATCTAATCATTGCCTTGATTCCCAACTTTCTTTATGTTCTTTCACCAAGAAGTCAATATTTTTCCATTTTTCCTTGTACTACCCCACACTTATATTTTTTCTTATATTTGCTAGTTCTCTTTTTTCTTTCTTTTTTCTCAAACTTCAAAATTTTTTTTTAAAGAACTAGCCTTTTCAAGCTAATCTCAAGGTAATACAAGGTATATTTTCAATTGACTTCATCAATAACTTTGTTAAAACTTTCTTACTATACCCAATAAAACTTTATTCTTTTCACTCATTTCTTTAATCCTAAAGTGGCCAATTCCATAAGGTGAGATAAAAGCTTTTTAGGTTATATGGTTAAAACATAAGGTGTAACAAGAAAATATTAATGATACGCATTAAACATACCTTTATAAGCTCAAAATGGTTAATCAAAGGATAATTTCATCAAGGTAGGACATAATTTTTTTAAGAGAGTTTATCAAGAAAATTATTGCCTAGATCATTTTCTAAGTTGCTTGAGTTGTTCATATGCTTTGAAGGGTGATTAGGAAGGTTCTAGTGCTCTAAATTTTCTTACTTTACTACTTTATTGTATTGATTTTTTCCAAGTTAAAAACTGGTCTAAGTGCTTTTTAGAGTTTGGAAACTAACAAATATTTATTAAGTTGAAGATTAATCCATCCAAAGGCATATTAAACAACATAAATGTTCTCTTGCTAAGTAAAGGTCCAAAATATGCATATTCCATATCCAAATTCAAAGTGTTCAAGTTTTGAAGTCAACTAGGGCAAACTAAGTTTTCATGTAAATTAAATGAAAAGGTTAACTACATAAGTCTTTAATACATTTTAAAAACTCAAACTAAACATAAACACAATAAAAGAAAACAACACAAAACACAAAATAACAAAGTTTGATTCATGAAAAAGAAAAGAAAAGTTGAAGACAAACTCCCTAAAAGGAGACTAATCCCTCCTCAAAACATTGCTGTCCACAGCAAATGAAGTCAAAACCAAACATGCATAAGTGATAAAGCATAAAACAATGAAATGAATGATATGAAAATGACAAATAAGAAGTAAGGATAGTAGATACTTACTTAAAGATGAGAATTGAATCCAAAATACAGTACAAAATTGAAGTAGAGTGTGTGAGTTGTGAAACCCTGGTTTAATTGAGAAAATAGGGAAAAGGAAAAATCGTGAAAGTGTGTATATAGGCAGTGGAATGGGGCGTGGCCACGTGAAGTTCATGGGAAGAATCACACGTGGTCACGTGTGCCTTTGTTCCTTGTGCATGCGTGGTCACGTGAATTATATGATCTTGGGCAATGTCTTAAGCCGTGGCCACGTGATAGCCAAAGGAAAGCCACACGTGGTCACGTGTACATGCATTTTTCAACCTCTATTGCATTTTTGAGACAAATACGCACACTTAAACTTCCTTAAATGTAATTTTTCCATTTCAAGTTTTGAAAAACACCAAATCTTTTCCAGAAAAAACATGTCTTCATTTTAAAAACCTTGATTTACTCACTCTTTTCATGAATCAAAACACATAAACACACAAAAATGCAAAAACACAAAAACTTAACTGTAAAAAGAAAAGAGAGAGAGATTAGAAGTTCTGAGTTTTTAAAGTCTCCAGCTAGACTTTTCAAACCATTTTTAAGTATCTTGAAGAATCATGGTTGCTTTAGCAACCTCTTTTTGTTTGATTTGGTCTGGTTTGCCCCATTTTGATTTCATCTCTTGGTTAGTCTTTTCTTTATAAAATGCTTCATTGTCATATAACCATTGTTGAATTGCATCAAGCTCATTGAAACTTCGTTGAGGTTGTATTACTAGCTTAGAATTATCCTCCATGGGTGTATGATAATAGCTGGGACTAACCCTTTTCAAATCGGATATTGCCCAATCAATTTTTCCTTTGTGCTTCTTGAAGATTTCAATGAGCATTTCTTCATCCAACCCTGTCAATGAAGATGGATTAATTACTGGCTTAGCATTATCATTCAAAAATAAATATTTCAAATGAGATGAAACTGCTTTAAGTTCAGAATCTCCCTTAGGAGGGGACGGTTCATCCTCCCTTTCATCATATTCACTGTGCTCTTGTTCTAAATTTTGTATCAACTTTATCTCCTTTGCTTCCAACTCTTCCACTTCCTTGGGATGCATTAAACAACTTTGAAGTTCATCATTAAGAATGATTTCCTCTTGTTTTGTATTAACACATTCTTGAATTTCATCGACAAAACAAATGGATTCTTCAAAATCATACGAGGGGTATTTTAAAATTTTATTGACATTAAAACTCATTTTCTCCTCGTTAAATCTTAAAGTAACCGTTTGTCCATGAACATCAATTAAGGCTCTTGCTGTATTCAAGAATAACCTCCCCACAATTAACGGTACCTTTCTATCTTCATCCATGTCTATCACCACAAAATCAACCGAAAATATGAAATTTCTTACTTTTACCAATATGTCCTCAATTATTTCTCTTGGCCTCTTTATCGATCTATCCGCCAATTGCAGCGTCATTTGGGTTTCCTTTAAATCACCTAAATTCAATTTCCTGCAAATTGAATAAGGCATCAAATTAATACTCGCACCCAAATCACATAAAGCATTTCCAACAAAATTTTCACCTAATTTACAAGGTAATATAAAACTACCTGGATCTTCTAATTTTTCAGGAATTTTATTGGTTAATATAGCACTACAATTACCGGACAATTGAACCGTTCCTATGCCTTCTAGCTTTTTCTTATTAGAGCACAATTCTTTTATAAATTTAGCATATTTAGGCATATGTAATAAAGTTTCAGCAAATGGTAAATTTAAATGTAGCTTTTTAAACATGTCCAAAAATCTACTCAATTGTTCATTTTGTTTCTCTTTTCTAGCTAAAACAGGAAAAGGTAATTGAGATTCATCAAGAACAGTAGAAACAAGCTTTTCTTTACCTTTACCCTTCTCAACTGTAGGAGGCACTTTTTCATTATTTTCAGAATTAGAAACACTTACCTCCGTTGTCGGTTCCACCTTTTGAAAAGAATTCTTACCAAGTTCAATCTTCTCTAACTCCTTCCCACTCCTTAATGTGATTGCTTTGACTTCCTCCTTCAGATTTCGGTCTACATTGGATGGATATGTCCCTTGAGCACGGTTTGATAAAGAACTAGCAAGTTGCTCCATTTGGTTCTCTAGGTTCCTAATGGATGCCTCTTGATTTCTCATCCAAATGTCTTGCGCTTTCCATCTAGCATCTTGACTAGCTAAAATTGAGTTTTGGGCAGCCATGAAATTTGCAATCATTTCTTTAATATTAGATTTCTTTTCTTGAGGAGGGGGAGGTTGAGTTTTTTGAAAACCGGGTGGTTGGTGGTAAGCTTGTGATGGGTATTGATTTGGGTAATGATGTGGAGCTTGGTTTTGGTATGGAAGTTGATTATTGGAAATTTGATTGTAGTTGAATTGGGGTCTAGGATTGGGATTAGAAGAAGAACCTTGATTACCTTCCCTCCATGAAAAATTTGGATGGCTTCTTCATCCCGCATTGTAAGTGTTGCTATACGGATTTAAGGCATTGACTTCTTCTACCATATTTTCAGCATTCTTCATTCCCATAGGTCCTGGATTTCCTGCATAAAAATCAACTTCATTAGATAGCATAGAGACATTTTTAGCTTTAAGCTCATTTATTTCTTTTGAATATCTCTTTTCTATTAATTCTAATTGAGCTTTCAACATAGCTACTTCGTCAATATTATGAACTCCCTATTTCTTTTGAGTTGCTCTAGAGCTTTCCCATTGAGCATCATTGGTGGCCATCTCATCAAGGAGTAAAAATGCATCTTCGGGAATTTGATTCATGAAACTTTCATTTGAAGCTGCATCTAACAAAGATCTTGTTGATGGATGAGCACCTGCATAGAAAATATGCATTAATTGAAAAATAGGAACTTCATGATGAGGATAACTTTTTAATAGTCTCCTAAATCTTTCCCATGCTTCATGGAAAGGCTCCTCATAAAATTGCTGGAAATCACTAATTTGTTTCCTAATGAGGACAGTCTTGGTGGGTGGGAAGAATTTGCACAGAAATTTCTCTTGCATTTGTTGCCAAGAATGGATGGATTGATTTGGTAGCATTTGTAGCCAATCCCTAGCTTTTCCTATGAGGGTGAATGGAAATAGTTTCAACCTAATTGCATCAGTCGATACATTAGGAATTTGCACAGTGTCACTCACTTCTAAGAACATATCTAAGTGTTGTGCAGGATCCTCTATGTCCGAACCCGAAAATTGGTTTCTTTGTACCATAGTGATGGTAGCAGGTTTAATCTCAAAGGGTTGGTGGTGACGAATCCTAATAGTCCTATGTTCTTCATTCCACCTAGGGATAGCATAATCCCCTATGGTTCTAGGTCTATATCCATTCCCGGGAGCTTGGTGGGGGATGTGTTGCTCTTCGATCCTAGGTGGTGGATCATTCATAGGTTGTTCAATTTCTGGATCGTTCATATTGCCTCTTCTATTCCTATGGAATGTCCTCTCAATTTCAGGGTCTATGGGAAGGATGGGGTTATCTCTCACCATAAACCACTAATCACCTAAAAAGAAAACAAGAAATTAAATGAAGAAAAGAAGAAAAACACACAAAAATTACTTTAAAATCAAAATAAACAAACAAACGCCAATGTATCCCCGGCAACGGCGCCAAAAACTTGACCGGTGTCTAGCAAGTGTACTAGATCGACTAGTAATATAGGGAAATAAGATTATGACCCAAAATATCGAACCCAAGGGAAACTTGTGCTTGTATGTGCTATTTCAATTTCAAAACCAATTTTGTGTATAAAGAGAGAAGAAAAATCCCAAAGTTTTGATGAATTGAAAACAATAATTTAAACTAAATTAAAATAATTGAAAAAGCTAAAGTAAGAAGAGATTTATTGAAAGCAAGTAAATTGAATGAGTTAAAAATCAATGATAAAGACAACTTTCACTAAAGGACTATCCACCTTAACAAGTATTGCTATGACTTAATTAAAAGAAAACATACAAGTGATTATGAGGAATTCAGTTTAATAAAACCAGATAACTTTATTCAAGATTATCATTCCAAGCATCAAATTTTCTTATTCAGATAAACTTAACACTTAGCATAAAGAACTGAATTAAGTCCCCTAAATGTCTATTAAAGCCTTTCTCAAGAGATTTAACTTTCACCTATTCTTGGTTACTCATTTCTTAATCTTAACTTACTCAAATCAACACATAATTATAGCTTATTCAGATTATAACCATGCATTAATTCAACTAAATTAACCTAAGAGCATGCAAATCATTAATCAATTTAAACCAATTAATTAACCAGTTCTTAATCTAGTTAATAATCAACTTAAAATTGAGAAAAGACAAGACTTATGTTTAAGAACCAAGAAATAATCAACTTCTATTAAAATTTAAGAACAAACTCAAGTCATAACAATACAAGTCAAGGATTCAAGTATCCTTTAGCAAAAGTTAAAGAAAACTACTCACAAACCATTCTTAAAACTAAAAACAACGTTTTGAAAAAACTGTAAAAACAAAGAACTAAGAAAAGAAAGCTTAATTCTAAGGAATAATTCTAAGGATTGATGATCATTCTTCTGTGTTTTGGACTGCTATTTATAGGCAAGAATTGTAGTAGACTCCTTGTTAAACTTTGGTCATAAAATAGGAATCAAATTCTGCTAAACAGGAAGCTCGTAAATCCTTCATGACATGGGAAAGTTCATCACGTGGCCACGGGCTAAAAACTTTTTCTTCCACATGTGGGCACGTCCCATGTAGTTCTTCTTCCACACGTGGCCAGTGTGGTCCTTCACTAGGAATCCACGTGGTCACGTGGTCTTCACAATTGCCTTCTTTTGCTTTCACATGGCCACGGCTTCAGCATGCTTATTTCTTCTCTTTTCTTCACATGGCTACGGCTTCTCCTATTTTCTTCTTCACGTGGCCACGTGTGAAACTCTTCAGTAACCTCACGTGGTCACGGCTCAAGGCTCTGGACTGGACACTGGTTTTCTCGCCTAATTTCTTCATATTCGCACTTTTAGCCCTAAACTTTATCCTTTTAACACTTTAAGTCCTTTTATATCAAATTAAACCTGAAAATCAAACAAAACACAAAATTAACTTCAAAAACATAAATATTAACAAATTAACTCTACATTAACCTAAATTAAACCAAAACAACTAAATAACTTAACTAAAAACATATCAAAAACTATATATATTTCACACTTATCACAACACAAGGTAATATGCTACCAATTCTCACTCTTTTGTTTTACTTTATCCCTTCCTTTTCATATATAATATTCTCTCAAAGTAGCGACCTTTCCTCTTTTGATTAAGAAATTAATTTTGTTTTTGTTAATCAATCTGTTTGGTTCCGGAGAAAATCTGGAGACAAGGGGAGAACGATAAATTAGGTTATTGTTAGAAACTGGGGTTATGTATTCCATGTTTTTCCTTAAGCTATGCCTAAGCAGAAAAAGTTAGAGGGCTGCTCAAATTGATTAGGACCTTATCTATATTGTTTCTTTTGGTGATCTGTGACTCTTCTTATCTTTTGCAGGCCAACCGTCTTAGTGCCAGACCTTTATCTGCAAACTTGCTATCCAATTTTCACAAGATTGGTGTATCTAACGATAGATGTCATGGACTTTCTTTTAAGATAAATGCCAATCTGAATGTTGAAGCAAATATTGTTGAGAAAGAATTTGAAGTATATTTAGTCTTTAGTCTTTTTCACTTTGTCAGTGAGAAGTTAGTTCTGTCTAGGCATAATTGCAATGACGAAAGCAAATATTGGCCTTGCACAAATTTTGGGTGACTATGATACAATGCAGCTTCCTCAATAGTTCCACGAAATGGCCTTTCTTTTAGTCTCTGGATACAATCTTTTTCCCTTAGAACACAAAAAGCGAACAAGTTAGGTAGCTGAAAAAAGAAAACGTTTTACCTTACCAACTTATAAATTTAAATCATTCATGGGTCGACCCAAATCAATCCAATTCATTAATGACCCAACCCATTAATGACCTATATTTTTTAACTCATTAATGATCCAATCCATTAATGATCCATCCATTAATAATCCAATCCAAATCTGTCCAACCCACCCATTTGTCACTTCTAACAAAAAGCATATAATACGCAAAATATTATGGGTGGTATGCATTGTATGGGGCGGGAAACTGGCCCAAATGGGGCAGAGAATTTCAAAAAATTTCTCCCGTGGAGGCGAAAACAGGGAAAAAATATTTTCCAACTTAGATTTTTGGACGGTACAATTCCCGCCCCTGAAATTTAGTAATTAAATTTAATTATATTTATATAATTTAGTTTTAAATTATATTTAATTTTAATTTTGTCAATTGTTAAAATTTATATTAATTTGATTTGTAATTGAATTTATTTTTTAATTATTAAATGTTATATTTCAATTACAATTAATTGTTAAATATTACATTTTAGTTATAATTGAATTTAAAAAAAATTATACGTGGACGAGGATCCCCGCGAGGATGGGAATTCCTGCGGGGACGGGGACGAGAGAAATTTTTCCCTTGAAATGCTATCGGGGAAAGGGATGGGGAATCCCCGCCCTTGCACGAGGTAGTAGGTGGGGAGCCATTTCCCGCCTCCGCCCTCCCTCGCGATCATCCCTAATTGTATTTTAGTTTTTGTCATTCTTGTTGTTGTGACCAAAGTTAGGTGTGATGATACAAAAGCAATTCATGCAAATAGATCCCAGCTTGGTACATGGCTTATAGCCAATGTTCAGCCATTTTTGCAACACAAAGGCACTTTAGATCTTGTTCTTGAAACTGCTAAGTGCAACCGTCAAATCATTAATGTGAAACAAGATGGAACCGATAATTTTAAGCCAATTAATGATGTTATTATTAGCATTCCAATAGGAAATAAACGGTATGTAATTATAGATATTGGTCCAAGAATCTATAATGAGAAGATAACCTTTTGAAAAAGATAATCCTTTTATTACATTACGTAGGGCATCGAGTGCAAGGTGTACCTTGGGGTTTTTTTTGTGTAAATTTTGAAATTAATTAGGAAATTGGTGTGACTTTTGAAATAATTAGGAAAATGGTGTGCTAAAAAATGGCAACCAAGGTTGCTATTTTCTATCAGGTGAGGCCTAGTTGTCTTTTTCTATAATTTGCATAAAAAGGGCACACGTAGGTATCGTTTTTCACTGTTCAAAATGGTGCCGTTTTAGAGGAGGATGAGTGCATCTGTGAGTGGGAACTGGACATGAAGACGGCATCGTTTTGTGGCTTCGGTGGCGTAGGGAACGAATTATTGGAGGTGTCATTTAATTTTTTTATTTTCTTTGCAGAGGTGCATAGAAATTACTGTGCGCTCAGGGCACACAGTAATTTTCGTGACCTGCAGCAGAGGCACAGGAAAAAATGAATTTTTTCAATTTTTTATTAACTATAAAAGGGCTAAAATGCTTCTTCTTGTGTCTCCCTCTTTCATTTTCTTTCACTTTGTATATTTCCCTTAGCTTTCTTTCATTCCTTACTAATTTGCTTTGCTTCCTTTCATTCCTTACAACTTTTATCATCAAAATATAAGGAAGGTAACATAAATTAGTTTTAATTATAATTTCTCCTTAATTATTATTTTATAATTATTAATATATGAATAATTTAAATTTTATTTTTTATAATATAGGTGTCTTTTGAGTTACAAATATAATTCCAATCAATATTTGTGAAGGTAAGTTTCTATAATTTCTATTTTTAATTATTTGTATTATTATACATAAAAATGAGAAATATATTTAAAGTTGGTATAAAAATTATGGTATGTTATTTTATTAGTAGTAAATAAATGAAAAAAATTGTTGCATGATAATATATAATCTGTCAATCATCATTAGTTGGGACAAAAAAATTTTTGTCCATTATCTTGTGTTAGAAATTTATATACCTTGGTAAATTTTGATGTTAGCCTTTTATCGAGAATTTTAGTTGATTGAACAATAAATTTTTACCAATCATGCATGAATTAAAAATTTTTGTTTGATATGTTTAATTATATAGTTTAAGTAGTTTATATAAATTAACCGTTTATATTTTTTATTATATTTTTGCACAAGAATTGATGCATGTAATATAAATATGTAGGAAGAAAATAAATAGAAATATATTAATTTAATAAAGTATTATAGTATAATTGATCTTTATTAATTAGAATAAAAATGAATTTTACAGTATTAAGAAAAATTTGTAGAGATAACCTTTAATTTGATTTATTTCACATTATAGATGGTGTGTACCTATTTGGCTCCGAGATGTATGAGAGGTGATATTGCAAGGGCAATGGTTAAGGAAAAACGGAATAATTTGTATCACAACAGAGTTGAACGTGTTATTATATATGTGCACAATATACATATATATATAGAGTTAGAGCTATTTTTTCATTAAATTTTTAAGGTTTTATATAATAATATTATGTAGACAAAATTCAATAAATTTTACATGCCTAATTACTTTCATTATTTAGTAAATATCAAAGCATGATAATATAAATTAAAAATAATATAACTAAATTCAAACTATTAACTTTTTTAATAAATAATCACGAATATATTTTATTACAATAAATCATAAATTTACATATAGGAATTAATTATCTTCGTTTCTTGCCTTAATATAAGTATCTTAATTATATTAATTACCTCAAAAACTTAAATTAAAAGAAAAATAACTTACCTTTAAATATATTGACAAATTTGTATTCCAAGCTTTATAACACCTAAAATATTAACAATAAAAATACTGCTACTAATTAATTTAATCAATATTTAAGATGTGATTAATAACAAAATTAAATTAAAATATACTCATATAAATTACCTTCATCAATCTTCAAACAAATCTCCTACAAACTTAGAAGTACAGAATGGTAAGGGAAAAAATTTTTAAGCTCACACAGAAGGCACTAAACTAAAGAAATAAGCAATGGCAAAGGAACCAATAAAATTTATATGCCCCTTCCCTTTTATAGTTAAAAAAATTTGAAAAAATCAAATTTTTCCGTGCCTCTGCTGTAGGTCACGGGAATTACTGTGTGCCCTGCAGCACACAGTAATTTTCGTGCACCTCTGCAGAGAAAATAAAAATAAATTTAGATGATGGAAAACGACAGGGGGGTTGCCCTTTTTTGACAGGCGGACCCCACCTCCAATAATTCGTTCCCCGCGCACCGAAGCCACAAAACGACGCCGTCTTCGTCTGCATCAAACAACGCCGTCCAGTTCCCTCTCGCAGACATGCTCAGCCTCCTCCAAAACGGCGCCATTTTAAACAGTGAAAAACGGCACCTTCTTATGCCGTTTTCTATGCAAAATACAGAAAAGGACAACTGGGCCCCATCTAACAAAAAACGGCAACCTAGGTTGTCGTTTTTTAGCACACTATTTTCCTAATTATTTCAAAACTTACACCAATTTTCTAATTAATTTCAAATGCTACACCAAACAAAATAAACCCCCGTGTACCTTGCAATTTGCTGGTTCTGCCAAGCAATATGGAACTTTTGATAGTGGCACTTTGATTGTTATGTCAGATTATTTTGTAGCAGTTAATCTCGATATTAAGGTATTAGCTTGCATTTAAAATATCAAATTAATGCTAAAAACAATTTAGAAGCAAATTTGTAATTTTGTTTTTGGAAACTTCATGGTATAGAGTACTACACCAAGGCCAAATGCAGTGGAAGCTCAAGCCGGTGCACGAGCAGTTGCACTGAGACTTTCAGGAGACAAAGCAGCTATCTATTATTGCAAAATTTACGGATATCAAGATACTTTATTGGATGAGCTAGGTCGCCATTTCTTCATTTCCTGCTACATTCAAGGCACTGTTGACTTTATTTTTAGAAGTGGAAAGTCACTCTATTTGGTAATAATTTTAATTATCATATAACAAAATTAACACGTTAACATAAAATGATAAATAGTTGAATTACACATATTGATTTTAAATGCAGAATACATAGTTTCGAGCAATAAAAGAAGAGTGGAAGACAGTAATAACAACACAAGGAAAGCAAGAGAAGAATGAAGATTCGGAATTCTCTTTTATACATTGCGATATAACTGCTACCGGTGTTAAGGATACATATTTAGGACGAACATGGCAAATAATGCCTGAGGTGGTATTGTAACATGAATCAAGCTATTCTTTCCGAAGGATGGAACAATAGTCTACACTCTAACTCTCGGTATGTAGATATTATAGTTAATTCACTTGTAATCATTCATTTATATATTTAGATTGGGTCCACGAATAAATTCAAATAAATTGCAAACAAATGTTTTTCAAAGAATTCCGAAACACCAGACCAGGAGCAGATCCAAGTGGGCTTACCCAGTGGAGCACACAGCTAAGCCAAGAAGATGCACAACATTTTATCAACCTTGGCTACATTCAAGGTTCTAAATGGTTGCTTCCTCCTCCCTAATATTTTGTTGGAGCATAAACCATGTATTGTGCTAATTGTGGGGCCGCTCAATTAATGCCGGTTACAAATAACAGTGTTGGAAATGGATTACAATTCTGCAGTTAATATCATTGTTAGTTAATACTATAATAGTTAAGAAAGGCCTTCAAAGCACTTGGGCCAATTCAGTTTGAAGTATCGATGGTTTTCTCATCATCCAATGAGAAATTTGAATTGTCCATATTTATCATGTGTGCAATTACTGTGCTGAATGGATAGCTAAGTTTGCTTGTTATGTCACTCTTGGCCTTCATATTCTCCTTAGAAAAAAAATCACTGAGAAACTCCATAATGTTGCTAGTGGTGTTGTTTTCTAATCACACACCTATTTATTATTACTAGTTTTAATTCCTAACGCTAAAATAAGTATGATAAATTTAAAGATTTTTTTTCTTCCTATTTGTAAATGGATATCAAATATAAAAACATTTTGATATCCACTAATAATTTATAAAAACTATTTTTAATTACTTAAGGCATGTTGAAATTCATTTCGGTTTTATTGAATTTTAATTTTATGTTATTCAATTTGATTTGGTCATGTTACTTCTTTATTATATATATATAGATTCAAATTTGAATTGCTTCTCTTGAACTATTGATTTGGAAATTCCATTTTTGATTTTTAGTCAAGTAAAAATTTTGCCTTACTTCCAATAATTCAAAGTTTAAACCATAAATAATTTTTATAAATGTGTCTTAAAATATTTAAAAATGAAGAAAGAACTAATAATAAGTCTGATTTGGGATTCACCTAACTCAAAAATGAATAAACAGAACTTATCCAACAGAGATTGGTTTAGGAAAAAAACAAAGGGCGACATGAGTCGTTGATTAGTATATCGATGGTTGAGAGGACAACATCTGCGGGAGAGAAGAAATGAAATGACTCATCCCCTCATTTACTCTTCCTCCATTTCCATGCTCCCATTATTGCATTCAAATTTGCATTTTCATTAGGACTCGCAATCGGTTTGGATTGGGCAAATTTTAGCTCAGATCAAATCAGTTTTTTTTTTTTCAGCTTATTATTTTTATGTTATTTTTAGATCGAATCACTTATATCTTGAATGGATTTGAATAACGGTTAAGAATGAAAATTAAATTA
The DNA here is from genome assembly GCA_037975025.1 of Excoecaria agallocha. Lineage (NCBI taxonomy): Eukaryota > Viridiplantae > Streptophyta > Magnoliopsida > Malpighiales > Euphorbiaceae > Excoecaria > Excoecaria agallocha. The sequence continues at coordinate 11,057,706 of CM075806.1, read as the reverse complement.
TAAGTAATTCGATATATTTAGTTCGATTTTTAGTTTAATCGATTTAATTTTAAGATATAAATTTAATTATATCGATTTAGTTCGGTCTATTACTAAATCAGTCGAATTATTAGTAAAATTTTATTATTTTATACCTTTTTATATATTTATTTATTTAAAAACTTTTAACTATATTATCTTATTTATTTTTGTTTCTACTTGTGTGCCAAAAAAATAAATTAAATTTTGGAATGATAATTATAATAGAAAGCTGGGTTAATCACGTCTGTCGTCATCGAATTTTTGAATTTATAACCAAATAGTTATAATAAAATAATTTGTAACATAAAAATCATTAAAATTTTATTTTATTTCAGTTGAAGTTAAAATTACCTAAAAATTAATTTTTTATATTATCGGAGTAATAATTAAGCACACTACGTATGATTATTACGTCATTTTAGAATCAATAACCTTTATAAATCAAACCATCAGATGAAAAAAGTTTAATGTCATTATGTAAACATGAAAAAATGACATATACAAAAAACAACAAAAATCTAAATAATTAATCATAATATATTTATAGAGTTAATTGATGTTAAAATAGCATAGCAATTATATGTGATCTGATTAACTGTCATTTTGATAATATAAAAAATTAATTTTTCGATCATTTTTATTTTAATTGAAATAACATAAAATTTTAATAATTTTTTATTATAAATTATTTTATTATAATAATTTAATTATAAATTGCAAAATTCGATGACTATAGATATAATTATAGATATAATTAACCCTAGAAAGCTTTATATGGAACTCTATAAACTCTTATTTGGATAATTGATGTTCAGATAAAAAGCATTATAGTTCGTGCTCATGCGCACTTAAAATTAGAATTAGAAAATTTCATTTTCATTAGAATTGATGGTTAAATTGCACTTTTACACTATTTCATCCAATAGCTTAACATTTTATCTTATTTTATTCACATCTTTTTTATTTGGATAGCCAAAATATATCTAAATGCTATTATATCCAATGGCGAAAAGAAATCCTATTATTAAATAGCGCAATTTAATCCAAGGGATTTTCTTTCATCTTTTTATTTTGAATGGTTAGAATTTTTTTTATTTTTTTTGGTTGCCCATCTGGTTCATCGGAGCTTTGCCCCAACTACATCCAGATCCGACCCGCGTCGCGCACCTAGCTTTGGTGGGAAAGTCTCTCAGCAGGGATTTTTTGCGTACTCTAGGTTTCGAACCCGAGACCTTGCTTAAGCGAAATCAAGCCACTTATTACTTGGACCAACCCCCGTTGGTGAATTTTTTTTATTACTATTACATCAAATGGCTCATAATTTCTCCTAAAAAAATATTATCCATTCAATTATATGAATGTTCATGATTAAATGTGTTACTGTTTGATATAAAATTTCTCATTTTGATTTCTTATAATTTAAATCTAACTTAAAAGTAACTGTAAAAGTAGGGTAATTTTGATGATTAGATGTAAATGTAAAAGTGGTTTGACAAAACGGTGGATAAAATGAAATAGTCAAAGGTTTGATGAAAATCAAAAGATAAAAAGGCCAAAACAGTGTTTAGAGGTTAAGACATCATTGATGTCACGGTCACATCATCCATCCGACATTCAAAACTGTATCATACTCACGATTAAGTGAAACTGAATCTGTACCCTTTGTTGAAAATAACTGAGTCTGTACCTTTCTTTTTTGTTTTTTATTTTATTTTTATTTTATTTTCACTGACCCACACCACTCTATTTCCACAAGAATGTTTGAAAATACAGCCTACCATACACAATTCACACTAATTATATTATCAACTTTCATTCTTTTTCACTTGTTTTTGGGTTTCATAATTAATTTCACTTTGACTTCCCTTTTAACACAATCAATATAATAATTCATATTCATGGACCGCTTTTCCTTCCATTCAAGAAAATTCAGATTTCTTTGATTAAAAAAAGCAGAAAAATCCCTTTTCATTATTATTATTTAAAAGGACATAAAGTTAAAGCGATAGCCCCAAAGATAAATAAGGTGGAGGGTTCGATTAGCAGTTAAGTTGTTGCTTAGAAAATATATAATAAAAATCAATTACACTGTTGTACAAGAATCGTATATAATAAAATAATATTCCTAATTATTGTTTTAGTTGTCCTACAAAATATATAGAGATGGTCCAGTCCATATATAGGTTAATGTATAGACTATGGTGCTCGCTTTCATTCATTTAGACCCCAACTGGTCTGAATAACACTAAAGAAATGCCCCCTTTTGTGTTGACAAATCCGCAGAAATCTATTTTCTTGTGATCTTCTTTGTTTTTATATTTTTCCCAAGTAATGGAACAGTAGGGCATGCCCATATCGTATATTATCATATTTTTTTTTCCATTAATTCGATTGAATTAGCATATTTTAATTTATGGATGGAGATTGAAGAACCGAAAATGGATTAGTCTGACTCTCATACCATTTTCTTTGAACTTTCAATTAATGGTGTTTTTAACACCCTCTTATTATTGGTTGATAATCATTTAAAGAAACAGTCTTAGTGATATGGAAATCCACCAAATTGGTGGCTACATCTGGTTTTAGACGTTGACAGGGCAACATTTGAGGGATAATTTGACTCTTGTTATTCAACCATAAATTAATCTTTCTGCTGTAATAGGTGTCTATATACTATAGTTAATTACAAAATATACAGTCAAAATCGTTAATTTTGCTTTAAAATATTGAAAATTTACATTTGCCTTTTCTATGTATGTTTTGGGTCAATTTTATCCTAAAATATTGAAAATGATACATATTTGCCTCTTAAATATATTATTGATCTAAAAATGTCATTATTATTGTATATTTGGTTCAAATTTGCCATTAAAAATAACAAAATAGAAAAAATATATAGCAAGCTGATTGAATTAAGATTGCCATATGGACACCATAAATTGAAACCCTTTTTATCTCAAAAAAAAAAATTGAAATTTATAATATTAAACTTGTCAAAATAATTAAACTTTAGCTAAGCAAATAAAAAATATCCGGTAAAAATTTTTAATTTTTTTCAAGAGTTAAAACAGAATGTCAATTTACAATACACATATGGTAAGTTTAGATGACTTCAAATAATATGTGTTTTTGTTTACTTGTAGTCCTGTTAGTTTTAATGGCAAAATTGAGTTAACTACGTAATAGCAAAAGCAATTTTAGCCAAAAAATATATATATATACTTAAGAGATAAGTATATACGATTTTCACTATTTTAATGATAAAATTAGTTTAAAATATATTTTAAAAGCAAATATATACCATTTTTATTATTTTAAAAGCAAATTTGACCCTTATTCTAAAATTAAAATTAATTATAGAAACAAAAATGTTAAATTTCACAATTGTACATAGTGCAATAACAAAGCGCTGGACAACTTTGGCAGCATTTATACACCTTTGATATTTAGATGCAAAGAATTTGATTGCCAAAATGAGAATGATGAAAAGTATAGGCAACTTCTATAATATAGAAGTAAAAAGTAAATCGTTAGGAGAAAATATTTTCTTCTTTTTTTTATCGTCGTAAATTAAAAAAAAAAAAAATTCTCCATCAAGGGAAGGGAGGTGGAAGAAGAGTGGGAGACAGATGACGAACCCTTTTCCTAATTTTATGATTGTGCTTTTTCCTGACATGTAAAAGTAATGTGGATTTTACTCCCAGTAGTAGTTACAGTTTCACCTTTGAATTAATGCCCATATCCATCATTACATTTTATGCAAGCTTTCCTTCCTTTCTAAAATCAAATTCTTATAATGGGCATGTGTGTTGAATTTGAAGATATAATGCAGCCTTGTTACTACAACTTTACAACATTATTACAAGGAGTTATATATCATCTTTTTATTAGTCATTATTGCTGCCAAATATATTCATATATAAATACACAGCCCTTAAAAATACAAAAAAAAAATCACCCAAAAAAAAAGATAAATACCTAAAAATTAAAGGCAAGTAAAAATGAAAAAGGAATTGAAAATAGGAAAATACACAAAGTGAAGAGACACACTAAGAGAGTGGTGGGTCTCAGTTTCACCCAAAAACAGCTCAGCATTTCATATTCCTCCAATCCCCACTAGGGTTTGGTGAGGTTGAAATGAAGTTGACCTGACTCAGCCCGAGCTGATCCATTTTGACTCACTGAGTTACTGCCATTCCTCCTTGTTTTTTCGCTAGCCGCCATGCCGAGGTTGCAATGAGCGGCCGCGTATGCCAACCCAGCATCAAACACCCATTATTCTCTTCCACTCTGTACCCGTCCCCGCCGGCAAATAGGGCTAGTAACATGCTTGCTTGCTTGAACGCGTTTGAGCCAAGGTGAACCGGAACAAACCCGGACCAACCCAAACGATTTCTCCACTGAGTTAGTGTCTCGTGTCTCTCAACTCGGTCTGCACCTTCACGTGCCACTACATTGCAAATCTGCTTACCCAAGTACACCTCCGACATCACTTTATCTTGGTCACTCACCGATCCTTCCAACGAGTCAAACAGAGTCGAGTAATAATGCAACGATTCCGTGAACCGGTCCAGGAAAACCGGTCCATTATGGTTCGCTTCTTGCTCAACAATGGTTACAATTTCCGGTTTCATCTGTTCCACCACTGACAATACCTTCTCAATAGCGCCTGGTCTGGCCAACAACTTATGCAACTCGAAAACTGAGTTAACAGCAACAGACTCGAAATCACTCGGTCTGAGTTCCAGCATAGAAGCATCAAGATCGGCCAAACTATTAGCTACAAATCCTCTGTACTCAAACTCAACATGAATAGTCTCAGCCAACTGAGCCAATTTCCAACCTACTTCTTGAAGGTGATCGGAATTATCATGAGATGGCGGTCCAATTCCGGTGAGGCGAAAAGCGGGCGGGCCACCGGGCCGGAGCGCGAGAGCTTGCAACAAAGCCGGCCACTGCATCCCCTGATTCATGGAAAAATCTATAACATGAACTCTTTTTTTCCCTTCAAAGGCTTCGAGAATTGCTTGATTAGCCGTAAAGTGAGCGAATTTAAGATAAGGGCAAGTTTCATAGAAGTGCATCTGAAGAATATCGGAGAGAGAATGATCGATCGGAGTTTGAGGATAAAGTCTGTAAATTCTCCGAGCTAAAGCCTCGGCGAAGTAAGTGGCGACCTTTCTCATAGCTCCGGCTTGAGATACGGCCAAGATACCGATTTGCTTGACCAGAGCTTCCGCTAAAGTCAAATTATTTTCTTGAACGGCTTCTGCGCAGGCCATTAAGAGATGAACGAGTCGTATACCGTTTTCTTGCGAGTCAACTAGGACAACAGGGTGAGTTGACTCAGCGGACACACCAAAAGAGGGAGCAGTAGAAGATGAGGAAGTTGTGTTAGTGGGTTTCAATCGCTTGGGATCTCTAGAAGACGATGAAGAAGATGAATCGATTTGTTGAGGTTGAGCAAAAACGGCTTTACCGGGAATAGCTTTGAGATCGTATTCAGAAGATGAAGATTCTTCAAAAACAAATTCACGACTATGAAGCTTATTGGATTTGGGGTTATCTTGATGGGAGAAATCGATTGAGGTAATTGTTGAGGATTCAGGAGGAGCGAAAAATGAATCGTCCAAAGAAGAAGGCTGAGAAGAATCGAAATTAGGATTTGGATTGAGCTCAGAAAGCATGCTTTCAAGCCAAGTAGATAGATCGGAAGGATTATAATGGACAGTATCAGAAGCAAGATGAGTAAGCCCATCTTCTTGAACATGACCCATAGCTTGTTCAAGTTGTTCAAGCTTTTGAGCCACCTCAGCCATGTCCGATGAGCGAACCTTGTAACCCAAAACAGCCAAAAGCTCATCCATGCCACCATCGTCTTCCCAAATCTTTGATTTGGAATTGAAATTAGGGTTGGTATTATCAGGCGCCATGGAAGGATTATGATAAAGAGTAGAGGAAGAAGAAGAAGAAGAAGAAGAAGTGCCGGCAGCAGGGGGAGGAGGAGGATGAAGAGGATGGAGATTTGAGTTTTCTCTTTTCATGATTTTAGTGTTAGTTTGAGGGAAAAAGGTTGGATTTTGAGAAATGGGTTGATGTGGATGAAGCGTGAATGGTGATGCTCAAAAACCAAAGAGAAGCTGTGAATGGGCGAAGAAGGCCGAGAAAGGAATCTGTGCATTGGGTATTGGGGGGCTTTTGCTTGGTTTTTCACCACTGCCACTATACTACTACCACTTAAATTTAATTTAGTAATTGCAACTACACATTTCCTAAATAAACAAATAAAAAAGAGCTCGTGGTGGGGCTCGACGTCCAATAAACCATCATCAGAGGGAAACAACAACTACAGCTCAAAGAGATAGTAAAAAAAAAAACTACGATGATGATTTGGATATTATATTGGTGAATATAAGAAGTAGGCGAAGCGAGAAAGAGAAGAGGGGCGGCCTAGGTTTATAGAATTAGAATTGATGGAAATAGTGAGAGGTGGTATTGTCACTTCATTTAATGGATTAGCTATTTATGGTAAATACTTTATTTACTGTGTTTTATTTATTTTAGACCTTAATTTAGTTTTTATCCCTCCTTAGCTACCTCCTGCTGTCCAAATCTCACACCCTTCTGTTATCAATAAATTCAACTCATTTCATTGTTTTAACTATTAAATTCTTCACAATACGTATATTTAGTACTGATAAAATTCAGCTTTCATTTTTTCAAAGATTAAATGTATTTCTTTAAATTAGAAAATAACAATTTAACCCACTGTTAACGTATTCTTATAAAAAAAAATTAATAATTTATTTATTTTTCGTGCTAAATTGAAATTGATTTCTTTTTTCTCCTACTTTTGAATTTCTTTTACATTTTTGTCTGAGCTCAATTTTTTTTCTACCTATGTAAAAAAAAGGTGAAAAAGAAAAAGTAAATTGTGATGATTGCAATGGAAATGGGATGGGTTGCGGGGTCTCAAGTTTAGTGGTTCAAAGACATTAAAAGGTCTATAGAATCATTGACTTTATACAATCATAACTCATTATCAAATTACCACAACTGCAATGCACTTCATCTTGTTTAAGGTAGTAATTCTTAAACTGCTTTCTTTTTTTTTTTTTTTATAAAACCTCTAGCTACACGTGCTAACGTTATTTCAGTAATTTTGCTTACGTCCTGAAATTAATTTTTTTTTTTTTTATGATTCGATATTCTGCACGACCTCTATTTTTATAAATTACGCACGTTCAAAGTTTTAGTTATATTTTCTCGTCCTATGCTTAGCGGCATTCAAAAGCCCTGTATAATATCCGTAGCTGACTAGCTGTTGTGTGTATATACGTTTATATATGCTTATTATTGATTAAATTTCAATTCATATTTTAATTTAATGTTTTTAATTATTATACCTAATAAAAATTCATTTATAAAAAATTAAACTTTATTTCTAATTTCATTTCATTGATTTCACAGCTAAAAACATATATTTGATTCAATTTTCTTTGTTTTTATTCGGTTACTGAAAATTGCTGTGCCTGATAATGAAGAAGGAAGGATCAAATTAAGTTAATTGTAACCACTTTTTGATAAATAATTCAACCTGGTATAAATTTCTCTACCTACTAGTGTTGACTTTAGAATCTAAATTTTATCATTAAACAAAAACATCATTATTGCAGTTGTTCCGGTTGCTGTTAAGAAAATTATTAGGCAAAAAGTATTAAGAATCCCCAAATTTTTTTTTACCATTAAGATTTTAAATATTTATTTTATAATATTAATTTCTTAAATTTTTATTTCTTTACGCACAAGCCTTTTACTGGTGATAAATATAAAATTAAATAATTCGTTTTGTTTCAATTGTCTTTAGTAAATGCATTTTAATTTTAATTTGATACATTTTCGTTAATATTCTAATTATCAATTTGAGACTGAAGAGCTATAGAGAATGTTAATGAATTTAAAATAGATTATGGTTGATAATACAAATATTAAAAGCTTACCGAATGGGACTTATAATTTAATTTCATATTTTTCAGCTCTTAAGAGTTTTAATTTCATATTATTATTATTATTATTACTTGTACTGTTATTGCTGCTGTTCTTGACATTAGAAATCATTTCCACCATTTTAAGGACTTCTCTCGTGAATCAATTAATTAGAACAATAGAGTATCGGCTCCTTTAAAATTAAAGAAGGGAAATATTTTCATTAATTTCAATAATGTAATTGAATTTTGAAGTTGAATATTGGTTACCAAATTGAAGAGTTTTTCATTCAATAATTTTCATTAATTTAAAGTTGGGATTGATCGCGTAATCAGATAAACATGAAATTTGAAGAAGATATAATCTTCTAATTCTACAGTAGGCAACGTACCCATGCTGTTCAGCTTGGACAGACTAACTTACCAAATTTCAACCTCACATACGTCTTCTTCGGAATCTGTTGTCCCTAAATTTCACATCCATCGCAACAATCAAAATCCAGTATCCATTCATTCACTTTTCAATGTTTTGCTCATCATATCCCTCCATCGGTGAATTCCTCCGTCAATTAATTAATAACTCAAGAGAATGGAATAATAAACGTAAAATGTGTCTCAGTCTTGTGACTTCAAGAGCCTAATTGGAAAATCCATATGGCTGGTTGAATAAACTGAGTCAAATTATTATTGTTAAGCAACGGTATGTAAATTTCTGTATCATTTATTAATAATGCTTGTTGATTATAATTTAGATAGGAGACTGGATAAATTTCTAGGCTTATAAAGATGATGATAAAATGGTCCCGTTATCATCCATTCGTAGCAAATTGCATTATAGTTTGTATAATACTGCTTTTTTTTCACGCATGAATTAAACCATGATTCTGCATTTTGTTCGACCAATAGTTTTTATTTTCCTCGAATGAATATGTTAGGGTAGGATAAAGTTAAAAAGGTTGATTTTCTTACTTTTAAACAAAGAAGTGACAAATCAGGGCAATGTGGTTGTTGGCTTGTTTGGTCAATAAAGTTCATTATTGTTCGTGCGGTTTGTCCAATAAAAATATTTACCTACCCACCTCTCTCTCTCTCTCTCTCTCTGTCTCTCTCTCTACAAATGTAATTATTATCTCAAGACAAGCAGATTGCTAAATTTTTATTTCTTTGTTAATTTTTACATTGAAATTTAATGAACCAAAAATTTTCAAAAAATATTAAGAGCATTAGTGTAATAAATGATAATATGATTAATTCCCTTCTTGGAAAGCAAATATATAATCCCTCTATTTTTTTATTAATTATTTTTATTATTTTTACTAGAATTAAGAAATAATAAATATATTTAAATTTAAAAATAAATTATATAATTAAGACTAAATTATCAAATCTAATTGATAGTATAACTTTATTATACAAAAAATAACTTGAAAAAGAAAATTAATTTATTATACAAAAAAATAACTTGAAAAAGAAAATTAAATTATATTAAATATCTAAAAATAACAGATAAATATAATTTAAATTTTACTCGAAAGTGACAGATAAAAGAGAACGAAAAACATATATAATAATATTTTTATTTTTATTTGAGACCTAAAAAAATTATTTTTTTATATATTTTTTCGGTTTCATTAAATTATCAATTTTAAAAAAAATATATTCCATTAAATTATCATTTTGATAAATTTAAGATAACATTTTATGTATACCTTTTAATTTTTAACTTTCATATAATAATATTAGAAGTTTTAATATTTTTTACGCACTTTATTATGATAATCTAAATTAAAAGAAAAAATTTTAATGTATTCAACACAATTGAAATTAATAATTACTATAATAATAATGATTTGCTTAAAAAATAATAATTTAAGGATACGAATTTGTAAAAATTTTGCACAAAAAGTCAGATTATAAAAATAAAACGATATATAATTATTATTAAATTAAAATTTAACAAAAAATACTTATAATAAATTAACAAAATTATTATTATTTTATTATTGTTTAAATATATATATTTGAGTAATTCTTAAAATATGAGGATATATATGTGCACACTCTCGACACAATATGACTTTGTCAGTGAGTATATTTCTTTCATAGAAAGATAGAAATAGAATAATTGAGATTGAAAATTTTTAATATATTAAAATTAATATTTATAATTAGTATATTTTATTGAAATTTATATTAAAATAAATTTAATTGAAAAACAATTTAATGTGTGATCACAGGATTTGGATGCTCCAACCATATTCGAATTACTTAGCTGAAAACTTAAAAAATAGTTTTATAAGAAAATATATATATGTGTGTGTGTGTGTGTGAAGAAGAAAAAAACAGAGACGCTCATAGCACAAGGGATTCACGTGATGGCTACTCTCCCTTTACCACATTCAAGGTAGCATCTGAACCGGTACTGAACCCTGGCTGAATGCGGGATCCACAACCCACGTGATCATCCCACGTCATCTGTTTCCAGCTCATTCTGGGACCACTCTAGCTCCCCTTTTTTTTCTTTTGCCGAGCAAACCCTTGTCCTTCAAACTTTCCGGATTCAGAGAAACTAAACCAATCTCAATATATATATATATATATCGGCCAACTTGGCTCTAAATAAGAAATATATAGATTTAAAATCTCAAACAATATAATTCAAGTGCTTAATATAACATTGACTTGCATGTTCTTGTCCTATCATACCTTATTATTATGATCAATTATATTGCAATTCTGAGATTATATATGTACATATTAGTAATTCTGATTAATGTCAACAAATTAATGGATCTAATTTAAGTCATATTTCTTTTATTTCTTAATGTGTAGGAGCAATACTCGATTTTGAACTGTAACGCCTCAAATTTTAAATTTGATAACTGAAAATTTAAGCAGTAAATGGTGTCATTCAAAACAAATTATAAGAATCAAAATTAATATTAAACGAGTTTATTACGGAAGCTATAAACTACCTATAAAAAGTAGTGTAATAGATGTAAAAGTGAATTTGCGGCAAATTGGCTGAAAATCAGAGTTGATTCATGGTCAACAGTGGATTCTAACTAGATAATTGAGCTGTAAAATAAAAATAATAACAATACTAATAAAGAAATTTATTGAGGAAGACATATGTGGATATTATTTTTTATTGGTATTAAATTAATATTTTTCACTAAATGAATCATTGCAATATATATATATATAAGTAAATAACAAACAAAATCATTTTTGGGGTCTCCAGATTTCTCTAGACTAGAAAATTGTAGTAGAAGAAAAAGAGAGAGAAGAGAAAAATACGGTCAAAAAAATTATGAAATTATATAGATTTTAGACCCATGGGGTTCTTGTCCCACATATTCAGTTCTAGTGATTTCCATTGAAAACTACTGAGGGCAAAACTATAATTAAGTAACTGTTTTGAAATGTCTAAAAATTCTATATATACCATATCTAAATAAAATATCTTTTATTGCTGTAGAATTTTAGGTAAGAGGGAACATCAAGTGCGAAGAAAATGGTTAATTTTGAATTTTATTCAACTTTAAAATTTAGTTTGTAAGATAAAAATTGCCTAAATTTGTATAAATAATACTATACTTTTATATCTAACCGATATAAATACTTAATACACCCCTCACTTACAAGGTCAAACATTGCAGCCATTGCCAAAAACTAATTTATAATGTAAAAATTGCCTAAATATTTATAAGAAATATTCTATTTTTTGTAACTAGCCATTGCCAGATATTACTGCAGATTTTTGTGTTCTGCAGACTTATAATTTAATTATGCTGATTTTCTACTACCTGTTAAGCTTCTTGAATCATTGGGGATGCCTCTATATATTAATTTTATTATTGTTGTGAGGTGAATTATTTTTAAGAAATGTTCATATATACCTTAAGTTTTGTGTCTTTTCGTAATGATATATCCATCGAATTTAAAAAGAATTTATGGATTATTAAATATTACACGACTTTGTTATGGACTGCAATTTCTAAATATAGAACGGACCTTAATTATAATTGGAAAAAATATTAACTAATTTTATTGGATGGTACATATTTTTATGTGATTTGGTGACGTGAGCATCTACTATGTGTCATATTGATATAGAATGCCGGCTTGAATTTTCGGTAGTTTTTATTGATAATTTCAATTATAATGACTTTAAAGAATAAATTTCAGAAGTTGAACTATTTTTGTATCATAATTTTATTATTATTATTGATGCATTATTTTAACATATGTTCAATAATTATAAGTAAAATTTATCCGACATATATACATGGGTGGAAGGACTATATTGAGATTTTTTTTTTAAATATTGAGAGCAAATATAGAATTTAACACGGTGATGATGAGGTGTTAGACTGCTTGCATTTTTGAGAATTCTGTATTCCCAATTTTATTTAACAAACAGTTTTTTGCTGGCTAGCATCAATCCAAACCATGTCAAATTTCTGGATTCTTTATCCAATTTCTTGTATTTATATTGTTTTCATTTTATTTTATTTTTTTGTCCATTCATAGGAAATATGAGGTAAGAAAATTGACAACACATTTACAACCCTACTCTTATCCCTTCGTTTATTGCTTGCCACTGAATAGAGATGGTGGATCACAGTAGGTGAAAATGGTGTCAAATCAACTGTCCTCTCTAATTCATTTTCATTCTTCTTATTTCGCTTTTGAAGGAAAAAAAATTCGTTTTTACATAATGAGATTTCTAGGGGTTTTTTTTTTCTAAAAAAATGTAATTTCTTTTAAGAAATTCGAATTAAAGTGGCATCTAAAAAATATTAAAAACATATGGTGTTTCGTAAAATTGTTAGAAAAATCGACCGTTCCATGGCACAATGGGCCTCACATGTAGGGATGATCACGGGACGGGGAATCACCGAAATTTCCTCCCGCAGGGACGGGAGCGGGGGGAAAAAATTCCCCGTCCTAAAATCGGGAACGGGGACGGGAAATGGGATTCCCGCGGGCCCGCAAAAAATATATATATATATATTAAAATATAATTTAATTTTATAATTATTAAGTTTTAAATTATTATTAATTTTAAATTTTTTATTTATTAAATATTATATTTTAATTTTAATTATTAATAAAAAATTATATTTTAAAAAAAAACGGGGGACGGAGATCTCCTCGGGAGACAGGGATCCCCGCGGGGGGGGGGGAGGGGGGAATTCTTCCCCGACATTGGTGGCGGGGGCTGGGCGGGAAATCTCCGCCACTGGCGGGAGAGGGAGGGAGGGAGCATTTTCCGGCCCCGCTCCGCTCCATGATCATTCCTACTCACATGTTGCAGAAATTTTCATTGAAATCGTTGATAAGAGCAACGGTTTCAGTACTAGAAGAAATAAGAGCCATAATTTCAATGCAGAATGGACAGCTCATGCTGTAAGAATCTTGGTTGAAACCATTGATAAGGGTAACGAATACGCAATAGATCACAGTAAAAGTTAGCTTCGTTCTAATCGCGGTCTTCCCAAATTTTGATTATGGGCTAGAAGGAAAGACACATCAGAAAGTAATACACGTTGACATGATACAAAAATATCAAAAATTTCATTTATTTAAATTTTATGTGTCAATTTGAGTAATATGATATCTGACGGGATGCTAATATAAATTAACACGTGTCAATTTGTATTCCATGTGTAATTTTATATTAGAGTTTTGGCATCATTTTTTTTATGAAAGTTATATTCATTGAAAACAATTTTCAATTCAAAAATTTTATTATTACGAAATTATTTTGACTTTAGTGTTAATAGATCACAAGTCGGATGACTGGCTAAGCAATCAATCTGAAATTGTGTCAAGTAATATACACATATGTGTAGGTATGTGTGTGCGTGTGCGCTCACACACCCACACATATATATATATAATGAAGGAAAAGTAGACAAACATTAGAACTCAAAATCTCTAAATATATTACTTGATAGAAGATATTTGGTCTCACGTATACTCCATGCATTTATCTCACCAATTATTACTTACACATTTTATCAATATAAAAGGTGGTGATAAGCTCAGGAAATCAAGGAGGACACCTGTCAAGAATCCAAAGTATTTTAGCTAATGTGTATGACACGTGTCAATTCAAAGTCCAAAGGTCTTGAAGAAGTCCCTAGCTTGCTTAGGAATAACAGCAGTGGTTTAGTGGATGATTTGTTTTTGTTTGCAACAGTTATATGTTATTTAATTGATCAGTTGCTATTTTATTATTTAGTTGTTATTTTCCCTATTTTTTAGAGATATTGGCTAAGAATTAGGAAAAATCAATTATCTCCTATCTATATTTAAATTCCTTGAAGTTATTCAATAAGGAAGGCTTATTCATAAACAAATTTTATGTGATTTATTCTCACCCTAAACATAATACTTTCTTTTATTAATCAACGGCTTTGATTGGGACCTATCATTGGTATCATAGCCCGGTTTCAAATGACAACCAACAAGGAACAAATATAAAATCTGGAAATGGGTATTGGCATAATTCAAGACAACTTCAGAGACTAAAAAGGTGCCCTTAGCATCTTTTAATCTAGAAGGCGAGGCCAATCAATGGTGGCAATGGCTACGGCGAACTTACTACGAGGAGGGAATTGAAGTGCCATGGGAGGTATTTGAGTAGGAACTATGGGCATGATTTGGACCAACAGATTGTGAAGACTTTGATGAAGCATTATCCAAAATTAAGCAAATAAGTTCGCTGCGTGATTATCAGAAAGAGTTTGAATGATTGGGAAATCGAGTACTTGGTTGGACGTAAAAGGCTTTGGTATAAACATTTATGGGAGGACTTAAAACTAAAACATCTGATGGAATTCAAATGTTTAGGCAAAAAACTTTAAAGGAAGCTGTTAGACTGGCCCGTATGAAGGACGAACAGATGCGCAGACAACCGAGGCGATTCCTTTCCAATGAAAATAAAATCAATTTCATCAACAAAATACCTTTTATGGGAGGAAATGCAGAAAATGAGGGCGTAAGAACTTTGCTTTAATTGGGATGAAAAATTCTTTGCATGTCATAAATGCAAAAGTCCACAACTTCTCTTGTTAGAAAGCGACCACAATCCAGATGGAGATGATGGCTTTGATAAGGGGAGGAGCAACTTGAAATTTCTCTACATGCACTCTCAGGGTGGTCAACTTATAAAACCATGAGAGTACATGCAAGGATTTTAAGCATTATGAGCTAATTGACAATGGATCCACCCATAATTTCATTAGTGAAAGGATGGTGAATATGTTACAACTACCAGTACTACCTAACAAACCTTTCAATGTTAAAATTGCTAATGGTAGGTCATTAAGTTGCAAAGTGAGATTTGAGGATGTCGGAGTTACAATCCAAGGTATTTCTTTCACCTTTACTCTCTATGTTTTACCATTGATTGGGTTGGATTTGGTGTTAGGGGTGTATTGGTTGGAACAATTGGAACCATAGTGTACAATTGGAAACAATTGATAATGGAATTTCAATGGAACAACCAAACTTGCAAGTTACAAAGGATGGATTCAAATGAGAGTGGGTGACAGCCCTGTTACTTCTACAAAATTGCCACGCATAGCAACTGATGGAGAGCTTGTTGTCAAACCAGAGGCTATCTTGGATACACGTTGGATTAAGCAAGGATCCAGATTTATGAAAGAGAGCTTGATCAAATGGAAATACCTACCTGAAGAAGATGCCACTTGGGAAAACTCTTAAGAGCTGTAAAATCGATTCATGAACCTTGAGGACAAGGTTCCAATAAAAGGGGGAGGAATTGATAAGCTCAGGAAATCAAGGAGAACACCTATCAAGAATACAAAGTATTTTAGCTAATGTGTATGACACGTATCAATCCAATGTCCAAAGGTCTTGAAGAAGTCGCCAGCTTGTTTAGGAATAGCAGTAGTGGTTTAGTGGATGATTTGTTTTTGTTAGCAGTAGTTACATGTTATTTAATTGGTCAATTGCTATTTTATAAAATTTTTTATTGGAATTCCATCTAAAAGCCACCAATCTTATCTATTTAATTAGTTCCATAAAAAAAAAACTATTTAATTAGTTAATAGCCGACCATACCCGTATCAAAAAAACTTACCAATCATATACCGGTTACAATAAATAAATATTCATCGGATAAAATTTCATATATATTTCATAAATTTGTAATTATATGGAAATTTGTTCTTGGCTAAAAAGTATTCATATACTGAATATATATATACATATATATATATATATATCACCATGCGTTGTCATATTAGTAAAGAGATGTCAGTGGCCTGCATTGCAGTTGAAAAGCTAAAAAAAACATGTTAATACACTCTGAATCGTCCGTTCCTAGACTTTACAATTGTTTTAATGATTTATTAGAAAGTATCAATTCTTAACTTGATTCCACCGTATAATTGATTCGCAGATCGATTGGAATTTTTAAATTATATAGATTTAATCATATTTAAATTTTTACGAATCAAATTAAATTTAAATATTATTTATAAAGATTAAATTTGAGAGTCAGATTTATTTTGACAGATTTAAATTTAATTTTGGTAAATTTTTATTTTTATAAAAAATGATAAATTAAGGATACGGAATGAGTAGTGGATACAAATTAATATTGCATTTAAACGTCGGTATTAAATTAATCTAAAATAAATAGGCAAAAAGTTAGGACCGAGGAGCAGTGAATGATCATTTTCCAAGTTCTGGAAGAAATGGTGGCTTGTCCTGTCCTAATCAAGGTGTGGGAGTTTTGTGTGTACCATTCCAAAGGTAAAGAAATGTGATTGGACAACACTAAACAGAAAGCAACTTCTGAGACGCCCATTGTGCTTCACCATAGCCAGTTAGTGATAGTAAAACTGACCCAATAGTTAATCGGTTTTTAATTTATTTTTAAATTATATTTATTTTTTAAATTTATTAATAATAGATTAATCGTTCAATAATTAATATTTAAATATAAATATAAAATTAAATTAAAAATTAATTTTATATATATATAAAAAATTACATATGAAGATCGGTTAATTGTTAATCAACCGGTTAATAAGAGATTAAAGTTTGAATCCAAATTTATTAATCATAATTCTTAAGAATTAAAATCTGCATTCACATCTAAATGGACTGATTAATTGCATATATAGGTCTAACCTCGATTTTAATTATCATTTTAATGATTTTTAGATTTTTCTGTCCAATTTTTATTGTTATCCGTAACAAATATAGAATGGAAGAAAATTGAGAATTAAGGATTAAAATTTTACCGAAATTAAATTGCGATTAGGTTTGTAAGAAATTATAATAAAATGTTTAAAAATATTAATATTCATATTAATATAATAATTATGTTTTAATAAAAAATAATTTAAATATAATAATATGGAAATTATGATCATAAAAAGATGGGAAGTAGACAAAAGAGATCGAAAGAAATTGAGAAGAGATAGATGAGCATCAAACAAAGACTTTTATTAATTTGCAATATGTTATCATGTTTTTGAAGATATATATATTTTTTTCAGCCTAAAATATTAATAATCATTAATAATATAAATAAAAAAGAGCGTAAAAAGGTGCGTGTGGTGTTACAGGGAGCTTAGGCAAAACAGTCTAAAAAATAAATCGGATAAAAACCCTTAAAATGGTAAAAATAAATAAATATGTTAAAAACTGAAAATTGGTTCGGTTCAACCAATTTCTATTATATCTATTAAGTTCACCAATTCACATAAAAAACCAAATCACGATAAATCCAGTTGAATCATGCCATAAACAAATTTTTCGTAGAAAAAGTTTTTCTAGATTAATTTTATATATAGTTACTGAATTTATGTCTAATCGTTTAAAAGTAACAGATTTATTTTTTATGATTTAAATATCACTAAATTTTACCTTTTTATAAAAAAGTTATTTTTATCGATTTTCGATCATTATTTTTACTGAAATACTGATCTGACACGTCACGTAATATGCCTGAATATACATGATACAATATATTAGCAGCCACATTATTAAAAAAATTTACGTATATTAAAAAATATAAAGTGATGTGCTAACGCATCGTATAAAGTGATGTGCTAACGCATCGTGAGATATGATATTTTTCGGATAATGCCCCGTAATGATGATGATGACTACAAATGAACTCTTCTTTTTCTTACGGTCTAAAGACTGTTGGACGAGTTTTAATGGGAAACGCATTATGGTACACGGCCACTATAATGGATATTTACTTGTTTATCTTATATAGGCTAATAAGAAGCTTTCCTTAGATGTCTGCATCGTCAACTTCCGAGTGGGCAACAAAGTCATACAGTCGGCAATTCCCATTTTTCTAATTAATTAATTTTATGGAAAATAAAATCTTTAATTTATTATTCTTGAATAAATGGAAAGCCATGAACCATGCTTGCCCCTAGTACTCGTGCATATCCAGTCCAAAGGGGTTTTGAGTTGGATTGCTTTCTTTTTCAATGATGAGACCTTTTTCTTTCATTAGATATCACATTTTTTTTTTTAATTTATTTTCAAATTGGTGAAATCTTAGATAATATTCCAAATTTTAGATACTATTTTAACCCAAAAAAACTAAAAAGAAAAAAGAAAATTGTTTGTAGGTTACGTGGAGGATTAATAGGGATGGGAATTGGGGGCCCCATCACATGAGGCACATAAAGAGTTGGCGTGGCCAATGGTGTCCCTTCTTGCATTGGCTGAAACAGGTTTTGCCCTAAGAGAAGGGGCATGAATTGTATAATTGGGTATAGCATCTCTTTTCATTGCTTATGATTTTGCTTTTATTATCTTTAAAAAATATCAACCACATGCCTATGCATGTGATTTTGGACCCCTCTTTCCCTCAAAATAACACTTCTCATCAAAACACATGCTTCTGCTTCCCATGCCCAAAAGGCTATGCTCAATTATTTTTTAATTTTCAAGTTTTCAGAGTATATCTTTAATAAGATATTATCAATTACATTTTTTTTTTGCTAATTACTTTATTCGTTCATCCCTCTTCGGATAGACATTATCGCTTCTGCACGAATATTAAGAAAACGATTAGAATAAATTAATAAATTGGATCGGATTGGGTAATTTGGCAGTTGACATTGGACGAGTTCACCAATGGGATCAAATTTTGATAGGTTTAATATTTACAAGTCTATGCTTTAGGTTTACAAGAATTATAGAGATCCAATGCTTCCTACTCAATATAGAAATAGAAAGTTTCTACTTCTATCTCAATCCAAAATAAAAATTTGCACCAAAAGAAACAACTATTAACGGTGATTATAAACCGGTTAACCGGTCTATAAGTAAAAAAATTAATCAGTTCATTAATATCAATTTTTTAAAATCACTAATCATTAACTAATCCGTTACATTCAGTTAATCAATTCATAGATTTCGATTTTTCGATTTGATTAATCAATATTTTTCGATTAATCAATAAAACTTATAATATAAAATTATAAAAAAAATTTAAACAAATTTTAATTTAATTTTAAATGTGCAAAATAATCCAAAATAAAAATCCCAAAATAAACATAATTTACTAGTCAAAATTAATGTTTTATAAATAAATAGCTAATATTATAAAATAAATTTGATATTTATTGAAAATTAATATATTTAATTTTAAATCACAAAATTTTGAATAATATTAAATGTTATAATATAAATTTTAAAATGTAAAAAAAATATAATTACATGCTATTAAGTAAAATATGAACACCAATATATGATAAAAAATATATATAAAAGTTATCAAATACTACATATAAATATTACGATATAATTAAATAGAATGACATAATATAAATTTAATTTAAAATATTATACAAATTTTATAAAAAAAATAAAAAATTAAGATATAAAAATAAAAATATATTTTAAATATATTTTAAAATATTATTTTATATAAATTTTTAAAAAAATAAAAAAAAATTTAAAAAATATATATAAATCTGAACTAACGGTTAACCGGTATTTAAAAATTTAAATTGTAACAAAAAATAAAAAATATAAAAATTAAAAATCGTAACCGAATCCGTCGAATATGTTAACCAAGAAAATCAATTCGATTTCGAATCGATTATTTTCAGTATTTTTTTTTCACCCCCAACAACTACTGCTCCGAGTTAGGAGAAATGCACTTGTAGTAGAATTCAAACTAAATTGTAAGTCACATACCCAACAACTGCACCTTAACTTTGATTCAAAATCACCAATAATTCAAAGAAAATTTTTTCTATCACTTCTATATTATACCCATTCTAAATATAGAATAACTAACTAAATATTACTGAAAATATAAAAATCATGTTTAATAATATATCATAGAAAATATAAATTGCAGTTAATAAGATAAAATTAAATAAGGGTACAATAAATAATTTATAAATTAATCATAATGCAAAAAAGGAAAAGTAGACAATATTTTGAAATAGACTGAAGGAAAAAAAAGGACAAATTTTTGAATGGCATGGAATGACACATACATATATAGCTAATGAAGCATCATTTGGCGGGCTATAATTTCACTCTATTTCCCTTCCTCTTCTTGTCCTATTGCATGCTATGTATTATATTATCTTGAAGGGATTTTCTCATGGAAAGAACTTCGAGTTCAAATAATAAGCATTCACTCATAATCAGCTCATCACAAAATTTTGTTCCTTTTGCTGGCTAAATCAAAGTTTTGGCCCTATGAAAATTATATAGAAATACCAGTAAGGAGACTTTAATTAGTCAAAAATCTATAGTGCTGGCATAGAATTAAAGGGAAAGTCTACGGGCTTGATAATTCCACCCATATAAGTAAAAAGGACTGATGCCTACTTCCTCTATTTTTTTGACCTGTTACTTTTATTATTTTTACTAAAATTAAAAAATAATATTAAATTACATAATTAATACTAAATTATCAAATTTAATTGATTATAACTTTATTGAAAAAAAATTAAAAAAACAAATTAAATTATAATAAATTTTACTCAAAAGTAACAGATAAAAGAGAACGAAAAGAATATATTTAAAACTTAAAAGTAGAAAATCAATCGTTTTTCCAATTACTTTTTTGCAAATAACATTTAGATAGAAAAGCTTATTTTTGAAAATGCAATTTGAGCCTCAACAAGTAAACGGACTAGTTGGCATCTATCATATCTACCAAGCTAAGAACTAACATTTGTGTAGAATCGTCTCTCTCTAATTTTAATTTTTGAAACTAATCGCACAAGTAGAAGCTATCCTATGAAGCCTAGGAATAGTCAACTAAACTTGGACACTGTATTGCAATTGTTATTTCAAGATTATCGATGGTGCTATCCGATAAGAAAAATGTCAATGCTGCTAAGCATACCATACCCTTCATAACATCAAAGCAAGTTAACTATGGACCGAATAAAGAAAAATAAACATAAAGGTTTCATGTAAAGGAAAATCAACAAAATTAGACTAAGAATCCCGAAAACATCTAATCTAAATACAATATAATGATTTTTCTTCCATAAACTTGTCTCAAACAGGCTGACAGATTGTTGTGAATGCAAAAAGGGTTTGCTCAAGCAATGACAGAACTCGGAAGCCAAGACTTTGGGACTCCAATTACATGAGAGTTTAACGGCACAGAACTTCACAAAATTTGAGCACCTATTCTGGAAGAGAAAAAAATAGAGGCTATTGACTTGAAAGTTCATGGTATGGTACCTTCATCAAGAATTCAGGATTCATCAATCAAAGAATGCAACTCCTCTCGAAATTTAGAGATTTTGTCAGCCTTAACTGCCATGACCAACCCCATTAACTGGTAATTTCTCAGCTGCAGTGGCAAACAAAACCAAAAAGATAAAAATCCTACCTCAAACACCATTATTATCACAAGAAAAGAGGACAGCCAAACCATGACATATCATCAATTTACTGCTTACTGCCACAAACAAACATTAACAGAAACACAGAAAATATTACAGCAACAAGACAATAAAAGAGATATGCTGCTGACTGATTGGTGTATGAACTTGAGCAAAATTGAAAAATGCTACGCAGTTCTTTGCATAACTATAGAAAATAGCAGTATTTATAAAGCATATCTCTCAATAATAAAATTCCATAAGCAGGTGTTCGGTCACACCAAAACTGCCGAGAGATCCCAAATTGAACTTCTCTTCTCAATGGTGTCAAATTTGATTATGTAGGAAACTTAAAAATCTAGTAGTTAACAGACTAATGCAACCTTGTTAGCATACCAAAAAGATTACTAACCTCATGAGTTGTTGCATACCCTGAGTTCGAAGGAAAACAAAAGGACCATGAGCAGAGCTGAAATTTATTTGCAAAACAATCAGCCAATGAACAAGCAGCATAGTGCATTGTGTTGATGATATCAAAGAATCAGTACCTTGTGAAAGATTTCATCTTCAGGTTTAACATATACTATTGCTTCCTCATTTTCACTGCTTTGCCTCTTTTTCTGGCCTGCATTCTTGTGCTGTAATATTTTATACACCCAAAGAGAGATACATTTCATTTAAAAGGAACAAAATGTAAAAGCACAATGACTTGCAGGAACATTCTAGAGTTGTTCTACCTTGTAAATTTTACTGACAAGCAAATAGGATTTAAAGCAGAAAGACCGCCTGAGCTCCTCTGTTGGCTTCAACAACCACAAACTATGAAATTTTAGAAAAAGCATACAAACTTTTGTGGTGCAGGTATAGGAACAGGTAAATGTATTACGCTCACCCATGTCATACAACACTCATCTAACCTCATCTTCTGTGGCCCATGAGATTTCATCAAAAAGAGCATCATAAAGAGGTGGCAGAAGTTGGGGAGGAAGATTGACAACTCGCTGAGAGACCATGAGACCTACATCATGTGTTTGCTCACCCAAAAGTAATCTCAAATCATCTTTTACATTTTCATCCAGGCATGCCTTAATCAGGAACTCCTTGATCTCCATAATACTTTTATGATCCTGGTATCAACAATTCCATACTTGATCAGGGGGAAGAAATGAAATGCCATAGATCTCAATAGCTGTTCAGTTCGAGCCTTGAATATCAAAAGATCAAAAATCCGAAACAAGATGGCATATCATGCACACCATAGATTTGTTAGGAACCACAGTCCCCAACACACCTACATGCAGGAGGTGTAAAAAGTTAAAATAGTTCAAGTAACAGATAGGTTTCGGCAGCAGGTTTTGAGTGATGGGATCTCTTACAGTTAGTCATTCTATATTAGATTCTGCTAGGCAGGACACTTGGTGTTCCCATGCAACTACCTGACTTGCTTTTCAATTACATAATGACTCGTTGCAACTTCAGGATTAGAACATTCAGTCAACTCAAGAACAAAACAGAAAGGCACCACCTGTTTTGCCAGTAAGAGAGGAATATAAAACCAGATGCAGCACCAAATGAAAATCAAAAACGGTAATAGCTAACCTTATCCACCCCAAAAACTAAAGAAGTTGAAAAAAATGAACCAGTAGACTCCTCTTATCTTGCTACATTATGTGGACAAACTACCTAGTCTTAAGAACATGCCACAATGCAACTACAGCTAATCAGCCGATGAAACCATATGGTAATAGAAAGGAAAAAGAACTAAGAAATAATGAAAGCATACTGAAGGTACAAATCAATTACCTTATATCTCCCTAAGTTCAGAGCTGTAGCAACAGAGAACAGTCCATCATCTTCATCATCCTCTAATTTTACCACAGTCCCTACTGTAGTCTGACCCAATATCAGATCCACAAAACCACTCAAGTCCCACTGCTTATTATCAAGGTAAGTTTGAAGCAAGATCTTCACTCCATGAAAGTCATCAGGCTTAGGATCAAAGAAGGCAAAATCTGCTTGGACAGTTCCCTTCAAAGGAGAAGCATCAACAAATAAATTAACAGATCATATTGACACAAATGGGTACAATAAAATGGCTAGAAATTGAGATCTGTCGGACGTCCACCAAAATAGTTGCTTACTTCAAACTCTTCTTCCTCAGAAGATTCAGAATGCTCAATCTTCTCTTCCAAAGAGTGTTTAAAAGGTTCATTGCCTGGGGGAAAAAAGGGTTAAAATTCATGAAACAGAAAGCAAATAGAACCGTGTCTCATTTCAACCAAATGATTATACCTAATGCACTGGAGGGAGATCTATGTATTTTAGTTTCAAGCTTTTGACGCTTGGCCATGTAAGCTGTGGCAGTATGAGCAACTGACCGTGCAAATGAGGAGAAGGTCACTGGCCGAACACTTGTTGGTCGGCGCTGCCTTGCTGCCTTATGTGACATTGGTACTTTCTAGCAGTTCAAAGCCTGAAATCAATTAATAAAAAATGAAAATAAAGCACAAAGGTTGTAAGTATATATTAATATGAAAAAGGTGTAGACCACATATCAGTCACTGGATAATAGCATACTCAGAGTTAGATGTGTAGATTCTGAGTATGCACGCATTACAGTAGCTAATAAATTCTAAAAAACGCCGAAACTATAGCAGCCAAGGAACTTGTTAGTACAATATGTTCTTACAACCAGAAAACATAGTGTGAACAGATTCACTCAATTTTTCTTCAATGTAAACCAACAATGGACCTACATGATAGGCTGTCACAAACACGAGATTTTATGAGACTCGATATCAGATCAGCAACTTTGAAAGCCTATAATTGTACAAGAACTGAACTTTAAAGTAGTGTAACTCGGGTTATAAAAAGCTCCAACATATGCAGAATTAATAAACTAACAGTTGATTAGGAGTGTGCAAAAGGTTGGTTCGGTTCGGTTTTTGACCGAACCGAAAAGGCCAAAAACCAAAATTTTCAAAACAAATAAACTGAACCAAAGTATTTAGAACTGAAACCGAATATACCGAATTAATTTCGGTTGGATCAGTTCCGAATCAATATGAGCTTTTTTAATTGGACTTTGAACCTAAATGAGCCCATAAATTAAATTAACTTATATTCAACAAAATAAAAAATTTAGAATAACTACTAAAAGAAAAATAATAAACATGAATTTTTCATATTATGTCCGTAATAAATACTAATCAAAATTACAATAAAAAAATATAAATTAAAAATAAATACAACACAACTTATGATTAAAATACATTCAATGCCCTCCAATTAAAACAAAAAAAAGGATACATATAAATTAATATAACATAACTTTCAATACATTTTTTTCACAAATCCAATCAAACCCTCTTAAATCTACATCTATATAAACGAACAGAGGCCTAAAATCAAAAGATAAAAATAAGCAAGTCAGCAATATATGCAGATTACGTATCAAACCCAAATGAAAATGCAGATTACATTGAAATTAACTAAAATAGATGACAACAAATATAAGGCATCTGATTATGACAAATTATCAATTGAAACTTTGTTGGTACTTTAATCTAACAATGATTTACCTCCCGAAATCATTTTAATGATGAAAACAATTAGTTATTTTAACTGAGCAGTAGGTCTCGACCAACTTGGCCATATAGATCTAAAAGAGAGAGAGTGTAGTGGTCCGACAAAAGCTATAAACAAAAGCTTAAAAAACAAAGGAAAAAGAAATCAACTGTAAGCATCACCATATTGACAGACTGTACCTCCAAAATGCTGTTCATAACTCCACTGAAAGAGGTCATTTAATACTCAATGATAAAAATAAATAAATAAAAATAAAAGCCTATATCAAATCATATAGCCATCTATTTACATCAATCTATTACAACGCTTAAAGTTACATTATCTAGCTATTATGACTCTAACCTTATCTTAAAATTTACGTGCTTTGAAAGGAAATTCAGCTATGGACAGAACACCTTCAATTCAAGTACTCCAAATGCAGTAAAAATAGATCTACCAAAATTTAAACATGAGCCAAATCCTATGCTAGGTACACGAGAAACAATTAAAAACACAAAAAACAAACACAAGCTTTATCGTCAGCAATTATATCAAAATCAAGCTAACGCACATAAATTCATGAATGCATCAAGTTTTGCAGTGCCTCTCAGCATTCACAGTAACTCCTTTAATAACATTGGGGCATAACTCTTCTTATTATTCATAAATGTATATCACGAACCACCAATACAATAAACTTCACCAAAGAAAAATATTTTAAAAGAAAAATAATTGAATAAACCATTCTAAGAAAAAAAAATAATTGAAAAAAAAATCAAAATGAAATATTCTAAAAGTGCAAGAAGAACCAAATGAAACGAACGACCAAACATAACCCAGTGCTGTAAGGAAACATGCAAAGCTAAACAGAGGCAAACAGATCATTTCAACCTTTGAGAAGAGAAAACCAGACTATTAGCTAATAACTCTTTGAAGAAGAAATAAATTGATGAACGAAAACGATGGACTGAGTAGGACGGAGATGCATTAAAGAACACAGTTAGTGGAATTACCTTAGCTTTTCGGGTTTAGGGTTTTTGTTGAATTTGATTTTGGAGCAGATAAGGAACCTTAAGGTTTCCCATCTAAAGAAAAGTACACTCAACAATTAATTTTAAAACACCTTAATTTAAAAGGAATCCGACTCAACAATTAACATAACTTCCAACAACACCATTGCAGAAACTTACACAGAGAACTTGAAATCAGAAAAGATTAATGAAGAAGAGAAACAACAAACAAAACAAAGGAGATAGATACTGACCATGGTTGCACTTGCAGAAAGAATCCAAGAATCGGAGAGTCGAAGAAGTGAAAGAAGGGTAGAACAGAGAGGCAGAGGTGGTGGCTGCGTTCAATGGGCTAGGGATTTTGATTCAGGTTATATAAAACGAGCAAAACGGTGAGTTTTGAAAATTTTGGTATGATCGGTTGCTTTGGTGTTTTAATTTTAAAAATAAAATAAAATCGATTTATTTAAAATATAATTTCGATTTAAAATCGAATGAACTAAAAATAGAATAATTTAATCGAATAAATTAAAAATCATTCAGTTTAATTTGATTTTCGATTTTAATTTCGATTCGCTTCTGTACATGTCTAAATTCAGTTAAAAATTTTTAGATATTAATTCAAATTAAATTTTATAAATCGAATCAAGTTTTGATAGTATATGAGTTGTCAGTTGTTAAAATTTGATTGGTGTATTTTAAATAGATCAAATTTTTCACACAGTGCGTTTATGAGCTGCCAGCCCGTATTCATTGTTATTGAATTTGGTGTCTTCATCCCAAATATTGCTCCAACCAACCCGTCGCAGCTGCCTTTATAATTAATTCTCCCTCGCTGGCGATCACCAACAGCCACATCCACCACTAGCTCCGGCCATCAATTTTCTCCGTACCCGTTTGTCGTTCACTTCGCAAAGCTCCATCAACCGCCTAACATCTTCCACCATTAAACTTGTATTTCCTGTTTCTTCTGACATTTACCACCATTCCTGAAGGTTCCTTAAGCCCCGAAGAATTACAGGAGCAATCTGTTCGATTTATCTGAGCCAAGTTCTTGGTTTATTTTTATGAGTGCAGATTCATTAATTTTTGCTTAATACTCTTATATGCACTCATGAATTAGTATCGACCATTGCAGAATAGGTCACGAATTAATCCGTTTAATTTAGGAGTGTGTATCGATCGGGTTCGGATCAATTTGACCCTAACCTGAAATTAATCTTCCACATATCTGTTCACCTGATCTTACACTAATTTATAGTCAAGCCCCAACCCAATTAACTCAACTTTTTTTCAGGTCCCAATCCATTTAATCCTAACAACCTGAATTTTTTTTAATTGTTTAAAATTAAAATTAAATTAAAATCCAAATAAACAACATTCGCTATAATACAAATATTATAAAAATACAACAAACTAATAATTTAAAAGTTACAACAAACATACAGTACGTAATAATTAATATATCTGTTAACAATTTTAATTTTACTAAATATATCTGTACCTAGTAGTATATAAAATTACTAAAATTACATGATATTAAAACTCTCTGCACTCTACAATATCGGATTAAATTGTTCAATACTGTTAATAACTTATAAAATTTCATAGTATAATGTTGCTGTAAACTTGTAAAATTGAAGAAAATGCTCTATCCGAAGTGCAGCTTTTCTTTGGAACAAATGTGGGATAGTATAAAGTCACCCCCGGATCTTAATCTTTAGCCAAAAAAACATAAATAAATAAACAAAATAAAATAAATTTGAAATGTATAGAAAGACATTACTGAATCCAAATTATTTCTTTCCCTTTGATAATTTTTCATTCTCTCCATAATCGAGAAGATAGTAAAACCCAACTAATTTTAGTAGACTTAAACTTAACTTCAAAGGTACACAGTGACTGAAATTAGCAGTTAAGAAAAAAAAATGATAGAAACCCCAATACATGGTACACTAGAAAAACAACTAATTCAATCTAGTTCCTGCATTAGTTTTGATAATAACCAATCAAGGATGAAGAAAGAAAGAAACGAAAACAAGTTAAACCCACTTGTTATACCCCTTTTAAGATCTCAGGTAATATTCACTGAACTAGCTAGAGCCCCAAATATTTAAAAAGATCAAAAATTTATGAACAGGTCTCAGCTTCAACACTGTTCTTTAGCTCATTTGAGCTTACTTTCCCATTTTTCTTTTCAAACCCAACAAGCACATAGCACAAAGCTTCTCATTTCCTAGCTTTTCCTTTTCATTCCTTTCCTTTTTACCAATGACCAAACAGAATCCAACAGCTACCAAATCAAATCAAACCCACTTCAAATAAACGAGATAACAATATAAGCTGAAAGGGAAAAGTTTAAACTATAAAAGACGAACCTGGATCTGAATGAAGAGCTCAGAGAAAGAAAAAGTGTGTAAAGAAAAGAGCAAGACAGGTGGGAAATGAGAGGGAGACTAGACCGCCGTTCACTGGCGATGGTGAGAGAGTATAGGATGAGTTGGCGACTGGGTAGGGAAGATGGACGACTAGAGATTGAAGCATGAACGGAGAGTAATAGAAATTAGGAATTTTAGGCTTATATATATTTTGTTAGTCGGGTTGCGGATCGAGTCAGGTTTAGAGGGATTTTGACCCGACCCGAACCTAAAATTTTGATAATCTTATAATTTGAATTGACCCAACCGACTCGAATAATCCTACCAGAATGTGTTAGGCTGGGTTATTCGGGTTTGCCGGTTTGGGTTTTGCACGCCCTAGTTTAATCTATTAGAGGAAAATAAATAAAAAATATGATCCAATCTAATCCATGGATCTAATTTACAAACCAATTAAAACCCACTCAAATCCATCAAATTGCTACCTATCAGAATAAATTTTTTTTTTACTTTAATTATACTGCAAACTTAATTCTACACATTTCAATTTATTGCGCTTTCAAATATAATAATTAAATACAAATAGTTTGAATCTAAATACACGAGAGTTAGATAGATATTGTCCTTTAAAATATAATAACTAAATACAAATAGTTTGAATCTAAATACATGAGAGTTAGACAGATGGCCATGTATAGGTACCGTCCGATATAATAAAATAATTTCTTATTTTTCTCTTTTGTCATATCATATCACTGTAAAAAAACTGTAAATTCGTGACTAAAATTAGCGATGGCTTAATTTTCGTTGCCAATTTGTGACGATTTTGCCATTATTTTTCAATTACATTGCGGAAAGGTTAATTTTCATTTTTTTACAAAAAAATAGCAACGAAAACCAATAAACAGTCACTACTTATGACGGGAAATGTCCTGCGCCATGTTTTGCGATGAAATTAGCGACAACAGTATGGTTGCTAATTTTTTTTAATTTTTTATTCATAGAATTAATTCCAAAAAATATAGCGACAAAAGTTTTAGTCAATAATTTTGGACAAAAAATTATCATGCCACTTTTTGCGACGGTTTAGCGACGAAAATTGATTTATCACTAATAGTATTATATTTTAATACAGAAGATTAGACCCAAAATTTGCCTCTCTCCATTTTGCCCCAAATTAAAAAACCCTAGCCTGCCAAAATTCTTCCCAATGGCCGCTTCATAGTCATTGCCATCCCCCTTGATCGCCAGCAGCCTGGTCGGCGTTATCATCTCCGGTGAAGTCGTAGATCTCTTGCCCACTCTCTTTTCCCGTGTATCTGCGGACGATGGATTCTTGTCGCAACATTTTGTATCTACTTACAGTATCTTTTCTTATTTGCTCATTAGCTAGGGTATTTATCTGTTCTATTCCTCTCTATGTATATCATTAGAATTTCTATCTTTGTGGGGTTTTTTTTTTAAATTTAATCTGATCTGACGGTATTTTTCCTTGATTTGTTGATTGTGGAGCCAAGGTTGAAAGAAGCAATTCAGTATTTTTCATTAATGGCCAGACTCGTTAGTTTCTTCGCACTCCATCAACAAAAGATGGCATCCAGGTTTATTTTGTTTTCTAATTTTTATTATTATAATTGCTGGATGAATAATTTGACCTTTTTTCTATTCCAGTTTGTGTGGAATTTGTTGGTTCTTATGGATCATTAGGCATTTAGGTGGTTATTTAGCGTGAGTTTCGCTATTAGTAATGAATAATAGTGATTGACATTGGCACTATTGATTGAAGCAAACTAGAAAAGATAGCGTTTAAATGGGCATTAACTCGCGAAGTAGTTAGTAGGTGGGTGGGTTTTGTACTAGGCAATGGACCCATTTTCATTGACAAGAATATGAACTTTGATGCATTATCTAGAAGGCCAAATGGCTAAATCTTGATGTGTTAGTACCCAATTTCTTGGGATACCTTGCAGCTTTAAAATGACGGAGCAGCGGGTGTTCCTCGGGCTAGTTTTTTTTTATATGTGTGTGCAATTAGTTACTTGGTTCTGCTTGTGCTCTGTTATGATTTGTACAGCTGTTAGCTTAATTATAGGGATTGATTGTTAGCTTAATTATAGGAAAATTATTAGGGATTTGTTTCCTAATTCAACTCTTGTAAACAATATAAATACCTGTATATTTTCAATGGAATATACAAGAATTATTTCTCACTTTCACATGGTATCAGAGCCTAGTAGAGTTTCTGGGTCTTTTTTTCTGAGGGTTGCGATTCCCTCTTGTCGGTTTCGGGTTTCTTTCTCCTTTGGGTTTTCGATTTTGAGATCTGATTCTTAGGGTCATTTTCCGGTGACCGTTTTTTCTCACAGCCACCACAGGAAGGAGCGCCTCCGTCAGTCCGGCCATTTCACCTTTTTCCGGCGACCATCGGAGCTGCGCATGAACCTCACGCGCCGATCGAAGTTTGACCCCTTCCTCACGCGTTGGCGAGTGACGGCGTGTGGATTGTCCGACGGCCCTCCAGTTCCAGATCCAGCATTGCTTGAGTGTGTCCGACCAGTTCACAGGGTCGGTTTTCTTGTCTGGTCTCTTCTAAAGGGCGCTCTCTCTTAGATCTGTTCCTGCCTCTTGGGTTCTGTTCTTCAAGTCTTTTGCTGCTGCTGTTTCTTGGTGAGATATACTAATCTCTTTGCTGCATTGGTTTTATTGTCTAAAGTTATTTGTGATGGGTTTTAATGGCTGAGAATAGTGATAAGAAGACTGTTACTGAAATTATATTTGGTTCGTCTAAAATTACGGATAGAAAACTGACTGGAAGTAACAATTATGCACAATGGAAAAGAATAATCCGTAGATTTGTGACAAGTGTAGACTTGGAGGACCATTTAACTAGTAATCCACAGTCTAAAGATGATGCTGTTAGTCGGAAGAAATGGTTAATGGAAGATTATAAGTTGTTTAATCAAATTCAGAATACTTTAAATCCTGCTGTTGATGATGTTGTGAATCATTGTGACAGTGTAAAAGAATTATGGGAATATCTAGAATTTTTGTATGCCTACAAACAAGATATGTCCCGTGTCCATGATTTGTTGCTAAAGATTTATCGAGCGGAGCAAAAAGGTCGCTCCCTGTTCCAGTATTATACTGAAGTGAAACAAGCCTTTGAAGAAAAGCGGGCTATGTTTCCTATTGTTGCTGATGTTAAACAGATGCAAGAACAAGAGGAGCAAATTGTGGTGCAGTGTTTCTTGGCAGGATTGGGTTCTGAATATGATGTGGCACGCACACAATTGTTAATTGGTAAGTCACTTCCTTCTTTTACTAAAGTTTATGCTCGTTTGCTTCGAGTTTGTAAAGACGGTGATTTGCCTTCCGGTATGATACCCAATGATACGGTGGCATTGGTTGGTAATGCTTCGAATAGTAATCGCGGAGGTAAAGGTGGAAATGGTAGTTCTGTTGTTGGGAGTAGTAGCAATTCTCGTACATGTCATTATTGTGGAGTTAGGGCCACATTAAAAAGAATTGTTGGAAATTACATGGGAAACCCTCTAAGAAATCAAGTCAGATGAATAATAAGAGGTTTGCAAATGTAGCTACTCAGGATGGCATCCTACTACTTCCACAATCATACTCACCATCTGTCACCATTTCAGCGGATGAGTATGCTCGTTTAACTGCCACTTTTGATTCACAGCAGTTATCTTCTGGGACTTCAGCTCTGGCTAATACAGGTAACCCTACTGCATGTCTTTCCACCTCATCTCGTAGTTGGGTTATTGACTCAGGTGCTACTGATCATATGACTGGCAACACAGGTATTCTCTCTTCTTTCCAATCTACTGCTAATTTACCTTGTGTTACGTTAGCCAATGGATCTACTGCTTCTGTAATTGGGCGTGGGACAGCAAACCCAACAAATTCTCTTCCATTGTCATCTGTTTTATGTTTATCATCTTTTCCTTTTAACTTGTTATCTGTTAGCCAAATTATCCAAAATCTTAACTGTTGTGTTATTTTCTATCCCAATTATTGTCTTTTTCAGGATATTAGGACGAAGCAAATTCTTGGTAGAGAGTATCTGGTGAATGGCTTGTATGCTCTTGAATCAACTTCTCAACCAGTGCCTCGATCCATTGCTTGCACAAGTTCATCTTCTCTTTTGCAACTTCATTTTCGTTTTGGTCATCCTCCTCTTTCAACTTTACAAAAGCTGTGTCCTAGTCTTAAAAGGGAATCTACTTTAGAGTGTGAAGCTTGTCAATTTGCTAAAAACCATAGAGTATCTTATTCTCCTAGATTAAATAAACGTGTTGAGTCTTCTTTTACTTAGTTCATACTGATGTATGGGGTCCATGTCTTATTACATTCAAACTTGGTTTTCGTTATTTTGTGACATTTATTGATGATTATTCTCGGGTTACTTGGCTTTATCCTATGAAATCTCGATCAGAGTTGTTTACTATATTTTGTGCTTTTCATGCTGAAATTAAGACTCAATTCAACAAATCCATCTGTATTTTGAGAAGTGATAATGCTAAAGAATATGTTTCTCATTCTTTTAAATCTTATCTTTCTGAGCATGGTATTATTCATCAGTCTTCTTGTATTGTTATCCCTCAGCAAAATGGTGTAGCTGAGCGGAATAACCGTCACTTATTAAAGGTTGCTCGGGCACTAATGTTTCATATGCAGGTTCCTAAAATATTTTTGGTAGATGCTGTTTCTACTGCCTGTTTTCTAATCAACAGAATGCCCTCTTCTGTTCTTGACGGTCAGATTCCATATTCTCTTATTTTTCCCTCATCTACTCTTTTTCATATTTCTCCTCGAATTTTTGGATGTACTTGCTTTGTTCAAGACATGCGACCTTAGCTTTCAAAACTTGATCCTAAATCTCTTAAGTGTGTCTTCCTGGGATACTCGCATGAACAAAAGGGTATCGTTGTTACTCACCTTCTTTGGATCGTTATTTAATATCTGCTGATGTTACATTTTTTGAACATGCACCTTTCTTTGGTTTCTCTGTGTCCTCTTCTTCGCCCTCTAGTGATTCAGGGGATGATTATCTTATTTATACTGTTAGTGAACAGGTAGTATCTCCTCCTTCTCGACCTATTATTCATCAAGTTTATTCTCGACGTGTGCATCATTCTATCGAGACACCTCCTACTCCTGCTTCTTCTTCAGATCCTCCACCACCACCAAATCCTAGCCTTGACCTTCTTATTGCTCTTCGCAAAGGTAAACGCACATGTACTTACCCTGTTTCTTCTTTTGTGTCTTATCATACTTTATCACCTTCCTCCAAGTCTTTTGTAGCCTCCTTAGACTCTATTGCTGTTCCAACGTCCCTTACTGAAGCATTAGCTCATGATGGTTGGCGAGCTGCAATGAAAGAAGATATGATGGCCTTAGAGCAGAATCATACTTGGGATCTTCTACCTTTGCCCTCTCAGAAAAAGGCTATTGGTTTTAAGTGGGTGTTTACTGTTAAGATAAATCCTGATGGTTCTGTTGCTAGATTGAAAGCTCGATTGGTTGCTAAAGGATATGCACAAACATATGAAGTGGATTATTCGGAGACCTTTTCTCCAGTTGCAAAACTTTCATTTGTTCGATTGTTTATTTCCTTAGCTGCTAATTACAGTTGGCCACTTCATCAACTTGATGTGAAGAATGCATTCTTGCATGGGGATTTGAGTGAAGAGGTTTACATGGAGCAACCACCTGGTTTTTTTGCTTAGGGGGAGTCAGGGAAGGTGTGCAAATTAAGAAAGTCTTTGTACGGGTTAAAACAATCTCCTCGTGCCTGGTTTGGGAGATTTAGTACAGTTGTGATTGAGTTTGGCCTACAAAGAAGTGCATATGATCACTCAATGTTCTTTACATCATCTACTTCTGGATGCATTTTATTGGTTGTATATGTGGATGATATAGTGATAACTGGAAGTGATGAAGCTGGAATTATGAGGTTGAAAGCATTCCTTGGGACTCACTTTCAAACCAAGGATTTAGGATCATTGAAATATTTCTTAGGGATTGAAGTTTCTCGCAGTCAGAAAGGGATCTATCTATCTCAAAGAAAATATTATCTGGATTTATTAGATGGTGATGGTTTTATTAAGGCAAAAGCATGTGATGTGCCTATGATACCAAATGTAAATCTGAAAGCTGAAGATGAAGACTTGTTTGGGAATCCTGAAAAATATAGGAAGGTTGTGGGAAAATTGAACTACCTTACTATCACTCATCCTGACATTGCTTTTCCAGTAAGTGTTGTTAGTCAGTTCATGTCATCTCCTAGAACCTCACACTGGGATGCTGTTGTACATATTCTGAGATATTTAAAAGGTGCACCAGGACGTGGCATCTTATATCGAAATCATGGTCACCATACTATAGAAGGTTTCACGGATGCAGACTATGCAGGAGATCTTTCAGACAGGCGTTCTACCACCGGTTATTGTGTCTTTGTTGGGGGTAATCTTGTTTCTTGGAAGAGTAAAAAATAGAATGTGGTGTCCCGATCGAGTGCAGAATCCGAATATAGAGCTATGGCACAGACTACCTGTGAACTTATATGGCTACGTCATTTGCTTGGAGAAATTGGATTTGTTCAGTCTAAACCAATGAACTTATGGTGTGACAATCAAGCAGCTATCTATATTGCAAATAATCCTGTGTTTCATGAGAGAACCAAACATATAGAAGTTGACTGTCATTTTACTCGTGAGAAACTAGAAGATGGATCAATCTCAA
Organism: Excoecaria agallocha; assembly: GCA_037975025.1. NCBI lineage: Eukaryota > Viridiplantae > Streptophyta > Magnoliopsida > Malpighiales > Euphorbiaceae > Excoecaria > Excoecaria agallocha. Next base: position 11,022,100 of record CM075806.1, on the reverse strand, counting down.
CTTCACATGTCAGAACAGGAAGTCAATTAGCTGATGTATTCACTAAAGTGTTACCTGGGAATCGAATCAACTACATTTGTAACAAGCTGGGCATGATCAATATCTATGCTCCAGCTTGAGGGGGAGTGTTATGATTTGTACAGCTGTTAGCTTAATTATAGGGATTGATTGTTAGCTTAATTATAGGAAAATTATTAGGGATTTGTTTCCTAATTCAACTCTTGTAAACAATATAAATACCTGTATATTTTCAATGGAATATACAAGAATTATTTCTCACTTTCACATGCTCCAATAGTAAAAGATATTTTTTCAAGCAATCTTCTTACAATAACTGTTTTTCAGTCTCACTCAATGTCGCCTCCGGAAGTTGTTGCTGCTGTGTCTGTCTTGCTTGGTTTGTCACCACCTGTCACACTTTCAGCAGCTGGATCATCTAAGATCATTGCAGTAATCAGTATTGCAATCTCTTTATTTCTACTTTTTTGCACCCTGCATCTCTCTACTTCTTGGAACTTGGGATACGACAATTTTGTTTCCTTTTGCAGTGATTTGTCCACTTAAACTTCATAAAGGTCTTTGTGGTGTATGTAGAATCCAATGTTCTCTGAATTATTGACCTTCGTTGAATTCATTTCCTTTATTTTTGATTGCCTTTTTTCAAGATGGATTTCTTGTCATATGCTTGCTGTGTTAGTAGCTTTGAAGGTGTATTTCCAGTGGTAATAAAAAATGATTTATGGTCATTAACCTTTCTACTTCTCAAAAAGGTTAATGAAATATTAATAATAAAAAATGAAACCCCTACTATGCATTTTTTGTTAGGATTCAAGGATTTTGATACGATTTATGTTCATTAAAGTAGATGTTAGGATAATTCTTATTGTGAGGAAACCATAACAAGCATGACCATAACAAGCATGACTACGTATCCCTACTTCTTGACAAGTTATTTGACATTATTCAGCTGTAAATTATCTCTTCTAAGGAACTCATAGTTTCACATGAAAAATGCACTCAAACCTAGATTTTCTATAACTCTTTGTGTCTTTGCTAATTAAGAAACAAAATCTATATCCATATATAAAATAGGCTATAGACCTAATTTGGAAGCATTGGCTTCCTCATGCCTAATTACAAAAAGGCTTTTATTACATTGCATAAATTTGGGTTAAAAGATTAGATATTGGTTCATATTTTGTAAAAAAAAAACCCAATTTATTTGCTAGAAAATATTTTAAGTGTCTTTTTATTTTAACGTGCTTGAAAAATCATTTTTTACTAACTATTACAATCCCCCCCCGAAAAAAAATACATCCAAAATGAAAGGAAACCGGAATAAAATGAACAAAAAACATAATAAATAAAATAATGCAAATAACGATTAACCGAGATATTTAGGAAGCAGAAATGGTGACCGATTCGGGAGCATAACTTCCCAAAAAAACACAAAATCCTCCAAAGCAATAAAAGCACCAAATACTTAGAAAATCATAAAAAAGATGAATTAGTTAAAATCCTTAACTAACAAAATTGAAATAATAACACACATTCATATATACAAACAGGAGACATTTAAGTACAAAAACAAATTATACAGAAGCAAAGTCCCATAAAAAATGCACACGTATCATAAGAAATTAGTAAATAATACATGAATACATGATAAACATAAAATATACAAGAAAAAGACAAAAAATACTCTCGTAGACACCCAAAAAGGTGAGGGACAGCTTAAGAGAAAATGAGGGATGGCCTAAGAGGAGCTGGGGATGGGACGAAAGGATGGGCCAGTGATGTCCCATCCGTCAAATGATGGATGTCCATCTGCCAATTCATCTTTTTGTTTGTCACCCCTGGACAAAAAGGAAAATGCAGAAAAATGGCCAAAATGCAAAAAAATCATGGAAGGTAGGTTTGTCAGCCTAAATATGCAATATTTAAACATCAAATCATGTTTAAAACATGTCAAAAATACATAATTGTACATTAACTACATTAAAATCACAAAATTATAAAATATATAAAAAGTGGAAAAAGTTTTACATGCACAATAATAGAGGAATCTCAATAAACCTATCATGCTTCTAGCATATTAGACGAATCAAAAACGAATCATACTTTAATAAAACACGCATATTATTCAAATAAAACAATTAAAATGAATTAAACCGGTATTTAATAGTCATAAGATCATGTAAATGAATTGTAGAGAGAGAAAGTGAGAATGAGCCTAGAATATTATCCTCGGGAGATATTCTGACTTTATGATAATTGTAGTTCAGATCTCTACTTCAAATCATACTCCTTGATTCTTAAAAGAAGATATGAAATTTATTTTTTGTATATGGTGTGTGTTTCAACAAGAATTGCTAGAGCTAAGAGTTTATAGAGAGAAAGAAATTGGATTATTCTTCTTCTCTAAAGGTTGTTCCCCAAAATAATGATTTCTCTCCCTATGATAACCCTAGATTTTAGTTTTATACCTAAGGGAGAATTTTAGTCCAATTCAAACTCAACCCTCCTCAAATTTGGAGATAAAATCCCCCAAATAAGGAATAAATCTTAAGAGATAAAACTTTCATTTTTCAAAACCTAGGAAAATGTAGAAAAATTTGGCTTTTGAGCTAGGGATAGGTGTCGCTCAATAAGGGTCGGCCATCCTTTATCACCAAACCTTGGTTTTTCTAAAATACCCTTGGTTTAGCTATACAGATAGGTACCCCTCAGGTGACAAACAACTGTCTATCCCCATTAGAAGTCTAAATCAAGGTTTTTTTTGCATATTTTGTTAAAACATTTGGAAATATTAGAAAATATTTAGAAAATCATGAAAAAACTTTAAGAGAAAATGAGAAATCCATGATCGAAACTTCAAAATCCAAATCTGTTGTCAAAAATATGTTATGTCTTCATTATTGGGTAACCCTGATCTAGGCTGCCTCAGATCACAGTGTATATAGTTGCTGCCAATTTAGAAAAACTGGTGCACTGGTGCCAAAATGAGTCAAAATTCAGAGTACAAGGAAAAAGATGTGTACCTGGGGTAGCAAATCTCTAGGCTAATTAAAATACGTACCTTTTGAGGTAGTGAGTTTCTTGGTCGGGTAATTATCGTCATCTTGTCAACGCGTTAACCTTGAATTTGGATATTTAACATCAAATTGTCGATATGTTAATCCTATATTGATTGTTCGATTAGCGCCTAGGGCATGCAGAACCGGGACAGATTAATTAACTTTGATTAACACCTGGGGCATGCAGAATTAGGTTATTTGAATGCGTCTGATTAACACTTGGGACATGCAGAATTGAGATAGCTTGAGACCAACTCCGTTGAAGGCGGCGAGTCTCCATTTGTCCAATTAGTGCTTGGGACATATAGCATTACGACAAGAACAAAGGTTTTTCCTGATTAATGCCTAGGGTATGCAAAATCAGGTTGACTTGATTGCATTTGATTAGCACCTGGGGTATGCAAAATCAAATTGCTGAAAAACATCGTGACCAATACCAGTTTGTCGGCATGTAGAGTCTGAATGATATGTCATACTTTGATCGATATTAGAGTTGTCTTGTAACATCAAATGAGATGATTAGGGCAATGTTTGATTGGTGTCATTCATTAACTGACTTGTTAGTTGTTCTTTCTGAGAGATTTGGTTGCTTCTTTCTGAAGTAATGCTCTGCTGGGGATATTTCTGGCGAATATATATTTGTCCATTGGGGAATTATTGAGATGATTGAAGTCATTCTGACAAATATACATCTGCGAGGTGTCACTAAGATGTTGAAATCTATTATGGCATACTCCCAGCTGTCTTTTGTCCAGTAGTTATTTGTTTTCAACATTAGCTTTGGGGCTTTCGATATGTTCAGATTGAAGCCTTTCACGCTCCGATGGATGGTGATGGTTGCTCTAATTTATGGTGAATGGGCCCCTGTGCTGGATAATTCTTAGTGGTGAAGGTGGGTGCCTATATTTTCTTGTTGTTTAGAGGAGTAAATGTATGCCCCTTTGGTGGGGTTTTGAGTACCAAATGTGAAAGATGTTAAATATTAGTGTAATGTTAATTAAATTTGGTTTCTTTTTCTAGTTTTGTTTCATTATTATTATTATTTATCTTTTCTTTTGCTTTGTTTTTTCATGGCACGGTTATTTACAAGTCATCTTGCTAATTACATGGCATTCACATTCATTTATTTTCTAAGCATAGAAAGCATAAATAAAATGATACATACAATGATAAAATAAATTATATACAACTCTGCTTTTTATATACATAAAAATTTTTAATAAAGTAAACTCCTTGAATACAAAATAGATTACTGTGAGGGCCATGGTCCTAATGCTCGGCGATAAGCTAGCCCTAACGGTGGTTTGAATGCTGATGGCCTGGGAGGTCGGGCTAGAATTGCAATGTTCTCAACACCGGATTGGTCGTAAATAGTAATTTTCGATGGTGAATAGTATTTTCGACTGAAAATTGTATCCGGAAGTAAAAAATATTTTATTTGACTATCGAAAAGTATTGGTTATGATGAGTCAGAGGTTGAAATTTGAAGTGAAACTAAAGTCAAATGGGCTTTCAAAAGTCAAAAATACGAAAAGGTAGAAAGTTAATTTTCCTTACAGGAAGGGTTGACTTGACTTTGATCAAATTTTTAAAAATAGTAAATGAACTTCGAAAATTGCAAGATTTTACAGATCTTAATTAAATTTTCTGTAGAATATTTTGGTGTAAAAAATAAATTTTTCGGTGATACCGATAATTATCGAATTGAACAGATCGGGTTGAATCGGATCGGTAACAGACTCCGATTGAGCTGAAAATTTGTGTACAACCTATTTTTAATATGATAAAAGTATTGGAATCAAAATTGGAGTGATTTAGAGTCGAAAGTAGGGGAAATTAATTAGGGCCATTAATGAGCTTGATTAAATTAATTAGGACCCTTAGTTTGGCCCAAGCCCAAGCCCACTAGGGATAAGTATAAAAGGCATATTTTCTGGAGAGGACCAGCAAATTCCACCTCCTTCTCCAGCCCCTCTTTAGCCGAACCCTTCTCCACCATTTTTGTCCCAATTTTCTTCCATTTTCTCCTTAATTCACTCCAATTGCAACTATAATTAAGTAAATTCTACCTCTCTAAATTAGTATTGTAACCTTTATCCTTCAATTAGTGGAAGAGAAGCTAAAGAAATTAAAAGGAAAAGCTTATGGTTTCAAGTGAGGTAAGAAAAATTCATGGGTTTAATTTTTATTTTAGGATGCTTACTAATATTTTTAGGTGCTTAGTTTTCATTTATGGTATTAATTTAAACATTTGAGGTCAAAAAACTAGGGTTTTAATGGGTGAAAAATCCAACCATGTTAGGTTCTCAAGGAGAGGAGCAAGCCTTCAAAGCCAAAGGAAAGGAAAAAAAGGTCTAGACAAGCTAGACCAAGGAGAAAAGGTTAGTGGCTAACAAATCATAACATTTTCCTTTGGTTTGAATGATTTTTCCTTTATGTAACTTAGGAAAAATTTGATAGAAATGTGTACAATTGAAATTGATGTTAGGATAGTATAATTAGACCTTGAATAAGCCTATTGGTATACTTAATTTAATTTTTAAGCCATGGAATGGTGGGCTTCCCATGTTGGCCGAACCCTAACCTTAGGGGAATTAATGTTTAATTTATGTATTTGAATGAAATCAAGCCATGAAATGATTATAAAAAATAAAAAATAATGTGTCCATAAATTTTTGGAGAATTTATGGAAATTAATTGAATATTTTTAAGATGAGAATTGGTTACGTAATGAATGAAATTGTTGAATTATTGTTAAATAATTCATTAAATATGAGAGAAATGGTGAATTATGATGGAAGAATTCACAAATTGTGTAAAAAGTAATGAAAGGTTTGACTGATAAATTTCTGTATTGGAAAAGTAATTAGAACTGTAAAAATTCGAAGGAAAGAATTGAATTTAATGAAATTATGTCTTAGAATTAGTCTGATAGAAAAATCCAACTCATGATATAATTGGCTGGCTATAGGGATATCTGTACCGCGGTGCAAGTCATGGCAACTTACTTTGCTATGGTAGGATCACTAATCTCCATAACATCTGTCTGTTCTGTTATCTGCTATGTGAAAAATGGTCCTTCGGGATCAATTTTCAGTCTGTTTATGGCTTTTTAGGGTTCACGTCCTGTATATTCGGTCTGAGAATTTCTGTCGGATTTGTACTAGGGGCATTATGATAAGAATAAGTTAAAAGTGTGGAAAGAAAGCTAAAAATGAAGTTTAAGATGAAAAAAAGACCTAATTGAAAGAATATAAAAAGTTTAAGGGCAAAACGATAATTTTACCAAAATTGGTATTTAATGAGTAAATATAGTTACAAAAAGACTATAAAGGGTAAAATGGTAATTTGGCACCCCAACAGTGTAAAAATGAACTTTTATATGACATAAGAACCAAAAGTGAAATTTTACCTGAAAATGATAAAGCAAAAGAGTAATTGGTAAATTATGAGTAAAGTTATAAGGCAAGAATGAAACTAACTAACTATAATGGCAATTTTGTAATTATTGAATAAAAATGGAAATTTTGGAAATAATTAAAATATTAGGGACTAAATTAAAAACTAATTAGAGTTTAGGTATTATGTAAAGGGATTGCTAATAATAGAATAAAATTTTCTTTGAAATGAAATTGAATAAATTTTGCTTTTTTGAAATTCCATTAAGAGTTTATTAATTTAATTGTTGTATAATTTTAATAATTTGGTGAACAAAAATATTATGATTGTTAGTCACCATTGGGCATATTTAATGCTCAGCACGTAGATTTTACTGGAGCAGGAGCAATAGTGCACATTTGGGAAAGAAGTTTTGTTAAGACACATATATTGGGATCATTTTGGCATGTATATATAAATATGTATAGATGTTGGAGATTGTAATAAAAGATATTTATTGTGGATGTATAAAGAAGTATGTGAATATTGAATTAAACATGAGGTGGATGTGAATTGGATTTTTTAGACAAAAGTTTTGATTAGTAAACTTATGTATAATAATGTTTACTATATTGTTGTGCCTCTGAGAGGCTATGATTGTTTGCATTTCAGGGGGCTAATTCGATTTATAGTCGTTATATTGCCGATTTTTCGTAAAATAAATAAAACGTTGGTTAGTTGGGGGTCAGTGGCAATATAACTTAAGGTTATAGTAATGAATTTGGAAATAGAAATAAAGGTTAAGTAAATGTACAAAAAAAATGGCTTTTTGCACTGTTCCATTAGGGCTAGTGATTAGGGTGTTACATTTAGTGGTATCAGAACAAAGGTTTAAGCAATTCTAAGATTGGAGTGGGTATTAATGATTGATTTATTTGTATACACATGCCATTTGTTATTGGGATAAAGTATTTTGAAATTAATGTGTACTTTATCCTTTTTGTTTTATAGTGAAAAGATGTCTGCTGAACAAAAGCAGCAGGCTGGTGATAGCATAAGTGAGGCATCGAGCAATGTTGGGCAACAAGAAGCCCCACAACAGCTAATTCCTCCACCTGTAACACCACCACCTCCTCCTCAATCGGACTTCCTTAATTTGATGACCGATTACATATAGTACTGACTACAGATAACTCAAGCTCAGGCACAGTCTCAGCCAGTAGTGGTACAAATTCAACCGGCTCCACCTAGACGAAAACCTATCTTAGAGCAGTTAATGAGACTGGGAGCAAAAGATTTTGCTGGACAAGACCCTTTGACACCAGCATTAGCAGAAGAATGGCTTTATAAGATAAAAATATTGTTTGAGATTACTCACAGTCCCTTGCAAGAGAAGTTTGAAGGTATAGTTGTTTTACTTTAGGGTCCTGCTTTTATCTGGTGGGATTCGGTCAGGAGGCATACTCTGGTAGATTAGTTAAACTAGGAATTCTTTTTTGATCAATTTGAGAAAAAGTACATTGGGTCTGAGTATAAAGCTTCCATGCATGATGCCTTATGGAGATTAAAACAAGGAAACAAGACAGTAGCAGAATATGATCGAGAGTTTGAATGCTTATTTGGATGAGAGCCAGGTTACAGAAGAGAAATTATGTCACAGGTTTGAGAAGGATTTACATACAGAGCTCAGACAGATTATTAGAGCTCAAAAGTATCCTAATCTGAGAGGTATGGTTGAAGCTGTTATTAAGTTAGAGACTACGCAGGCAAAGCAAGCTGACAGACAGTCTTAATTTCAGTAGAAGAGAAAGCAGGGACAATCCGGTAGCAAAGGAGGACAGGGAAAGAAGCAAAAAGGGATTTCAACCACCTCAGGGTCAGCCACCAGCATCAGCAAGCCGAGGTCAAGGCAGTGCATCGTGTGGCAGAGCTGCAGTAGTTAGTACACCCCGGGATGGAGGTAGTGGATCAGCAGTAGCTTGTGAGCATTGTGGCAAGACTCATCTTGGAGAGTGTAGGTTGTTGATTGGAGCCTGTTTTAGGTGTGGGACTAGAGACCACCGGATCAAGGATTATCCTATTATATAGACTGCCTCGGTTATATCACCAGCATCAGGTACTGGGTCCTCGACACCAAGAGGTCGTGGTAGGGAAGCTGCCCCTAACACTTCAGCTTCCAAACTAGTTAGTTAGGCATCCTAGGGACAGAGGCGAGCTTCAGGCCAGACTTATGCTGTTAGGGCCAGAGAAGATGAGGATCTCCTGATGTGATTATTGGTGAATTTCTTCTGTTATTTGATTCAGTGCATGCTTTAATTGATCCTGGTTCCACACACTCCTATATTAGCATTGCTTTGGCATGGGATAAATGGATGAAAAAGGCATGCTTGGACTAGGATATCTTGGTGAGTAATCCTCTGGGGCATAGTGTAGTGGTAAACAAAGTGTATAGACAATGTCTTATTAGTACCTAGGGACATATATTCCTGGCAAACTTGATTGCGTTACCTTTCCATGAATTCGATGTGATTCTAGGGATGGATTGGTTATCCGCCCACCAAGCAACTGTTGATTATAAAAGAAAGAGGGTTACCTTAAAGCTTGAAGATAATAGGGAGATTACAGTGGTAGGTGTGAGGACTGATTTCTTATCTGATGTGATATCAACCACTGCTACTAAAAGATTGATTAGAAAAGGGTGCGTAGCTTATATGTATTATACAGTGGAGGCAAATAAAGTCAGTCCAAAGGTATCAGAAGTGCCTACTATCAGAGAGTTTCAGGATGTATTTCCTAATGTGTTGCCAGGCTTACCACTCGATATGGAGGTAAAGTTCTCCATTGATGTTGCCCCAGGTACTGCCCATATCTCCATTGCTCCTTATAGAATGACACCTACAAAATTAAAATAACTGAAAATTCAGCTACAAGAATTGCTAGATAAGGGATTTATTAGACCTAATAATTCTCCCTAAGGAGCACCAGTCCAATTTGTAAAGAAGAAAGACGATACACTCAGGTTGTGCATTGACTATATACAGCTAAATAAAGTCACCATAAAGAACAAGTATCCTCTTCCTCGTATTGAAGACTTGTTTGATCAACTTAAGGAAGCAAGTGTAAAAAGTGTTGAAAGGTTTGACTGATAAATTTCTATATTGGAAAAGTAATTAGAACTGTAAAAATTCAAAGTAAAGAATTGAATTTAATGAAATTATGCCCTTAGAATTAGTCTGGCAAAAAAATCTAGCTTGAACTATAATTGATTGGCCATACAGATATTTGTACTGTAGTGCAAGTTATGGCGACTTGCTTTGCTATGGTAGGATCACTCATCTCCATAGCATCTGTTTGTTCTGTTATCTACTCTGTGGGAAATGATCTTTCGGGGTCAGTTTTCAATTTGTTTATAATCTTGTGGGGTCCACATTTTGCATATCCGGTCTGAGGATTTTTGTCGAATTTGTATTGGGGGCATTATAATAAAAATAAGTTAAAAGTATGGAAAGAAAGCTAAAAATGAAGTTTAAGATGAAAAAGGACCTAATTGAAAGAAAATAAATAGTTTAAGGGCAAAACGGTAATTTTACCAAAATTAGTATTTAATGAGTAAATATCGTTAAGAAAATACTATAAAGGGTAAAATGGTAATTTGGCATCCCAACAGTGTAAAAATAAACTTTTATACGACATAAGGACCAAAAGTGAAATTTTATTTGAAAATGATAAAACAAGGAGTAATTGGTAAATTATGAGTAAAGTTATAAGGTAAGAGTGAAACTAACTAACTATAATGGCAATTTTGTAATTATTGAATAAAAATGAAAATTTTGGAAATAATTTAAATATTAGGGACTAAATTGAAAACTAATTAGAGTTTAGGTATTATGTAAAGGGATTGCTAATAATAGAATAAAATTGTCTTTGAAATGAAATTGAATAAATTTTGCTTATTTGAAATTCCATTAAGAGTTTATTAATTTAATTATTGTATAATTTTAATAATTTGGTGAAGGAAAATATTATGATTATTAGTCACTACTGGACATATTTAATGCTCAGCACGTAGATTTTACTGCGTACAGGTACGATAATAATGTAGAAGAAAGTTTTAACAGTTGGATACTAAAAGCAAGACACAAACCAGTGATACAAATGTTAGATGAGATACGAATTAAGACTATGATTAGGATTGCAAAGTTAGATATACATTGTTCTAAATGGGATAAAGATTGGTCACCATATTGTCTTAAGGTATACAAGGATAACAAAGACATAGCACATAAATGCAGGGTCGAATTCAATGGAGCAAATGGTTATGAAGTTAACGAAGGGGTGGATCAACATGCAATCAAATTTGATATGCAGACATACACATGTAGGGAATGGAATCTCACAGGAATCCCATGTTCTCATGCCTTAGTTGCCATGAACCATAGCAAAGTGGATCCCTTCAAGTACACTTCTCATTATTATACCAAGCAGACATGCATAGAGATTTAGAAGCATAAATTGGAGCTAGTAAGGGGTCAACAATTTTAAAGAGTTGATGATTTTGAACCAATTGAACCTCCTCCATATGTTAAGCAAGCTGGCAGACCAAAAAAGCAAAGAAAGAGAGATAAGAATGAACCAAGAAGAGTTGGATCTTTACAAAAATTGTCCAAAAGAGGCTTCAAACAAAGATGTGAAAATTGCAAAGAATTAGGTCACAAAAGAACAAACTGTAAAAAGGTAATGATAGATTATTAATTTCTAATTCTGCATATATACAAATTTTCTGATTTTTTTAAACAGGATATGGGGTCAAATTCCACTATAAATAATGAAAATCTAACAACAGAACATCCTCCAGCAAATTATAGTCATATTGTGACTGATCAGTTGCAGACTCAAGGTTCACAGGTGTCAGGAGTTTCCCAAGTCTTGGGAAATGCTACTTATGTCAGAAATAAAAAGGCTGGTCAAGGTTTTGGTTATTTCTATGATCCTGAAGTTGGCAGGACAACATACCATGTAAATTTTTTTCTCTTATAAATTTATTCTATATATAAACCAATTGAATTATCTGTTTTAAATTTTTTGCTATGTCACTAACAAAAAAACATTTAAATTATATATACAGCAAGGTGATTCCCTTGGTGTGCTAATTGATGAAAATGAAGAGGAAGCAGTTGATGGTGATGATGAAGAACCCGATGTCAATACCAGATTCCCAATACCTAATGAGTCAAAAACCAGGATTGCAACAAGAAAAACCAACAATAAAGGGCCAACAGGAAAAAGAGTTATATCTTTTGTCAGGACCAAAAATAGAGGGCCTGCCAACTTGCCATTCAAACCAAGTCAAAGAAAAAGAAAAGCAAAGAGCAAGATAACTGCAATACAGTCTGATTTCAAAAAAGAAAAACATGATTTATTAAGGAAGAAGGGTAAACAAATTAAAGATTAATGAAGCAGTGGCCATATTTGTAAATGCATTATATTAAAATTATGTAAAAATTGATGATTGATGATACTATCAACTTATTTTTGTATATGTCTTGCTTTTTGTAAATGGCTAATTTCTGAATAGCCTTATGATTGTAGAACTACTAGCTGACACAATTGACATCAATCATTTTGTAAAAAATCAGTTAATTTTGATATATAATATATCAATTATTAGTTGTTATCTCAATAACTGTTGTACTTATACATAAGATGATAATTGTGAATTATGGTTATGAGTTGGGACTCTCTTTTTATAGGATAAATTTTACAAGTGTTCTGAATTTTTAACAATTTCATTTTGTTCGCTACTTAAATTTTGCTGCATTTTTATTTACTTGTTTAACTAGTCATCGACAACAACACATAAGATAAACAAGTACAACATACATTTGTCAAATCTGCTAGATTTTCATTTCATCAATTGAAATCAACCAAACATAATGTTCAATTGATTACAACAGTAAGTTTACAACTATAATTGAAATTAATAACTCCTCTCACAGTAGAACAAGAACAATAAAAAATGAAGTAAAACACAGAACTATTACACAAACTCTTATCTCCCATTTCAACATCTTATTATCTCTTTCAAAATTAACTTCATTATTCCTCATACATTATATTTGCCTCTGTATCTCAGACAATTGAAGATCATAATCTCCACCCATATTGCAAATTTTTCTCAGATACCTACTATCTTTCTTCAACTAATTTATTACTTTAATTGCCCTTAGAGGCATTTCACAATCTTCCCATCGAAAGAACTTGCAGTCCTTTCCTGTACATAAATTCAACATTGTAATAGACACATAAAAATCCAACAAAATCACAAAGAAAATGAGCAAAACAGGTACAAGTACTATATAATTAAACCACCATTACAAAATACAAATCCGTAAAAAAATTCTCTAAACAACTAAAAAGAAATTAACCCAAACAATCATCATCTACTCACATTAGCACAAATTAAAACAATGAAATAACCATTATGACTTACATCAACAAGAAAATTAGGGCATCGATGAAATCTTCTTCCTGGATTCTTAGAACTCCAAGATTCAAGCAAGATTGCCCTTTTCCCACATCTGCACAAATAGCGTGAATCGCCTCCTTCAAGTAAAATCCTCCTTCGATTTATGCTCTCTTCAATAGAATAAGAAGATGCCATTTTTTGGCTTTACAATAATTTGAAAAATCTCTTTGACAATAAGATTAGGGATTAGGAATATTAGATAGATTAGGAATAAGAGATTAGGAATTGCAAGAAGCACAGAACGTGCCCTGTGAATAGAAGGGAGAAGGTGAGTTAGGGAGGGAAAGGGGAAGGTAAGGGTGCGTTTACTTACAGAAAATAATTTTCTGTTTTCTGTTTTCTATTTTCTTAGAAAATTAGAGTATTTATTTCCGTAGAAAATTTAGAAAACGCGTTTATTTATCAACAAATGAAAAATTGGAGCGTTTATTTGTGTGTGTATACATACGTATGTGTGTGTGTGTATATATATATATATATATACACACACACACACACACACACACACACATACATATATAAATGTACGTATGTATGTACGTATGTATGCATACATATATATGTAATATCTGTATGCATGTATATATATATATATATATATGTATGTATGTATGTGTATACATACATATGTATATGTATATGCATATGTATGTGAATATATGCACATACATACACATGTATTTATGAATACATACATATGTACATGTATGTGTATATATATATATACATATCCGTATGTATATATATGTATGTACATACATATATATACATATGTATGTATACACATATATATATATGTATATGAACATGTATGTGTGTGTATGTGCATATGTATATATGTATATGTATATGCATAAATACATATTTATACGTATATGTATGTATATAGATACATACATGCATGCATATATGCACATATAAGCACATACAGATACATGTATATGAACATGTATGTGTGTGTATATATATATCTATATGCATAAATACATATTTATATGTATATGTATGTATATAGATACATACATGCATGCATGCATGTATGTATATATGTATATTTGTATATGCATATGTATGTGTATATATGCACATATATATACATACATATACATATGTATGTATACATATACATATGCATATGTATGTGTATGTATGTATATACATATATATACATATCCATATGTATGTATGTATGCATGTACTACATATATAAATACATGCACATGCACATGCATATGCTTATGTATGTATGCACATACAAAAATTTACATATGCATGTATATGTATATGTATATGTATGTATGTACATATATATATGTGTGTGTATGTACATATATATATGTGTGTGTGTGTATTAATATTATTTAGAAAATTTGGAAAACATCTTTTATTAGTTTTTCAATTTCTTCTTTATTTTGAAAAACTGAAAAATTCATTTTCTGTTTTTTATTTTAGAAAACTGACGAAAATAAACATGATCTCTATTTTCTGTTTTTCGTGAAAAAATTTTCTGAAAAACTGGAACAGTTTTCTGTAAGTAAACAGGCCCTAAGATTCTTCTATTTTTTTTAAGTTGTGGGTCTCACTTTCACGTGGTGTTTTGCTGGCATGTCCTCCGCCACGTGTCTACCACGTCAACAAAAATACATCCACTCAGATGGCCACGTCAGCGCTGTGAGTCCAGTCCAGACGGAATGTAAATAGAGAGACAAATCAAAGTCGATTTTTGGAGTTAAGGGGTATATTTGCTCCAAAAAAAACAATTGGGACATTTAAGCTCCTCAGAGATAATTTCGAGGGCATTTTGATATATTTTTTTCTTTTAAAAATAAAAATTTAAAAAATGTAATTTTAAATGAGAAAAAAGGGATATTTTTGAGTGAAATCCTTTTTTCTTGGGTATTTTTGTGAAACTCGCAATATAAATTGGTTTTAGAAAGGCTCATTTTGCTCCAAAAGTGAAATCTGATCCCGATCGCGGTGTGTTGGTCAGAATAATTAAGGATAAGCCCTAATATCAGATCCTCATTAATGAGAAAATCAAGTCCAAAACATCAAAGGTAACTCGAATTATTTATTTTTTCAACTAACATTGATAAAATATATAAATAAATAGATATCATACAGTTTTTTTTTTTTTTTTTTGTGGATGGAGATATCATATAACACGCATTGCCCGGAATTCTAAAGAAATAAAAAATAATTCTATATCTTATCTTAGTTATAGATAATTGAAAGAATAACAAATAATTTACTTAAATCTTATATGGCAAATTCAAAATTGAGGTAGTATTTATTTAGGAAAAATGTATAAAAATATCTTTCACTTAAAACTCTAATACACAAAAATGTCTAATTTATTTTAGAGCAAAAATATTAAATTAATACAAAAATATTTTTATAAATAATTTTCGTCAATTCTGATATTTTTTGACTGATAGCAAAATGTGTCAATTTTAAATTTATTAAAAATATATTTATTAACTTACAAATAAATATCATATTTTATTACATGTCAATAATATTTAAAAATTGTTAATTCAAAATTAATAAAAATTTAATTATAAAAATATTTTTATATTAGTTTACGCTACGTCACCATCATTTTTATTCTGAGATAAATGATGGAGATATTTTAATTGGTAGGTATTTTTATTCCTTTATCCAATTTTACAAGTTCTAGCTCAAGAAAGGAAAAAATGAAAAACCCATTTTCTGGTGTTATCGCCACCCAATACGAAAGAAACAAACTTCTGGCAATCCCGTAATTCCGCACTCAACTCAAGGTCAAATTTGAACAAAGTCAACACCATAAAATCACGTTTCTATCACCAAGGGGTCCTTTTCCCTTTCAATCTCTTTCTCTCTCTATCTCTCCCTCCGCCAAACTAAAGAGAAAAAATCAAAAAATCCGAAAATCCAACTACCAAATTAAAAAGAAAAAAATGGAGTCTTTTGAATCCAACATCAACGACAACGAAGATCATCAAATCACAACCACTAACTCAGATCACGGCTGGCAGAAAGTCACCTACGCCAAGCGCCAGCGGAAGCAGAAGCAATCGGACTCTGGCGCTGCAGCCAATGCCAATAAAATAAACGGAACTGCTGCTGGTAACGATAAGAGCAACGTCTTCCGATCCTTGGAACAGCAATCGGAAGAGCGCCGTCGTCGAATCGTCGAGTCTCAGAGGGCTGCAAATGCTGCTGCGGTTGAGGCTCCGGTGAGATCGAAGCAGCGATCTGATGATGACGATGACAGCGACGATGGTGCCGTCTCTAAAGGAAATGAGAAGTTCGAAGAGAAGAAGGTGAAGCAGAAGAAGCCGAAGAAACCCAAGGTTACTGTGGCGGAAGCTGCTGCCAGGATTGATGCGGCGGATCTAGCCTCTTTCCTTGTTGAGATTTTGGTCAGTAATATGATTTGATTTTTGTGTTTGATTTATAGATTCGTGAGGAATTGGAATTGAAAAATTGATTCTTTGTTTGATTTTGATTTGTTTAGGGATCGTATGAAGGACAACAGGAAATACAGCTATTGAGGTTTGCGGATTATTTCGGTAGAGCGTTTTCCGCCGTGGGTTCAGCCCAGTTTCCTTGGGTGAAGATGTTCAGAGAGAATACGGTGGCAAAAATGACCGATGTAAGTTACGGGGATTTTTGTTTTGAATTTCTGCCTTCTCTTTATTTGATTCCTAGGGATGAGGGCAATATTCTGTGAAATTGTTAATAAAAGAATGAAAAGACAATGCCGTTTGCCTTTTTTTTCCCTCTCTAGTATTTAGTTGATCGGTGAGATGATGGTCTTTTTATAATGGCAGTTGATGAGTTTTTTATATCTTGATTCCACACCATATTGGTCGGTCCATATTACTGTTTCTGAGATATGATTGCGTATTACTGTCTAGCAAAATTTATTAATTTTAAACACAGGTTTTATTATGCATTTTATATTACCACTTTTTAATATAGAAAGGCAACAATGTTACTTGGCACTTAGAACTTTTTTACCTCATGTTTCTGCAATTTTATAAACTTAGTAGTCAATGTATTGTCCAACAGATCCCCCTGTGTCATATTTCCGATGCTGTTTATAAAACATCACTAGACTGGATTAGCCAGCGGTCCATTGAGGCACTTGGTACCTTCGTGATGTGGTCTTTAGACTGCATTTTCACGGACTTGGCAAGCCAGCAAGCTAGTTCTAAGGCTGCTGCTAAAAAGAGCGCGCAGCAAGTATCACATAAATCTCAGGTAACTATGCTGTGTAAATGATGGTTTTCTTTTTTCCCCTTAATTGCTTATATCTTATGTTATGCCTTCTGAGCAGAGTTTTGGTGTATGTCTCATGAGTTACAGCTTTGTTGATATGCATAATTCTTGGCTAGTTTCTTCTTGGTTTAGTTTGGTAAATATGCTGTTTTTATAGGCTTCCTAACTTTGTAAGTGAGTTATGTCTAGCATTGGTCCAGTTGTTGAATATATATTGTTGACAAATTATATCTTATGAAGCATAAACTTTGACATGGAATAACGGCGTTTATCAGACTTCAAATGCTTGTAATAAATCTTTCTGAATGTTCTGTTTATAACAGTAAACTTGCTTTCATTTTCTTCTTTTAGTTTTGCAATGATGTAGCTTTCATGGTACTGCTCCAATCATTGAATTGTGGACATTAGAAACGTTAGCTTCATCTTCATCTTTCATGTGTTTTTCACTTTGGCAAATTGTGTCTATAGTAGGATATTTCTGACCAATTATGCCTTAGATGGTAGTAATTGTTTGTAAGCATAATTATAAATAAAAATAAAACTGAGTCACTGCTTGTGCTTCAAGTCTCAGCTGAGAAATATCCAATCAAGTTAGGGGATGTAATTAGCTTAATGTTAAATGTGAGAAATTCCTGTACTTCGGAGTCTTTTTTTGCCTGAATTTTTTCTTTACTTTAAACATGCATTTTCTACATATAGAAAGTTGATTCATAAATTTGAGACTATTCATTTCGTCTATATTGACATATTAGTAAAATGACAGGTTGGCATCTTTGTGGTCTTGGCGATGGTGTTGCGGCGAAGGCCCGATGCTTTGGTTAATGTTTTGCCAAAATTGAGGGAAGGTTCAAAGTATCAAGGACAAGACAAACTTGCTGTTGTTGCATGGGCAATAGCACAGGTAAATGAGTGACAATATAAAGTTAGCATCTAGCAGGATCATCATGTGGATCCACTTACCTTCTCATGTATTCATGATCTATAATTTAGATATGCAACCTTTTTTTGTAGGCCTCTCAGGGAGATTTGGCTGTAGGGTTGTATTCATGGGCACACAACCTCTTGCCTATAGTGAGTGGCAAAGGTTCTAATCCACAGTCCAGAGATATAATTCTGCAGCTGGTAGAAAAGTACGCATGCATTGTGGATTTACTTGCCTTTTCTCCTCTTTTCCCTGTTTTCAATTATTGAATTCTTATGAAATCCTTTACATGATTTCAGAATTTTATCTTCTCCAAAGGCTCGGACCATTTTAGTAAATGGTGCTGTTAGAAAGGGGGAGCGCTTGGTGCCACCTTCTGCCTTTGAGATACTAATGCGAGTTACTTTCCCTGCACCTTCGACTAGAGTAAAGGTCACTGTTCATGAATTTACAGTGTTTGTACTAGGTGATGCTGTATAATCTATGAACTTACTTCTTTCGGAATTTGGTGTTTCATTCAGGCTACTGAGAGGTTTGAGACAATATATCCCACCCTTAAAGAGGTGGCTTTGGCTGGCTCACCTGGAAGCAAAGCGATGAAACAAGTAGCCCTGCAGATAGAAAGTTTTGCTCTTAAAGCAGCAGGAGAAAGTATGGGAATTTTAATTTATTGGCCTTATCAGTTCTATGTTATTTTCATTTTGAGCTATATGCATCTTAAAATCGAGGTGATCTCTGAACTGTTTCAACAGGCAATCCTCATTTATCAAAGGAAGCAGCAGGCATTTGTGTATGGTGTTTGATCCAGAATGCTGAATGCTACAAGCATTGGGTAAGTGGTTATGGCTCTTACAATGACATTTTGTTCATATAAAAGTTATTTGTATTTTCAAATTTATTTATTTCTCTATATATCTGTTGCATGCTGATTCATTTACTCTTTCTGTGATCTGGAAACAGGATCAGGTTTACCTGGAGAATCTAGAAGCTGGCGTCGCTATTCTCAAAAAACTTTCCGAGGACTGGAAGGAGCTGTCTGAGAAATTGGCTCCTCTTGACCCTCTAAGGGAGACTCTCAAGAAGTTAAGACAAAAGGTAGATCTTTGTCCTATATAGCATTTGCATATGACATTGTGAATATAATAGAGCAATCATGTAAAAGCAGTTTATTCGCTATTATGGATGCATGCTGTAATCGACTTTTGGTCCTTTAATGTTTTAAATAGCGGTTATGCAAAAAGTGATGGGAGCTTCTAATTCTAAATCATTTTTGCATATAGAATGAGAAAGCAATGGAAAGTGGAGAATATGCTGCTCCCCAAGCACTCCTGAAGGAGGCTGATAAGTACTGCAGGTTGCTGCAGGGGAAGTCATCCCGCGGCCATCCATGCTTGAAAGGAATGGCCTTTGCTGTCATTGCAATGGCTGTTGGTGCGGCCTTTATCTCCCCAAATATGGAATCTTGGGATTTGAAGAAGCTGGCTGTATTTATTAACTCCCAATTCACTTATTGAGTGGGATGCTGAGTTTCCTATGGATATCAGCCACTTTTGGTGCAAAGCATCAATATGTTTTTAGAAATACTAGCTATCGTCAATTTTGTACTTGTGATTCTGACTAAGAAAAAGGAGAAATTTTCAAGTTGATGTTTAGGATGTTGGTTTGGTGATTGACACAGTATCAGAAACATTGGCTCTTACATTGTCGAGAAAAAAGCATGCAGTGTGCAGGATAAAATAAGGACGAGTAAAAACCTTTTCATGGGTATTTATTTATTTCATCAAAGCATATGTTAAATAGTATGTTTTGAGCTTTCTATCCTACCATATAGTTGAATTCAACTTAAGTGGATCAAGTCTTGATTGAAGTAGTTATTTGTTCAAATGTAAAACAAATAATATATGAATAGATGATTCCCATTTTTTTTACAGAGAAAATTACAGATCAGAAAACCTATCCCATCAGGGAAAACATATGATACAAGGAAGGTTGTGTAAACAAAATTCAGTCGTAATCTTCAGGTGTAGCGTAAGGGTACTTGGAGAATGCATTTTTAACTTGTGTAGGATTTTCAGGTTCAGACCAAGGGTACTTCATGCTTGGATCCCTTGGAAATTTCCTGAAGTTCAAAAATGGTGCCCAAAGCAATATCCTGCATTTAGTGGAAAAACATATTATTACCAGAACCTCTAAATTTTAACCTTTTATCTATTTTCAGCTTAAATATTGGATTAGTTTATTAGATTATAATGTTCCAGTACTGGATGGAAAGAAATTAAGACAAACTCACCCCGGAAAGAAAATGAAGACAAACATGAATTGTAAATACATCTCAAACAGCTTTCTTCTGTACCATCTGACTCTAAGCCAATTCATGATAATAGGCTGCCATTTTATCATCATATATTCACATTAATATTCTGAATTAACTAAGCTCAAAATTGGGGAGATAAAAGGATTTCAGAAATTGGAATTCACTCACTGGCATAACGATAAAATATCCAAAAGCAACAATTGCCAATTGTATCAAAACCCGTATAACATCCGGTTCATAATTCTCCCCGGTAACTGCAAATGCTGGCTGCTCTACCTGAAACAGTTATCCTCATAATATTTGATCTCAAAAAACTGGGATTTATTATCATCCATATAATAATAATAATAGGAGAATCTAAAAAATAAAACCCAAAAAAAAAATATGCCTTACAGTGGCCAAAAATGCACCAAGTGGAACTGCCAAGCTGAACTTATTCACGTTACTGCAGTCTTCAGGCTTTCTGCGTATGCTTGCAGCTCTCTGCTAGCAATTGTGCATAATTAATTAATTTTCCTTTTTCTTTTACTAAAATTAAAAAAAAAAATCTCGAGATGAAAAAAAAGTGTACCTCATTGAGCTTAGAATTATGAATTGGTTTGTATTGAGAAATGAGAAAAAGAGGGGATTTTCTTAATTTAGGAGGGAGTGAAGGCAAAGCCTTTGGGATTTGGAAGGTGAAAGAGCAGCTCATTTTAGAGCCCTGTTTGTTTTCCTTATCCTTGTTGGTTATATCAATTCAAAGGAAAATGGTAACTCTTTTAAGTTTTTAGTGAATTTAAGGCCACAAAAGGGCGTTTCGCATTGTGATAGTCTTGTAGGCCCAGCCATCTTAGTTTATGTATAGGTTTAATATCAAAAGCTGTACCTAAATCTACAGGCCTTTGCTCAATTTTCAATCCTACTGCTTTATTCCCATCTAATTAGAATTATAAAATCCAATCCCTTTCAAAACATTTTTGGATATTATGTTGGTAAATATTTTAATTATTAATTCAAAAATACTAATTTTTATAAGTTTATTTGTACTCTTCAGATATATTTTTTATATTATTAATAAAGATTTAATTTGTATTAAAAAAATAAATTTTATAGTTAATTTCTAAATTTTTATATATTCACAAACTGAAAAACACAATTATTCTAATCTGTCAGCACAAAATGTCACATTTGATAAATTCATATTGTGTTTCGAATTATGATAATTTTCAAATCATTGTGTTTTGAATTATAATACCTTACAAATCAATTGTATTATCAAGGGGATGAAATTTTTAATAATGTGATTTTAATAATTATTTACAAAATTGGTATGTGTCAGAAAAAATTACGATTTTGGGATTTTTACGAAACTGCTAACAATTGGAACGGTTTTGTCAGAGTGAGTCAGCCGGCACAAAGGGGACAAGGGTGTCTGTAGCGTATAAAATCGTTGCAAACTTTGGCAGTTTCAAATCTGAAACTATCAAAATTTACAGTGATTTCAGACGCTGCGAAATTTTTTCCTTTGGTCCACGTGCTGAGTCAGAAATCTAAAAAGGTCCTTGATGTCTGGTCACTTCATGTTGACCCCGAGAAAACCAAATTGTTTAGCCCATAGTTATTAAAATCGAACCGAATCGGTCGGTTGAACCAGTTTAACAGCGAATCGATAGGTCAATCGGTTGGTTTAACTGCACAAAATCACAAAATCGAATTGATACAAAATCGAATCGGATAAAAAAAACAAGTTGAACCGAAAAATCGGATAAAATCGGATTTTGGCTAAAAATTGCAAAAAATTATAATTTTTTTTTGTATTTTTTACCCCCATATATATATATATATCATTATTTATTTATTTGGAAAAATTAGTATTTTAAATTTTTAATATGTCACTTAATAATTTAATATACTTATTATATATTTGGTTCATTGTAATCAAATATATATGTGTGCGTATATATATATATATATATATATTAAATTTTTATTATTTATTTATTTGAAAAAATTAGTATTTTAAAGTCTAAAGATATCACTTAATAATTTAATATACTTATTATCTATTTGGTTCATTGTAATCATATATATATATATATATATGAAATTTTCATGATTTATTTCTTTGAAAAATATAGTATTTTAACTTCTAAAGATGCCACTTAATAATTTAAGATACTTATTATCTATTTGGATTTATTATAATTAAATATAATTATACTCATATACGCAAAGTTAATATTTTCTATGTTTGCTTCATTAGTACTCCATCTAAAAAAGAAATTTTTTTATAATATGATTGTATTTTTATATTTCTAATATATGATATTCAAAAATACATAATTAATTACTTGTAATAATAAAATTAAAATTATATTTTGTAACTTATTATTAGAATATTTGTGGCATATATTAATGTTTGATGGATATTTATTTTAATTTTTATACAATAGTATTTATAAAATTATAATATTTTATAATATTTTAAAAATAAAAAAATCGGTTGAATCCGATTGAACCGGTCAAACCAAAAACCCCCAATCTCGTCGGTTCTTTATCTGATCCGATTTTAATAACATTGGTTTAGCCTAATTTATAAGGGCAATTGCCCTTTGAAACCCTCATTTGCTGATTTTTGGAGCAAAATTTTTTAGTGGTCTCTCTCAAGGCTTTTGTTCCATGTAACTTTCTTTCCTCTCTTTAATTTTTTTTTGTGATCAATTGTTTGTTGTTATAGGTTAGAAATATAATGTTGTTGTAAAAAACGATTATGTATCAAAAGTTGTTAATATTTTAAATTAATAAGTTAGATTGAGAGATGTAGTTTTTGTTTATTTTAATAATAAATTAGTAGATAATTGTAAGTAAAATTTGTTTATATTGCAGTTAAATTTGAAAATCTCAATAGTAAAGATTAAGTAGGGTAATTATATTTGTTTGGTTATTATTTATACTTGAAAAATATTTAATATGAATAATTTTTATAATATGTTATTTTAATTACATTATATTATTATATTTGTATCGGGGGGTAAAAAAATAAAGGCAAATAAATTGATTCTTAATTTTAATAATTAGTTGTATTAATAAATTTAAAATTTATTTGTAATGTTGTTATTTTATTATTGACAGGTGTTACAACTTGTGTTAATTTATTGATATATGAGAAAGGGCAAGTTATTAAATAATTTTAAAATATAAATATGCTATAATAATAGATTAATTAAAATTCATTGTAGTTATAAAAATTAATTGCATTAGATGTGTTAAAAAAATTTGGAGTAGCATTTTATAATAATAATTTAACACAGTATTTAACTGTATCATTATTTAATTTGCAGCTATATTAAGTTAATTAAACTGCGACACGTGAAGAAATAAGGTCAGATCTGTATTGTATTTAAAAATTAAATTTATTAAAAATATTTATGTAAATATTGGCAAATCCGGTGTTTTGTGAAAAAAGGCAAGTAATTTCATTATTTGGTGATTAAGTATTGATATAAGTGGAAATATCAATAAAGTTAAAAAAAATCAATTGTATTAGTCATGATAATTTTATTTACATAATTGTTTTAAAATATAATTTGTAGCTGCAATTTGTTAATTAAAATTACGATGCGGAAAAAATATCAAATGCATAATAAATTTAAATATTGAAATTAAATTATTAAAATTTTTTATGTATATAATATAATATAATATAATTTTCATTTAATTATCCATATTGTTCTAATATTTGAATTAATGTGCAATTATAAAATAATAATGCATTGCATACATTATCTATTGTTGGAATATGTGTAGGTTCGGTTAATTATTTTTTTTATTTAATTATAAGAGGAATGCATTTCGATTATAGAAAAAATTACTCGTGTTAATTTAGATCATTTTTTCAAAATTGTGAATCACATTTATATAGAAAATCATGGGATATTTTTATTTCGTTTTTAATTTATGTCAATTAAATTGTATTATTATATGGAATATTGCTTGATATAGACATACAAATAATTATTTATTACCAAGATATTGACAATGCATAGATAATATTTATCATTGATTCACAGATAGGGTAATAAAAAATGGATCAATTTAGAAACCAATATTACATTAATCTTGGAGCCATTGTGAATGATGTACTAATGCTTGGAAGCAAACATCGAGCGGATACTATTTGGAACGACAGATAATTATATTTTCTCACTTAAAATAACTTAAATATAGGTATATAATAATAATACTTTATTATTTTTTTTAGGCTGAACATAATGTGTTGGTTACACGCAGAGCTAGCGTGAGTAGTCATTATAGAAACATTGATAATCGAATAATTCTATATTTAAGATTAGCAAGATTTTATGGAGTGTCACAAATAGGTGTGATGAATGTGAATATTAATTTAATGATTGCACTGGTTGAGAGGTGGCAAACAGAGATGCACACTTTTCACATTTCCATTGACGAAGCGACAATATCACTGCAAAATATTGTTGTACTCACCGGATTGCCCATTAATGGACATCCTGTGATGGAACATCTATACCATGATTAGCCTACTAAATGTGGCCGTCTTTTGGGTTAGGTTACTCCAGAAATTGAATTTAGGGGACACAGTGTCAAAATGACATGGTTGGGGAGAAATTTTAATATGTTGCCACTCGACGCAAATAAATACCAAATACAATATTTTTTTAAGAGCATGGATTCTTAGGTGTATTTGTGGCTTATTATGTTAAGGACAATGTAAGAATTACATACATTTGATGTGGTTGCCACTGCTAGAGAATTTACAGGTTGTAGATGAGTACAGTTAGGGATCTGCTATCCTCGCATGGTTGTACAGAGAGTTATGTTGTACAACCTGACATACAACCAATTCACTTGGCGTGTAATGGCCTCAACGTCGGGCTGATCGTAAATAGTACTTTTCGACAGTGAATAGTATATTCGGACTGAAAATTAAATCCGGAAGTAAAAAATATTTTATTGGACCATTGAAAATTACTAGTCATGGGTAGTCCGAGGTTGAAATTTGAAGTGAATTTGAGGTCAAATAGGCCTCCAAAAGCCAAAAGAACGAAAACTGAGACAATTAGGGTTTAGGATTTTTAATTGAATTTTTTATCGTTTTGGTTATTAAAAATAGCAAATAAAGTCTAAAAATTATCAAAAATTACATATATGCCTAAAAAATATGTAGATTATTTTGATAATAAAAAGTAAATTTTTCGATAACACCGGTATTTTTGAATCGGACCGATAAAATTGAATCGAATTCGAAATGAACTCCAATTGGGCTGAAATTTTAAGTATATCCTATTTTTAATGTGATATGAATAATGGAATCAATTTTGAAGAGAATTAAAGTTGGTAAGTGGGAGAAATTAATTAGGACTAATTATTGGGTAATTATCGGGTTTAAACAATTAAATTGTTCAAGCCCAAATTAAGCCCATCCCAAGGCCCAATTTGAAGACCTATATAAGCCCTTACTCTCCAGAAAACTACAGCAAAATCCTGTGTCTTCTTCAACTCCCTTGGTGGCCGAACTCCCTCTCCCTCTTTTTCTTTCAATTCTTCACCAAATCTCACCAAATCAAAGCCTAAAAAAGTGATTTCAGCCTCTCTAGAATACCCTAGCCAGCTTTAATCTTTGATTCAAGGAAGATAATCAAGAGAAATCAAGGGTTAAAGTTTAGGTGTCAAATTTAGGTAAGTGAATTAACTGATTTTAATTTGGTTTTTAGGTGCCCACTACTAGTTTTGGGTGCCTAGAGTTCATTTTTGCTGTTAATTTTAGCATTTGAGGTCAAAATATTTGACTTTACATTGATGGAAATTTTGGCCTATGAAGGAATTCAAGAGGAGGAGCAAATATCTCAAGCCAAAGGCAAAGGGAAGGAAGCCTAGGCAAGGATAATCAATAGAAAAAAGGTGTGTGACTAATTAATCCTTTTATTTCCCTATGAATTAAGTGAATTTCCTTTAGGTTTCTTAAGAATAATTTCATATATAGAAGTATAATTGAAAGTAATGCTATATTCATGTATTTAAGACTTATATATGCTTATTGGAGACCTTAAATGAAGTTAAAAGAATTTATATGGTGGAGTTGTAGTGTAGGCCGAATGGTATTTCAAAAGAAATTAATGTAATTTTGAGTGATTTTAGTTATTTTAAGCTTTCTAATGTTAATACTAATGTAAATTAATAGCTATGAATTTTTATAGAATTTATGGGAATTAAATGAATATTTTTGGAATAAATTTTAGTTAGGTATTAGTTGAAAAATGTGAAATTTGAATGAATTATGGCATAATTTATAGATTAAATGGTGAACTACTGTGAAATGATTCATAACTTATGTAAAGAAGATTGACTGTAATTATAAAGTACTGATACTGTATTGACAAGGAATGAAAAGTAAGGAAAAGAATGAAAGATTAACTAATAAAAGGAAAATTAAGAAAATATGTGCCATCAGAAAGAGTCAGACAATAAAATCTAGTTCAGAATATAATTGGCTGGCCATAGGGATATATATATACCGCGGTGCAAGTCATGGCGACTTGCTTTACTATGGTTGGATCGTTGATCTCCATAGTATATATCATACGTACTGTCATATATTCATATGTTATATGAGGGATGATTATTGGAGGTCATTTCTCATTTTGTTGTGGCCCTGTGGGGTCCACATCCCTTATATCCGGTTTGAGAATTTTCTATCGGGTCTGTACTAGGGGCATATTGATAAGAAAATATTAAAAGTGTAAAAAGGAAGTTTAATATAAAAAAGGACTAAAATGAAAAGAGTTTAAAAGTTTAGGGGTAAAATGATAATTTTTCCAAAAGATGAAGTTAATGAGTAAAAATGAGAAGTAAATAATTAATAAGGGTAAAATGATAATTTGGTCAATTAATTGTGTAAAAAGTCAACCTTAATAAGTTAAAGGACTAAAATATAATTTTACATGGAAGAAGGTAATACAAGGATTAATCAGTAAATTATAAGCTAATTAATAGGTTAAAATAAGAAACCAAGGCATCAAAGGGGCAAATTAGTAATTAACAGTATAAAAAGGGCATTTTTGAAATAAATAAGAAGTTTAAGGACTAAATTGAGAATATAGTAAAGTTTATAACTTAAATTGAACATTAGTTGTTAATAAAATAAATATTGCTTTTAAATAAGAAAAATCAATAATAAATAACTTAATTGAAATTAGTTAGAAAAAGGGGTATTTATAAGGGAAATGCTATGATTTTTTAGTCACCGTTGGACATGTTTAATGCTCAGCACATAGAATTTACTGTGTGCAGGTACAGATAGTCTAGAGCGTGGGTACACAGAAGATAATTGAAGTTGAAGAACTAGAAAGAATATATTTTGTGGCATGTATATATATATACCTATGATGTTTTGTATTATGAGGATAATATTGTAAAGATAATCATATTTTGTATTGTATATTGTATAAAGTAGTATGTGGATGAGGAATTGCAGAGAATGGATGGTATGCATGTGTTATGTGATGATATATGCGGATTGATATATTATTGGATATAAACTGTTGTTCCTCTGAGAAGCTATGTGATTGTTTGCTTTTCAGGGGGTTAATTAAGAATATACTCGTTATATTGTCAAAATTTTATTAAATGCATAGTAAATTCTGGACAGTTATAAGTCAGCGGTTAATAAAATTAGGTATGCAAGTTGATTGTTAA
Source organism: Excoecaria agallocha (assembly GCA_037975025.1). NCBI lineage: Eukaryota > Viridiplantae > Streptophyta > Magnoliopsida > Malpighiales > Euphorbiaceae > Excoecaria > Excoecaria agallocha. The sequence goes on along the minus strand of CM075806.1, from coordinate 10,993,901 downwards.
GTAAAAAGGATAAAAAAAATTCCGACCATTCACATAGTCCGGTAAGACTGTTACAATAAGGATGTTACATGGCGATTACCTATAGTTGTTATAAATATTGATATGGAAAAAATTGCCTCATATCTGGTCTGAATTTGTTCACCCATATATTCTCGATCAGTCCATGCCTTATGGATACATGTAATATTTATCCATTCTAATTATATATGTATATATATCTATAATTATTTTATATTTAAAATTGTTCATTTAATTTGATGAATGACATCAATTTCTTGATATTTATCAGGTGGCAATCCCAATTGAATCTAAGTAAAAGTAACAGCAAAAATTTTTTTGAATATCGTCTTGATTTGGACTTACAACATGACGATCAGGTTTAACTAGAATTTGGCTTTTTCATGATATTTTTATATTTAATAACAGAGTGAGGAAATTTTATTAGAATATGATGATGATGATCTTTTTTTTTTTCATCTGTAGATGGTCTGGGAGCCCTATAAAAATGTGCTGCACTTATTATCTCAATTTTGTACTAATAAAAATGCGATTTGGACATCATTTGTGCCATTAGTATGCTTTAATATTATCGAGTGGCACCACCCCAATCGATGTCTGAGGCAATTTGAAATGGATCAATCGATCCCACAGCTCCCACAGTACGATAATGTAGTGTATTCGTTCGATTTAAGAGGGCATACTGATCAGAATTAGGAAGGTAAATTTTCATGTTTTATTCATAAGTAGAATAATCGACATAATCGCATTGTTATGGATTCTCCTCTTTGTGTACCTTTACATTCGAGGTCACAGTATATGCAATGGTTTGTATTATGCATAAGACGGTGGATGACCTAGATTAGAGCCTCAATTAGTGTATTGGTATGATTTAATCTAATTATTTATTTGTTGAAATAATAATATTGATAATTTTTAATAAATTTATTTATTTGCATATAGGTTGATTACGCCAAACCGCAATAGAAGGCTTTAACTGTGCTGTTACTTGTCATTAATGTTTATTAATTGGTTATGTTATGTTTAAATACACTTATTTATGATATTTATGTTATCGATTTCATGATTATTGCATTTTGTTTTAATATAATGATATTAAGTTAAATAATATTTTAATGTGATTAATGATGATTTATAGATACACACTTTATAATTTAAATAAACTATAATAATTTAAATATAACAAAATAGTTACATTATATATCCAATAGCTCAACATCATCTCTTGTGAATTCAAAATTATCCTGTATTCCCATTAAAAGAAAACCGATTTCAGTAAAATAAGTAGTTCCCAAATTTTTGTTAACGGACAAAACAAAGTTCCAACATTACTGAAGGAACAAACTTTCTTCTCGAAAGTAGAGGGAAAACCCCACCAAAAACCCCAACGCGGAGGCTCTTTGAGTTTAATGTTTATATAGCTCAGTGTCAGTGGCTTACCGAAGAAATGATGGCCGCAACAGTCCCAGTTCACTTCAAGCTCAAGCCCCCTAATCTCCAACCTCACCGAAGCGCCGTTATGAACATGGAATTCACTTCAACAATTAAACCCACAAAACCCTCGTCAAGAAATCCATCACTCTATTCTTCTAATATAACCCATTTTCATTTTTCTAATAATAATGCCTTCTTCAGGCTAAAGTCATGCTCTTTCCGTACGGTTATCGCAAGGGCCCGAGATGATGGTGATGCTCCAGGGCAGGTATATAGTCTAATCCATGAAAGCGTTGTGTTTCGGTTTTTGATCTTTTAGTTTTACTCGTTGCTGTTTGCTATATGGTTATGTTGAATGGAAATTCTAATCAATACTATATGATTAATTATGTTATTTGCATGGGCTTTGATGAATGCGAGAATACTATCTCTGATTTCGGGGGTTTGTACATGGGAAATTTTGAATTTTGAGATTTACCTGCTAAACAAAAGTAGTAGTTAAAAATTTTTCATATCACTTCAAAAGTTGACGAGGAATCAAACTTTTAGTCCATTGTTGCAAGGAGCTAAAAATTAAATCTTGGCTACCATTGAGGGATTGACTAGAAGTGATATAGAGGAATGCAAGTCCCCAATTTTATCTTTTTATTTTTATTTTTTATTTATTTATTTTTTTTGGGCTTTTTATTTATTTATTTATTTATTTATTTCTCTTTGGTTTTGTTGTGGTGGTGGTGGTGATTAAGAAGAATTCAATACATAAGAGATTGAAAGAAAACAACTAATTCAATTTTAAATGGGATTGTCATATCATCCATGAAATTATGGCTATCTATTTATTAATTCTAAGATAATAACCATGATTATGCGTTAACTTAGGTATGATAAATCTTCTTCCTTTAAGCATATTCCTTTCTCGTGTATTCTTGGTGTAATGCTGATAGTTTATTAGATTCTATGTTTGTTTTGTTTGCTGCATATACTTTGAGGAAAACAAATGTTCATCTATATAAACCACCTGGTGATGCATCTTATTTTCATTAATTTCAGAAAATTGAGGAAACAAAAAATAGCTCATCTAGTTTTGGTGACAGTTACATTGCCTTGTTTGTTCGGATGCTTGGCCTAGACAATGATCCTGTTGATAGAGAACAGGCAATAGTGGCTCTGTGGAAATATTCACAAGGAGGAAAGGTGTGCATTGATAACATCATGCAGTTTCAGGGATGTATCAATCTCACCATAAATCTTCTCAAGTCAGATTCAAGTTCTGCATGCGAGGCAGCTGCTGGACTTCTGCGGTCAATATCTTCGGTTAATCTATATAGAGATGCGGTGGCAGAAAGTGGAGGTATAGAAGAGATAATTGGTTTGCTCTATCAACCTTCCTTGACTTCTGAGGTATAGGAAGTTATGACTTGAAAATTTTTTCCACTTGATTTTGGTGTTGCAACATTTCACGGAGATGAACTTGTTTTTTCAGGTAAAGGAGCAAAGCATATGTACTTTATGGAACTTATCTGTAGATGAGAAGCTCAGAGTGAAAATTGCAAGTGGAGAAGTCCTGCCGTTGCTCATTAAGTTTTTGGAGGATGAGGACATAAGAGTGAAGGAAGCAGCGGGAGGAGTTTTGGCAAATTTGGCTTTGACTCACTCTAACCATGAGATTATGGTTGAAGCTGGTATTATTCCTAAGTTGGTGAGAATTCCATCATTTTCTTAATTGGACAGGGTTATGTTGCAGTTGAATTTAATAGTGCATGACAGTGTTATGTAAGATACGGTGGGTTACAATTTTTTACATGATTAAAACAAAAGCACGTAGTGAGGAAAACAAGAAAAACTAAGAAAGTGGCAAAGTTGGTCCTCAAGTGGCTGTGAACCACCTTCATATTCTTCATTCAGTGAGAATCCTTGGGACCAAGGAAAGGAGTCGAAGAAGTGGATCAATTTTTTTTTTTCTTTTCATGTTGCTGAGATTCTACATTGTTTTCTATTTGACATCCATCCAATGAAAGAAAAACATGAGGTTGAAAATGGTCTAGTGATGTGTAGACCCAAATCTCATGCTACCAAGTATCCCAGCTTGAGCCATTTCATATAGTAAATTCAAGCCTTTTTCTTGAAGAGCTAATATGGAATTGTAGGAGGTGGTTATTTGCTTTTTAGGAGCTTATTGATCAATTTTAAATGGTGTCAATTTAGTGGGCAATAATCTGATTGCTGGAAGTCATTTAGGCTAATGCACATTTGGCAGGTTTCGTGCTGCCTTAGACAAATTGAATTTTGTTGATCTTGAACTGGCTATATGTTAACCTTAGAAGAATAGCTCAATGCTTCAACATTACATCATGGTACTTGCACTGACTGGGAATAAAAAGGCTTCTTTTTTTAATGGACTTGTTTATCTTCGATCACTGATGCATTAATTTTCTTCAAGTTCTAGACAGTTCTTTCTGTCATTGCTGCTTTATAAGAGTTCCTTGCTTTGCGGAAGGTATCTGCACTTTCCAATGTTTGTGTTAGTAACGGGATTCAACCTTTTCTACTTCCTGTTGTTTTTCGATTGAGGATGAATTTAGAGAAACAAGTTCACATGAAATTTCACGGCGTTCGAATTTTAGTGGGAAATCTCACTGTGCACTTCCTTTGTTTCTTGCTTGCCATATTCTAAGAAGCCTTGTGTCCTTTGATATTGCTGCAGGCAGAGTACTTGAAAGCTGATATTGAACATGAGTACAAGGTGATTAGGAAGGAAGCAAGAAATGTGCTTGTAAAACTTGCTAAGAAAAACTATTATAGAATCCTTGTCATAGAGGAAGGTCTAGTTCCTGTCCCCCTAATTGGTGCAGCTTCCTATAGATCTTATTCTCCTGCATTGCATTCGTGGCCTACGTTACCTGATGGTACAAAGATTGAACGCACTTCTACAGTTCCTTCAAGGTTTGGTGCATCTGAATTGCTCCTTGGATTACATATTGATGACAAGAATGCGGAGATAGAGGAAGCAAAGATGAAAGCAATGATCGGACGGTCTAAGCAGCAAATTCTTGCTCGTTCAGGTTGTATAGAAGTGGAGGATGCAAAAGCATCGCAAACTGAGGTGTCAACTAATCGGCAATTTACACTTTTGCCATGGATAGATGGTGTGGCTAGATTAGTTTTAATTCTTGAACTTGATGATGAGTCGGCCTTGTCCAGGGCTGCAAATTCAATTGCTGATGCTTCTATTAATGAAGAAATGCGAAATGCATTTAAAGAAGCTGGTGCAATCAAACTTTTAATTCGGCATCTACATCATAAGAACAATGCTATAAGGCTTGCTGCTATTGGTGCTTTGGAGAGATTGTCTGCCGGGTAATGTTGTAGGTTCCCTTGTTTCAAATGTCTGTTTTTGTGTCTCCAATTGGAAATTTACCTTTCTTGCTTTCTAGCATTACCACCAATCGCAATTACAAGGTTACAAGATTAAGGTTCAATAAGCAACTTCCAATTAGTCATGTCAACCAGTTATCCTTTTGCTGTTTATTAAATGTTCTTCTGTTGGATATGTACAGCACAGTTACCATTTTAGACGTTCTAGCTACCTTTAAATCCAGTGGAAATGTGAATGTCATATCAGCTGCTTCAAGTGCATTAAAAGTTGAGAGATTTTGAACACTCATGTTAGGACATGATTATTCTCCACTTAGTTAGTGACTCCATTATCCTTTTCTTTAATCTAATGAAATGATTTTATTACATATTTGGAGATCAGAAAAGACTCTGGATGCTATGGATGTTTTATTAGATAAAAATAGGTGTGTGGCACACCCCTCTACTTATCATATAAATGTGCACTAGTTTATGCCACTCACTGTGTTTTTGTGTCTGGGTTGTATTTTATTTGTCGACATCCATGCATTTACATGTACAGGCTAGTTAAGGATATCCCATGTATTAAAACGCTTTATGCTTTATTTATGTCAGACCCAAGGAGCTTCGGTTATATAATTGAGATACTCTTGAGTCTACATGCCTGCTTAACAGTTAGACTAGTAGATTCCAGTGTCTTAATTCATCTACCTGTTGTGACTTGCAATGGCACTAATGATATACACTTTAAATTAGAAACAAAGCAATTGAGGACTGAGAATGATGTTTCAGTGGTTGAGAGTTTCAATGGTGCTCTAGTGGGTCTAGTTACATAAAAGTGCCCATATTTTAAGTAGTGATTTTGATAGTTATATGATGAATTCTTGCCCACCCCATCCTCCCCCCCCCCCCCCCCCCCCTCCTTTTTTTTGGCCACATTTAGTGCTGCATTAAATATTTTGCTTAATAGTTTTTTTTAATGATGCAGCAATGGTTTTTGCCAGATAATTGAAGCAGAAGGTGTTACGTCCCCGTTGATTAACATCTTAAAAAATTTGGGAACTTCTGAGATTATCATGGAAAAGGTTATTTTATGTTATTTTAGCTAATGTTAGTTTTGTTTTGTGCCCTAATTTTTTAAATGTTCACTTTGATTTGGTTTGATGAGAAGAAAATGTTGCTATGCAGGCGCTGAATTTACTAGATCAAATATTAGACCCTAGCAAAGAAATGAAATCAAAGGTAAGTCAGTTGTTTGTTGAAGCATGTTATTGTGGTTTATGTTTCATAACAGGCTTACCGGGTACATTACATTCCAGTTTTATAATGGACCAGTAATCTAAGAGAGATCTAGATGCTGCAGCAGGCCTGGATAGTTCAGATGCAAAAGTTGATGAAATGTTGATATCAAAAGTGAATACCAGGTAACCTCGTTTTGCATGTATGTTTTTGTCTGATCAGATGTGAGGACTTCAGTTTTCAAGCTCACCTCAAGGCCTTGTTTGGATCAGATTAGTTATGGGGTGGTATGGTGTGATATAGTATTATATGATATTGTAATTATTGTCAATATGTTTGGAAAAATTGCATGGTATGGTATGGTTTGGTTTAATAAATTTTTTATAGGAGGAAAAAAGTTAAAAAAAATGAAATAATTTTGATAAAAGAGATGTAAAATTAGGGTTGTATTAGAATATATAAGGGGAGTTATTCAAATTAAACAAATGTAGGAAGGAAAAGAATAAGGAAAATCATGGAAAACCACCAATTTAGTGGTTTAAAAATTTAGGCAAAATTAAACCATGAGATAACAATATCATACCATACCAATATCATACCATACCATCCCTAGTCATATCCAAAAAAAGGGTAAAGGGTTGCCAGCTACAAATCTTTGGGCCTAATTTGCTAATAGTAATTTATAATTGCTCTTCTGCTTGTAAATGGAGAAAACAGCCATTCATAGATGGGGCTGGTGCAAATATGTACATGCATGCATGTATATATATGTGTGTATTTATTGATCATCTTTCAATTATCTAGATCCAAGTTTTGGTAGTAATAACATTAAAAAGAGGCAAATATGATAGTGTCATGGGTTGGCTGCAGAGGTCTATGTAATGCCAGCCTCGTAAAGGATTTTCACTTCTATAAATAATTTAAAATTATTCCTAAATGGAGCGTGTACTTAACCTTCTGCTTTACTTGCAAACTGTTGTAGAAAAGATTTGCTGGATTCCTCCATCATTGCTCGCCTTGTTGAGATGCTGAAGCACTCATCGTTAACTTTACAAAGGAAAGCAGCTGCAATTCTTGAATTTCTGACAATTATCGATCCAAGCATGGAAATAATCATCTCAACTGATATTGGATCTGGTCTGGATGCTGTTTTCCAACAGAAAGTATCATGTGTTATGGCACATCGATCTCCAATGACTTAAAAAACTTCACAAAATTACATGCTGATTCAATTTGAATGATCACATGATGGGCTCACTTCTACTTTCACACAAATTAAGATAATTTAATTTAGACACTTGGAACTATAAATTTTGCTTCACATTTTTCCCAATATTTTCTTATGTTAATTAGGATTATATTAGAAAACTAAGATATGATAATTCAGATTTATTGATAACAAGGCACATTAGCTGGAGTCATAATAGAGAAATAATATATGGTCAAAAGGGGAAGTAGACTATCATTAGCAATAGATGGAAAGGGAAAGAGATCCCATCTTTATGGGATGAACCCCCCTCTCTCTTTCTCTCTCCGTGGAGGGATGGGGATTAATGGTGTGTTTAAAATGTGTCTAGTTATCATCCTCTAGATGTTTGTCATGATTTTGTAGCAAACTTCATATTTACTGTGCATACCAATGCTTAAAAAGCTGCTTCATCATCAGATAAAGGAAAAGAGGGTTAAGGGTCACGGATGCAACAAGTGTTAATCTGATTAAGTTGAACTTCTTGGTCTTATGAACCGGAGGTTCTATGTTGCTGTGCTGCAGATCAGCCTAGATTCTTAAAACTTTGTGCATGTAATTGGTGTTATAAGCATGTGATCGTTTGATTTTTCCTACTGATCTATGCATTATGACGTTTGGCAGAGGTAGACCCTGATGTTGAAAACCAGCAACCAGAGCTCTATGCTGTTCAAGTTGAAGAAGCTGGTCTTGCAATATCTGCAGCATCACGGTTACTTACAAACCCTCTTCATTACAAGGATTGGGTTGCTGCTTGCCTAGTGAAACTCAGCTGGAAATCAGGCCCTAGATTGGAGAATCCAGTCAACATGGAAGTAACTCTATATGAGACCATCCCAAGATTAATAGTGCAGATTAAATCCTCTTTCCTTCCTGAAGTGCAGGAAGCTGCAGCTGTAGAGCTCAACAGAATAATATCTGAGGGTATGGTGGATGCCACTCGAGCAGTCGCATCTGCTGGGGGAATTTTTCCACTGGTGAATCTTATAGGAGGAGGAAGTGAGAGGGCGGTGGAGGCAGCAATATCTATCCTATATAATTTGAGCATGGACAACGAAAATCATTCAGCAATAGTGGCTGCTGGTGCAATGCCAGCTCTGCGGAAAATTGTTCTATCTCAGAAGCCTCAGTGGAAGCGGGCATTGCATTTGCTGAGGACTTTCCCTACATGATGTGATGATGAGTTTGTGCATATTTGTATAAACATTTTTCTCTCCTCTTTGGATCAATATGAAGCCTGATCAAATTTGCTATCCACGGCTTCTCAATGTAACTTAAGCCTAGTCTACAATAATAAAAAACTGGTAATGATAATACTTCTGCAGTAAGGTTATTGAGCAAGTGCTGATCAATTTCAGTGAGGATAAACGAAACAATGGGTGGCTAACTATATTACTTATCAAGAATAAAGCTCTACACAGTTTAGCTGGCAATTATTTTTCTACAATGCTCTAAATGTTGCAGCTTATGTTAATTTTATTAATTGTAATTTTTCATTGGTTTAATGCATATCCTTATTTGAAAAAAAAAAATCTTGCTTTCATTTAATGCATTAAACTTGTTTGGAATATATATATATATATATTAGATTATTTTCATACGGGGTGTTGCTAGCTGTGCACGGTGCATGTGTCATCGTTTGACGGCAGTAGGGTTTATTTTTTTTACCAACATGACAGTGGGATCGATTCATACACAATCAACTATTGCTATATGTTATAGTGTCGAAATAGAGATAATTTATGGTTTTTCTGCAAATTTTCAATGTTTTTGGACTAAGGGATTATTTAACTCATTGTTTTCAATATTGAATTGATTTAAAAAATCAAGTATTACTTGGTGTAATGGGTAAAAGTTTCTAGACACACATACTCACATATATATATTATTTAATATAATTTTTTAAAAATTTTATTTAATTATTAAGCAGTAAAATAATATTTAAAAAAGAGAAAAAAGTAAAAATGACATGTGGCAGTAGATAATTGATTGAAATGTATTCTACTGCCACGTCATCATAAAAGAGAGAATTGAGAAAAAGAGCAGCGCACTCTATTATCACATCAACAAAGGGTATCGGTCAAATTTGAGATATTTTTAATTAGGGGTAAATTTATTCAAACTTTGAAATATTAAAAATAACATTGTGCTAAAAGTAAATATTAAAAACAAAATTACATATTTTGTTAAACTTTGATAGCATTTTTGGACTTTTGACTTAAAATCATTATCATACAAAATCACTACAGTTCAATCATGTTCTTGCTATTCTGTTTTCACTGATTTTCTCTAGAATTCTGCTTGTTTCTTATCATTGGCACCGTTAGTTGAAAGCTCTAGTTCTTCGGCTGGTCTAAATTCTAAAAAACTTTTTCTGCAAAAACAAATTTTCAGGTAAAAAGATTTTGATGTTTTTTCTGAAGTGGGTTCTGCCAATTTACATTTTGATGTTCCTGGTGACTACTGGAATTGTGAAGCTACCCCTCAGCACACCCTTTGTTGAAGATCTGCTTATGTGAAGGTTATAAACAGAGAGAAGTGTGAATTTAAGGATATCTTTATTCTATTGTAAAAGGGTGTATATATACATACAACAGATAATATGAACATGAAGATAATAAAGGAAAGAAAATAAATCAGTAAATGAAATACACCAAGGAATCAGGGGCACAATAATAGGAGAAGATAAAGGCTAAATATATACAGAGTACCAGCTAGAATCATTTGTTTAAGGTAAGAAAAGCTGTCATGGTAATATACCCCCCTCAAGCGTGGGGTTGTGGAACAATGCCAAGCTTGGATAAGTGACGGTAGAAGGATTCTTTTGGGAGTGGTTTTGTGAGTATATCTGAAGGTTGATCTGAAGTGGATATGTGGGTGACAACGAGCTGATGATTCTGAATTTGTTCCCTGACATAATGAAAATCAACAGCTACATGTTTCATGTGGGTGTGGAGTGCTGGATTGTGACATAGGTACGTGACACCTAAGTTGTCACAGTAAATGGTTGGGGGTTTGGAGATAGTAACTGCTAGTTCGTTGAGTAGGTTTTTTACCCAAGTTGTTTCATCTAGTGCACTTGCAACAGCTCTATATTCAGCTTCTGTTGATGATCTGGCAATGGTTTTTTGTTTTTTTGAAGACCAGCTGATGGGATTATGTCCAAGGAAAAGAATGTAACCTGTGGTGGAGCGTCGATCGGTAAGATTGCCAGCCCAATCAGCATCAGAGTACATTGATAAGTTGAGATGGGGTGTGGATGTGAACCGAAGGGCATAATGAGCAGTGTGTTTGAGATAACGAAGGAGCCGCTTTACAGCCTTCCAGTGTGATTGTGAGGGGGCATGCATGAACTGAGATAGCTTGTTGACAGGAAAGGAGATATCTGGCCTAGTGAAGGACAAGTACTGAAGTTTACCAATTACTTTCCTGTACTCAGTGGCATCGTGTGCAGGTGAGCCATCATCAAGATGCAGGCTGAGAGTAGAACTCATAGGTGTGTGAACACCCTTGCAATCTTGCATGTTGAGGTCATAGAGAAGTTCTGAAATATATTTTGTTTGTGAGAGAACCAGGCCTGTGTCATTTCGTTGAACCTCAATACCGAGAAAGTAAGATAATGGACCAAGATCCTTGAGTGAAAAACGAGATGCTAAAGAAGAGATGACCTGTTGAACAGCTTTGGGGCAATTACCAGTAAGAATAATGTCATCCACATATACAAGTAAATAGACTTGTGTTCGATATTGATGCCAAACAAAGAGGGAAGGATCTGATTTTGTTGTAGTGAATCCCATGGAGAGAAGATGTGAAGTAAGCTCATTGTACCAAGCTCGAGGTGCCTGTTTGAGTCCGTAGATGGCCTTCCGCAGACGACAAACATGAGTGGGGTGAGTAGGATCTTCAAATCCAGGAGGCTGCTTCATGAAGACTTCTTCTTGGAGTTTGCCTTGGAGAAAGGCGTTATTCACATCTAGCTGGTTTAGCACCCAATTATTCTGAACTGCAAGTGAAAGAATAATTCGAACTGTGGTTGATTTGATGACTGGACTGAATGTAGAGTGGTAATCGATGCCAGGACGTTGTGTGAAGCCTTTGGCTACTAAACGAGCCTTATATCGTTCTACCGAGCCATCTGGTTTTTGTTTAATCCTGTAAATCCACTTACAATCAATAATATTTTGGTTAGAACTGGGTGAAACTAATTCCCATGTTTGGTTTTGAATTAATGCATCAAATTTTGCCTTCATGGCTAACCGCCATTCTGCATGTTTTTGTGCTTGTTTGAATGTGTGAGGTGTTTGTAAAATAGTAGCATGGGCAAAATAATCTAATGGCTTACGAGGGCGAAAAATGTTGTTTTGAGATCTTGTGGTGGGGCGGCTATATAATGAAGGTAAAGGGTTAGACAGCTAGGTTTGAGGTGGAGAAGGTTGTTGGGTTGATGTGATAGGTTGGTTTTGTAAAGAGGGCATTGAAGAATTAGATGACGTAGAGTTTGTGTTACCTGAGATCATAGAGCTCCTTTGTTGCAGGTCGGAGGAGACGGAGTGTGTTGGTTGGCCAGTGGTTGGCATTGGTGAGATGGGAATGGGGGGGAAAAGTGAGGACAAAGATGATGATTCGGTTGAAGAAGGTTGAGTGGGTGAGTTTTCATCAGTGTTTTCCCATGTGAGAGATGAGGGCTGATGGCGAAGGTGAGAGAAGATTGTTTTAAATGGGAAAGTATCTTCAACGAAATGAACATCTCTTGATATATAAATTTTAGATTTAATTGGATCAAAACAAAGATGAGAATAATGAATTTTTGATAACCCCAAATAGATACAAGGAGATGACTTGGGTTCAAGTTTATGAGTATTGTAAGGTCTAAGCCATGGGTAACATAGGCAGCCAAAAATACGTAGGGAGGCATAGTTGGGTGTGCGACCAAACAATTTTTCAAAAGGTGACTAATATTGTAAAACTGGGGTGGGTAATCTATTTATTAGATAAACAGCATGTTGGACAGCAAATGACCAAAAAATTGCAGGTAGAGATGCTTCATGCAAGAGTGTTTTAGCTGTTTCTATAATGTGTCGATGGCGGCGTTCAGCTATGGCAACTCTTTGAGGTGTGTAAGGAGGTGAAATTAGATGTTCAATGCCTTGAGAGATGAGATAGGAATCAAGACTCTTGTATTCTCCTCCACCATCAGTATAGAGGGACATGATTTTGTTGTTAAAGTGTTTTTCCATTAATGGATGAAATTTGATGAAAATATCACGAACTTCAGTTTTGGTTTTAAGTGTATACAGCCAAGTATATTTTGTAAAATGATTAACAAAAATGCAGTAATACTGTTTCTTGTCAATGGAAAGAACAGGTGATGGACCTCATAAGTCACTAAAAATTGTGTTAAGTGGAGCATTACTATTGAGAGACAATGTATGAAATGGGAACCGTTGGATTTTATTTGTGGAACAAGAGTTACATAATGTAAACTTGTCTTTTGGGGAAAATGGTAAAGAAAATTTATTGAGAATATATTTGAAAATTTGAGAGTGGGGATGTCCAAGACGTTGATGCCAGGTATGACAAGAAATTGGTGTAGTGGTGACATGAGCTGTTGGCTTAGTGGGAATGGTTGGCCATTCGTAGAGTCCGTCTTTATTCCGGCCGTACACCAAGGGAGTCTGTGATTGCAAGTCCTTCACACAAAAAACAGATGGAAAAAACTCAATAGAAGTCATATTATCTTGGCAAAATTTTGAAACGGAGACAAGATTTCTTTTAATATATGGTACACACAAAATATTGGTTAGAGAGAAAGCATTATTTGATGCAATTAATTTTGTATCACCAGTATGTGTGATAGGAATAGTTTTACCATCACCCATTTCTATGCCTTCGGATCCGGGATACTCATCAAGGTTGTGAGATTTCGCAGTGACATGATGAGACGCTCCAGAGTCAAGAATCCAGTTATTAGCTTTGGCTTGTGTACTGGAGATAAAATTAGCCTTAGCTTCGAGATGATTGTGAGATTGGGACCTACAAACATTAGCAGTATGGCCCTGTTTGTTGCACAGTTGACAGCGAATTGTGTTATTGCTGGAATTGTGATTTCCTGAATGCCATTAAGCATTATTGGGACGGTTGTTGGAGTATGGTTGAGAGTGAGAGTTGTTGTTATTGTTGTTGTTGGGTCGACGATTAGTGCGACCATTGAAATTATTTGATTTAAAACGAGTAGCAACAGCAGCAGTGATTGGAGTGGGTGTCTTCTTGAATTCTTCATGTTTGAGAAAAAGTTCATGATCAATAAGTTTTTCGTACAACTCTTCATAAGATATAATGGAGTCTCTTGCACGAATTGCAGCTGAAATCTCACGAAATTCTGACCCAAGGCCACTGAGAATTTTTACAATCAATTCGTCATTAGAAATTGGAGCTCCTGCAGTTGCAAGTTCAGCACAAATAGATCGAATCTGATGTAGATAATCAGAGACAGGGCGTGACTCCTTTGTAAGACGGGCAAGTTGATCACGCAAACTGAAAATTCTTGTTTGAGACTTATTTGCATAAGCTGTGTGAAGGGAATCCCATGCACGTTTGGCTGTGTTGGCTGCTGCGACTGTTGGAGCTATTGTAGGATCAACAGAAGCCATGATGGCATTTTGGATGAGCTGATCCTGGCGAAACTAGATGGCATAATTGGGATTTTCTATTTGTTGATTTTCTTGGGTTATGGTGGAGGCAGGAGATGGAGATGTTCCATCGAGGTGGCCAAATAGATTGTGTCCACGCATGAGCATGGAGACTTGAGCTTTCCATGTCGCAAAATTGTGACTTCCAACAAGTTTTATGGGTAACTGAGAGACTGGATTGAATTGAATAATAGTGTGATTGCTGTTTGCAGAATCAGCATTTTCAACAGCTACGTTGGGGGCCATTTGTTTTCTTAAGACAGGGTCAACAGATCACACTTGCAAAGGTTAGATTGCAGGCTCTGATACCATATAAACAGAGAGAAGTGTGAATTTAAGGATATCTTTATTCTATTGTAAAAGGGTGTATATATACATACAACAGATAATATGAACATAAAGATAATAAAGGAAAGAAAATAAATCAGTAAATGAAATACACCAAGGAATCAGGGGCACAATAATAGGAGAAGATAAAGGCTAAATATATATAGAGTACCAGCTAGAATCATTTGTTTAAGGTAAGGAAAGCTGTCATGGTAATAAAGGTATCTCATTCACATCTAAACTATACTTTTGCTTGTTATAGGGATAAGTTGACAGCCAAGAACAGCATTTAGGTATTTCAGAAAAAATGCGTCTATTTATGCGTACATCCTGGCTAGAAATTAGCACTTTTGAACAGAGTTACATTTCAAGTTGCTGGCTAATTGTATTTTGTAAATAAACAAGATTGATAGTGATGTCCATCCTCCTGCACTTCTTTAAAAGAGAAATCACTTTATATTCGCAAATTTTAATGTTTCTTGTTTCTTACTTGGGAATTAAGTTCGGTATCATTAATGTAAATTCCATGTCCAGTTTCTTGTTTTTTACATTAATTTGGCGTGACAAGTAATTAGGTAGTTCATGAATGCAATATTGATTATGGTTCATGTAACTAGAAGTTTCAGGGTTAAATTAGTAGCTATAATGTATGCGTACATATATATTTGTGAATTTAATATGCTGTTAATATTATAAGCTTCTTTATTATTATTATTATTATTATTATTATTATTATTATTATTATTATTATTATTATTATTATTATTATTATTATTATTATTATTATTATTATTCTCTTGGTGCTTGTAAGATTTATCCGTTAAATTGTGTTATTTTCTTTTTAGTTCATTGAATTGCTCAACAACTGCATCATGCCTTTTTGTCAAATTCTTATTGATTAGCCGCTTTCACATCATTTAGATATGTTTAATCACTGCAAGAAAAATGCAATTTAGCAACGAAAATTAATATTTTACGTTCCTAATAAAAAATAGCAACGAAAATTAGAAACGAAAATTTCCGTTGTTAATCCGGCTATTGCTATTTTTTTGAAATTTCGTTGCTAAATTCAACCAACTCATTTTTTTAGCAACGGATAACATTTTCCGTTGCTAAATTTAGCAATGGAATTGATATTTCCGTTGCTAACTTTAGCAACGGAAATGTCATTTTGGTTGCTAATTTTAGCAATCAAAAGTCAATTTTGTTTTTTTTATAAGCTGCATAATTTTACATATATACAAAATGAGACTAGTTCTGATGCTTTAATTTTATAGTGTAAAAAGGAAATGTTAAAGTTTTTCAGGGAATAAATTATAGTTCTGATGTAAAATTAGATAATAAAAACCCCAAATTAAATTAAATTAGATAATAAAAGCTTAAATGGATTATTTTTACAGTACAAACTATTTTTGTCATAACTTTTGCTATAAGTGATAGATTTTTTATTATAATATGTTTTTGGAAAGCTCGTTTCGAGACGGTCATTTGTTATGTAGCAAAGCTCCGATAATGGCATTTTTCAGGTCCAAAAAATGACGTTTAGGTTGCCATTTTTCAGTTTAAAATTTTTAGGATTTTTCGGGGACATTTATTTTCTTTCCCTAATTGAAGTGGAAGAAATCCATATCTTAATCACATAATTTGTAATGGCCTCAACATCGGTCTGGCCGTGAACAGTAAATTCTGATGGTGAATAGTATACCTGGGCCGTAAATCGGATCCGGAAGTGAAAAATATTTTATGGGACCCTTGGAAAGGAATAGTCATGGTGAGTCCGGGGTTGAAATTTGAAGTGAATTTGAGGTCAAATAGGCCTCTAAAAATCAAAAATACGAAAAAAAGTATCGAGTCAATTTTTCCGATAGGGAAGTAAACTTGATTTTGCTTAAATAATTAAAAATAGCAAACGATCTTCGAATATTGCCAGATTTTTCGTGCCTACATGAATTTTCATGTAGAATATTTTCGTGATGAGAATAGAATTTTTCGGTGACACTGGCAGTTGTTGAATCGGACCAATAAGTTTGAATCGGATCGATAACGGACTCCGATTGAGCCAAAAATTTATGTTCTACCTATTTTCGATGTTTTAAGAATGATGGAATCAAAATTGAAGTAATTTGAAGTAAGGAAGAGAGAGAAATTGGATTGGGATTTAAAAAGGCCTAAATGGGCCTTAATATTTAAGTGGGCAAAGCCCACTTATTAAGCCCAAATTTTGGCCCATTATAGAGGTATATAAGGGCTGAAAATCTGGAAAAAACTCTAGAAAAAGTTATCACCATCTTCTTCTTCTTCCTTGGCCGAAATGGCCTCTCCTTTTCTTCTCTCTCTCTTTGCTTCTTATTTACTCAAGATTTCTCATAACTTTCAACTTAGGAGTTGTAGTTCCATTCCTCTAGATACTTAATCAAGCCTCAAGCTTTTGATTTGAAGGAGGGAAGCAAGAAAAATCAAGAGGGGAAGCCTTAAGGGTCAAATTGAGGTAAGAGATTTTTAAGGTTTTAAATTTGTTTGAAGGTACCTATAAGTAGTTTTAGGTGCCTATAATCAATTTTTGTGGTTTAATTGAGCTAAAAAGATTGAAATCTTGGTGTTTTCCTTGATGAGGAATTCGGCCACCATTGGTCCTTTAGGTGAATGATGGACTTCTTTGGTGTAAGGCATGGAAAAGGAAGCCTTAGGAAGCTAAAGTATGAAAAGAGGTAAGTGACTACCAAATCCCTTAATTTTCCATCTAATATGAATTTTTCTTGGTTATGTAACTAAGATAAAAATGTGCAATATTGTTAATTGATGTAATTGTGATGGGGTTATTGTAATTAGACTAGAGAAATGATGAATGGAAAGTGAAAATGAAAGAAAGAAAAATTTTAAGGTAGAAAAAGAATGGTGGCCGAATTTTAGTGAGAAGAAATAGTAAGAAAAAAAATACATGAAAATAATGTATGGTAGCTTAAATTAATAATAGACTTGATAATTGATGTCTATAAATTTTTAGAGAATAATTAGAAATTATTTGGAAATTTTAAAGGTTATGTATAGTGTATGTATTGAATAAAAATTGTGATTAATTGCAAATTAAATGATTATTTTGATGAAAAATGATAGCAACCAATAAATAATGCCTAAATAAATTTTATGAGAATTTATTGAATTTATTAGAATTTTATTGGAATTTTTATGTGTATATGTATAATGAAAATAATTGAATTTTTAAGGCATGATTGTATAAAAATGACAAAAGTGATGAATTAATGTGAAAATAAATTAATGTCAATGATAAGGAATAAAAAGTCAACCATCGAATTCTTCGAAATAATTTTTAGGTCGTAAAAATAAGAAGAATAATGAATTATTGGAAAATAATTCATAAATAAATGGAAATGATGGAAAAGAATTAATACGTAAATAAAAGAAAGATAAAATAAATTTTTAATACAAAAAGGACTTAAATGAAAGAAAATAAAAAGTTTGGGGTAAAATGGTAATTTTGCCAAAGTAGGTAATTAACGCATGAAAATAAGTAAGAAATGTGTACCAAGGGTAAAATGATAATTTCGGAGAATTATCTGTAGTAAAAGATAAAGTTTCCATGAGATAAGGACTAAAATAAAATTTTACCAGAAATGGTAAAATAAATAATAAAAGAAGAAATTATAGAATAAACATGAAAATAAATTATTATAATGGCAAAATCGTAATTATAAATTTGAAATGAATAAATCGATAGAAAAAGTTAAATTATGTATTTTTGAGTTATGAAATAATAAATTATATTAATAGAACTTTTAATTGAGGAAAAAGTAACAAGATAAAGATGTGACTAATTTATCAAAATAAATTAGTCAATAAAAAGTATTAAAAGAGTAAATGAGTATAAAAATAATTTGCCAACGAAATAAAAAGCCAGCATATCGAATAATTGAAAAATGGGACTGAAAAAGGAAAAATTGTAAGAATGTCAAGCCTAAAGGTATCGAAAATGATTCGTAAAGAATTATACAAAAAGAACAAAAGAGAATTGTGAATTAAAGTGTCATAATTCATAATTGGTATAAAAGATTAAAAAGTCCAAGTGTTTGAGTGAATTATTAAAGAATAATTCACAATAGTGACTTGAAAAAATAAAATGAAAGAAAAGTCAAAGTTACTGAAAAGCCAAAAGTACTAAAAGAGTGTATTTAATCAGGATATAATGTACAAAGGGATAAAAGAAAGAAATTAAAGAGTTTTAAATGTTCAAAAACGTTTACAAAGGTAGTTGATTATGTTTGCCCTTAGCGATAGACAGGTATTATGATTCTTATTTTGGATATAATTGGCTAGCCATAGGGACATCTCTGTACCGCGGTGTAAGTCATGGCGACTTGCTTAGCTATGGGTGGGATCGTTGATCTCCATAGCTTCAGTGAAAGTGAAAGTGTATCTGTTTATGTTTCTGCTCTGTGAGACTTGATCTTTCGAGATCATTTCTCTATCTGTTTAGTGGGACCTTCGGGTCCAGTCCCGAGTATCCTTTGTGAGAAACCTGTTATATTGTACTAGGGGCACATCGAAATGAATGAATAAGTACTGTTTAATGATTCGTTTGAAAGAAAATGCAAAGTTAAAATAAATCTGTAAAGATTTCTGAAAAGTGTAATTAGTCAGCAAAAGAAAAGAAAGCTTTTATAAGGATTTTAAAATATATATTGTTTTACGAAAAAAAAAAGATAATTTGATTAAGTGGTATTTCTTATTCTAATTATTACTGTAAAAATAATGACGAGTTCGAAAAACAATATTAATTTACTGTTTAGAGTTAAAAAATGATGATTTTGATATGAAGCAAATGTATTAGTTACGTAACATTTTTCTGAAAGAAAAGTTATTCGAAAAGTAACACAATAGAAAGACACAATAATTGACCGATGAAAAGAAATAAAAGACATACGTCTTAATAAGTATTTGAATGAAAATAATATATATATAGGTATATGAAAGAAAGAGAAATTGACTGCAAAGTATCCCGAAATACCTATATCGCTTTGCAATAAAGCTTAAAAGCTTTTAATTAGTAATGTATTTATTAGTTAAAAGTCAAAGCAAAATTAAAAGAATGACAACAAGAAGTATAATTAGAGTACAGATCACACGATTAACCGTACACCAAGAATTTAAGTAATTTACTTTGGTACTAGTAAAGACACGAGTACCAATTCACATCGTTAAATAATATGGTAATTAAATTGATATGACTAGAAAATAAGTAACAGTATTACTACAAGTAAAAGTTATAGTGCACATTAACGTAAAAATAAAGATAAATCCGATATTGATCCACTTAAAGAAGATTCTGCAAAGTAAAATTGAAAGTTTAAAAAAAAAAAACCAAGGACTAATAGTTATCAGAATATGAAATAACAACAAGATTAGTAATGATGGAAATAAAAGAAAATGACTAATGTAATAAGAATAGTATAAGCATAAATTAACGAAATTACGCTTATTCTTGGGAAATTCTTGGATTAGTAGTCACCACTGGGCATATTTAATGCTCAGCACGTAGTATTTACTGCGTACAGGTTCTGAAGCGTTGTGGGAGCATAGTACATTGAAGGACCAGATCGGAAGAGAAGATTTTTGTATTCGTTCGAATAAGCTTTTGGCATGTATATACTTAGACTATTAAGGTAAAATCTCGAACTGTTTTTAGAATGTATGGTTATTTCTCTTGGATGTATGGACAATATAAGTTTTGATATGATGTTGGTTTTAATTGCTATTTGATTCTGAAATTAATGAAAAAGTATTTTAAATGTTTCGAATTGTTCGGTAGAAAAAAAAAATCCGTACCGGTTTCGGCTAAGTTTCGCTTCGAAAAAGACTGTTCCGAGAAGGGTGTTACATTTTGTGGTATCAGAGCAAAGGTTTAAGCGGTTCTAAGATCGGAGTGGGATAAGGTTAAGTGATAGGTTTGTCTGTATATACATGCCAATTGTAAGTGGATAAGTGTTAAATAATCTGAAGGGTACTTGCTCCCCTATCTATATTAAAGTGGACGAGTTGACTTTTGACTGAGCTTGATAACTGTGAAAGAATGGTTTCAGCACGGTAAAAATGGTAGTGAATGAGAATGGAAGTATTGCTGCTTGAGACGTCATGAGAGTCAAGCAGGAGAAAGAAAAGTTGACTGACATTAAGTGAAAATGTGAGAGTTTAAGTATCTTTATGGATGAGAAACAGTTAAAGGAAGCACAAAATAAAGAGTGTGATGGAAATAAAAAGGAATTGTATTGTGAGTACAAATAAATTATATAGGATAAAGAGATACTTGACTGGATTGCTTTGGTTTAAGAATGTTAGTGAGTAAAATTGTTATAAGTTAAGGTTGTTTAAGATGCTCTAAATATCTGTCGGTGATTTCCTTATAGGAGTGGGGATTTTATTGTATTTCTCATAGCTCTGGGATGGGCTATGATCTCTGCATTATATGAGGATACTTGACAGTATTCTATCTGCATACATGACATTATACATTCATTGCATGGCATTTCATATTGTTTGACAGCATCTGATATGCATTATACTGTATGTTTAGGCCCCACTTGATAGGATAAAACTGACAGGGGATATGATGAGCATAAGGACAACCTAAGAATGAGATAAGAACTAGTGTGCTTATGATTGTTTTCCAACTTTGATGTGACCATTGTGAGATATTGGTCATGTCAATAAATTTGTCGGCATACTGACCCTATTGATGAATCGATGGAAATGATAAGTGCAAAGGGTTAATGATAATGTTCTTGGTTTTCTAGTTGTGAGAGCCAGTTTAAGTTTGACTTCAGATGGGAGTGTTTAACTGGAAAATAAGTGAAATTGATTTTGTACAGCAGGTGAGGACAGTAATTCTGAAAGAGAATGTTTATGTAATAGTCTTTGTGAGTAAATTGAAAGATTTTTACTAAAGTTCACCGAGATAGTAATGCCTGACATCATCAGGTGTGTCAGGATTAAAAGCTTAATTCTGAAAGTTAGACTGAAAGTGTACTGTGACGGGTATAAGTAAATGTTAATTATGTTGATATATGGACGCAGAGCATTAGATTTATTTGAGAATTGCTCTGACTTGTAATGGTATTTGTTTAGAAGTGGAATAATGTGATTAAAGAATCTGTCATCGGATTTGTTAAGTGTCAAAAGAGGGAGACTGGTGATAATCTCAGCGTGGGTCTAAAGATTCACCCTTCACTAATGATGAGTTCGAGGGACTAATTTCGCTATTGAAAAAAGGAATATAGTAAAGTACACGGGACTGTGAAAAATGAATATCTATTGTAAGATCTGATTCTTATTAAGATGATGTCAGAAAGAAAATGTTAAATCCTTTATACGTGGATTTATTGGAGTACAAATAAGTTAACGAGCTTTGATTTGATTCAAGATATGAAAGGAATCTACATTCAGGATGATATGTTCAGAAAAGAGGAACTGATGAAGATTTGTTAGTTTTAAATGTAAATGGGTTCCCTTGGCAAAGATTGTTTGAAACTAATAAATATGAAAGAAGTTTGGCAATATAATTATATGGTATCCTCTACTCTTTGTTGTAAGTAAATTTCGAGGACGAAATTTTTTTTAGTAGGGGAGAATTGTAATGGCCTCAACATCGGTCTGGCCGTGAACAGTAAATTCTGATGGTGAATAGTACACTCGGGCCGTAAATCGGACCCGAAAGTGAAAAATATTTTATGGGACCCTTGGAAAGAAATAGTCATGGTGAGTCCGGGGTTGAAATTTGAAGTGAATTTGAGGTTAAATAGACCTCTAAACGTCAAAAATACGAAAAATGTACCGAGTTAATTTTCCCGGTAGGGAAAGGGACTTGATTTTGCTTAAATAATTAAAAATAGCAAATGATTTCCAAATATTACCAGATTTTGCGTGCCTACATAAATTTTCATGTAGAATATTTTGGTGATGAGAATAGAATTTTTCGGTGACACCGGCAGTTGTTGAATCGGATCGATAAGTTTGAATTGGACCGATAACGGACTCCGATTGAGCTAAAAATTTATGTCCTAACTATTTTCAATTTTTTAAGAATGATAGAATCAAAATTGAAGTGATTTGAAGTAAGGAAGAGAGAGAAATTGGATTAGGCTTTAAAAAGGCCTAAATGGGCCTTAATATTTAAGTGGACAAAGCCCACTTATTAAGCCCAAATTTTGGCCCATTATAGAGGTATATAAGGGCCAGAAATCTGAAAAAAATTCCAGAAAAAGTGATCACCATCTTCTTCTTCTTCCTTGGCCGAAATGGCCTCTCTTTCTCTTCTCTCTCTCTTGCTTCTTATTTACTCAAGATTTCTCATAACTTCCAACTTAGGAGTTGTAGTTCCATCCCTCTAGATAATTAATCAAGCCTCAAGCTTTTGATTTGAAGGAGGGAAGCAAGAAAAATCAAGAGGGAAAGGCTTAGGGGTCAAATTATGGTAAGAGATTTTTAAGGTTTTAAATTTATTTGAAGGTACCTATAAGTAGTTTTAGGTGCCTAAAATCCATTTTTGTGGTTTAATTGAGCTAAAAAGATTAAAATCTTAGTGTTTTCCTTGATGAGGAATTCGGCCACCATTGGTCCTTTAGGTGAATGATGGACTTCTTTGGTGTAAGGCATGGAAAAGGAAGCCTTAGGAAGCTAAAGCATGGAAAGGGGTAAGTGACTATCAAATCCCTTAATTTTCCATTTAATATGAATTTTTCTTGGTTATGTAACTAAGATAAAAATGTGCAATATTGTTAATTGATGTAATTGTGATGGGATTATTGTAATTAGACTAGAGAAATGATGAATGGAAAGTGAAAATGAAAGAAAGAAAAATTTTAAGGTAGAAAAAGAATGGTGGCCGAATTTTAGTGAGAAGAAATAGTAAGAAAAAAATGCATGAAAATAATGTATGGTAGCTTAAATTAATAATAGACTTGATAATTGATATCTATAAATTTTTAGAGAATAATTAGAAATTATTTGGAAATTTTAAAGGTTATGTATAGTGTATGTATTGAATGAAAATTGTGATTAATTGTGAATTAAATGATTATTTTGATGAAAAATGATAGTAACCAATAAATAATACCTAAATAAATTTTATGGAAATTTATTGAATTTATTAGAATTTTATTGGAATTTTTATGTGTATATGTATAATGAAAATAATTGAATTTTTAAGGTATGATTGTATAAAAATGACAAAAGTGATGAATTAATGTGAAAATAAATTAATGTCAATGATAAGGAATAAAAAGTCAACCATCGAATTCTTCGAAATAATTTTTAGGTCGTAAAAATAAGAAAAATAATGAATTATTGGAAAATAATTCATAAATAAATGAAAATGATGGAAAAGAATTAATACGTAAATAAAAGAAAGATAAAATGAATTTTTAATACAAAAAGGACTTAAATGAAAAAAATGAAAAGTTTGAGGCAAAATGATAATTTTGCCAAAGTAGGTAATTAACGCATTAAAATAAGTAAGAAATATGTACCAAGGGTAAAATGGTAATTTCGGAAAATTATCTGTAGTAAAAGATAAAGTTTCCATGAGATAAGGACTAAAATGAAATTTTACCAGAAATGGTAAAATAAATAATAAAAGATGAATAAAGAAATAAATTATAGAATAAACATGAAAATAAATGATTATAATAGCAAAATCGTAATTATAAATTTGAAATGAATAAATCGATAGAAAAAGTTAAATTATGTATTTTTGAGTTATGAAATAATAAATTATATTAATAGAACTTTTAATTGAGGAAAAAGTAACAAGATAAAGATGTGACTAATTTATCAAAATAAATTAGTCAATAAAAAGTATTAAAAGAGTAAATGAGTATAAAAATAATTCGCCGACGAAATAAAAAGCCAGCATATCGAATAATTAAAAAATGGGACTGAAAAAGGAAAAATTGTAAGAATGTCAAGCCTAAAGGTATCGAAAATGATTCGTAAAGAATTATACAAAAAGAACAAAAGAGAATTGTGAATTAAAGTGTCATAATTCATAATTGGTATAAAAGATTAAAATGTCCAAGTGTTTGAGTGAATTATTAAAGAATAATTCACAATAGTGACTTGAAAAGATAAAATGAAAGAAAAGACAAAAGTTACTGAAAAGCCAAAAGTACTAAAAGAGTGTATTTAATCAGGATATAATGTACAAAGGGATAAAAGAAAGAAATTAAAGAGTTTTAAATGTTCAAAAACATTTACAAAGGTAATTGATTATGTTTGCCCTTAGAGATAGACAAGTATTATGATTCTTGTTTTGGATATAATTGGCTAGTCATAGGAACATTTCTGTACCGCGGTGTAAGTCATGGCGACTTGCTTAGCTATGGGTGGGATCGTTGATCTCCATAGCTTCAGTGAAAGTGAAAGTGTATCTGTTTCTGTTTCTGCTCTGTGAGACTTGATCTTTCGAGATCATTTCTCTATCTGTTTAGTGGGACCTTCGGGTCCAGTATCGAGTATCCTTTGTGAGAAACCTGTTATATTGTACTAGGGGCACATCGAAATGAATGAATAAGTACTGTTTAATGATTCGTTTGAAAGAAAATGCAAAGTTAAAATAAATATGTAAAGATTTCTGAAAAGTGTAATTAGTCAGAAAAAGAAAAGAAAGCTTTTATAATGATTTTAAAATATATGTTGTTTTACAAAAAAAAAAGATAATTTGATTAAGTGATATTTTTTATTCTAATTATTACTGTAAAAATAATGACGAGTCCGGAAAATAATATTAATTTACTGTTTAGAGTTAAAAAGTGATGATTTTGACATGAAGCAAATGTATTAGTTACGTAACATTTTTCTGAAAGAAAAGTTATTCGAAAAGTAACACAATAGAAAGACACAATAATTGACCGATGAAAAGAAATAAAAGACATACGTCTTAATAAGTATTTGAATGAAAATAATATATATATAGATATATGAAAGAAAGAGAAATTGACTACAAAGTATCCCGAAATACCTATATCGCTTTGCAATAAAGCTTAAAAGCTTTTAATTAGTAATGTATTTATTAGTTAAAAGTCAAAGCAAAATTAAAAGAATGACAACAAGAAGTATAATTAGAGTACAGATCACACGATTGAACCGTACACCAAGAATTTAAGTAATTTACTTTGGTACTAGTAAAGATACGAGTACCAATTCACATCGTTAAATAATATGATAATTAAATTGATATGACTAGAAAATAAGTAACAGTATTACTACAAGTAAAAGTTATAGTGCACATTAACGTAAAAATAAAGGTAAATCCGATATTGATCCACTTAAAGAATATTCTGCAAAGTAAAATTGAAAGTTAAAAAAAAAAAACAAGGACTAATAGTTATCAGAATATAAAATAACAACAAGATTAGTAATGACGGAAATAAAAGAAAATGCCTAATGTAATAAGAATAGTAGAAGCATAAATTAACGAAATTACGCTTATTCTTGGGAAATTCTTGGATTAGTAGTCACCACTGGGCATATTTAATGCTCAGCACGTAGTGTTTACTGCGTGCAGGTTCTGAAGCGTTGTGGGAGCATAGTATATTGAAGGACCAGATCGGAAGAGAAGATTTTTGTATTCGTTAGAATAAGCTTTTGGCATGTATATACTTAGACTATTAAGGTAAAATCTCGAACTGTTTTTAGAATGTATGGTTATTTGTCTTGAATGTATGGACAGTATAAGTTTCGATATGATGTTGGTTTTAATTGCTATTTGATTCTGAAATTAATGAAAAAATATTTTAAATGTTTCGAATTGTTCGGTAGAAAAAAAAATCCGTACCGGTTTCGGCTAAGTTTCGCTTCGGAAAAGACTGTTCCGAGAAGGGTGTTACATAATTTAATAACAAATTTAAATACAATTATTTATTATTTATTATTTTAAATTAATTCTATGAAAAATCCTAACCACTATCTTTTATATACCAAAACTATGGACAATTCCATATCACAAAATATAATCTTTCTATATATATATATATATATATATATATATATATATGTGTGTGTGTGTGTGTGCTTAGTAATAAAAAACTTGTAAAATATAACTTTCCGTCATTTTTACTCTCATAAAAGAAGCAAAAATTAAGAACTAAGAAGACAGGGTAATAGTATAGTATCAACTGGACAATTATTGTCCCTCATCATCAATACTTAATGGAAATAATCAAATAAATCTTAAGGATACTTCAAGTTAAAATTAAATAAATAAGGCTGATGGAATGGAGCAGAACCAACCTTCTGAAACTAATGCTGAGAGAAATGCTTCTCTAGCTTCATGGTTGAGAGACCCTGCATCATATAAAGAGAAAACAATAAAAAATGAATCAGATCTAACAAAGTTTACCGCAAATGTGATCATTTAAGTAAAATTGAATGTGAGGGAACAAAGAGAAAGCTCTATGATCAAAGCAAAAAAAAAAACATGAATCAGATCTAACATCGTTTACCACAAATATGGTTATTTAAGTAAAGTTGAATGTGAGGGAACAAAGAGAAATTTCTATGATCCACTATTATTTGTTTTAGGCTGTAGTTATTTGTTTTGTGATTGGATGTGAAAAAAGCAGTTGAATAATATCTGTGATTATGATTATCTAGTGATGTTGAGGCAATTAATTGGAAAATATAGTAATAAAAGAAATTGTATCAAAGCAGAAAGGCTACTTTGTTGGAATATATGCAGGCAAGATAAACATAGAAACCCAACTCCATCCTGCAAAATCTACCTCTTGTTTCCCTTTTCCATATTAAAAGAAGCAGTTTCTCCTTTGGTATATTGCTAGTATGCGTTGGCCACATTTTATCAAAACAAAACAAGTTGACTGAACAATCAACCTCAATGTCAGTTCAACAAAATAATCAAAACTACAAAACTTTCAGAAGTTAGCAAAACTTCTGCATCTCCCAAAAATCACTACTAAACTAATTTTGACAGCATCATAAACTAATTGAAAAGCATCATAGATGAGGCATCTATGTGATAACGGGAACAAGAAATTAAATTAAATAACCTATTAATAATATAACAGAGGTTTAGCAAAAAATTGAAAGCCAACTCAAATCTTTCCCTATAATCTTCCTTATTTTTCTCATAATAGGAAAAAATTCATAAATGACGTGATTAATTACAGGTTTTCCATGCTATAATTAAACTAACACGAATTTCATTTTTTTCTAATTTGATAGATCTAGAACAAAATGAATACTAAATTTCTTAACTGAAACATGACAAAGAAAGAAAGAAAAAAAATAAATTAAATAAAAAAATAGATCAACACAATGCAAAGATGAAATGATCGGGATTGAATAAACCCTAGCTCCGTACCTCTAATCGAAGCCTCTGAAAGAAAGAAAACGAAATTTGAAGAGATATAGAGAAACAAATGTGTGGATTTTCCACTAATTGAAAGAGAAATTTTCAGATTTAATAATAAAAAATAATATCAATGTTTATATATGGTGTTGAGGATGAATAGAAGATGAAGTGAGAGGATGATATCGATAGAAGATCGTGAAGAGAAGAACAGAAATGAAAGAAATAAGGTTTTTTCCTATATATATTATTTTTTAGCAACGAAATTTAATTTCGTAGCTATTATAACAATGATTTCAAATTTAGCAACGAAAATTAGATTTCGTTGCTATTTTAGCAACGGAATCTAATTTTCGTTGCTAAATTTCATCCAAATTTTTTTCTACAGCCATATTTAGCAACAAAAATTAGGTTTCGTTGCTAAAATAGCAATGAAATCTAATTTTCGTTGCTAAATTTCATCCCAAAAATTTTTCGTTATTAAATGCCGCTATATTTAGCAATAAAAATTAGATTTCGTTGCTATTTTAGCAACGAAAATTAGATTCTGTTGCTAAATTTCATCCAAAATTTTTTCTGCAGCCATATTTAGCAACAAAAATTAGATTCTGTTGCTATTTTAGCAACGAAATTTAATTTTCGTAGCTAAATTTAATCCCAAAAATTTCAAGCTATTAAATGCCGTTATATTTAGCAGCGGTCCATTGCTATTTTAGCAACGAAATTTAATTTTTATTGCTAAATTTTATCCCAAAAACTTTTTGCTATTAAATGCCTCTATATTTAGCAACGAAAATTAGATTTCGTTGCTATTTTAGCAACGAAAATTAATTTTCATTGCTAAATTTCATCCCAAATTTTTTCTACCGCCATATTTAGCAACGAAAATTTTATTCTGTTGCTAATTTTCGTTGCTATATGTTGGTGCCAAAATCTCTCTCCCTTTTTAGCAACGGATACAACCATTTTATATTTTGTTGCTAAATTCCTAAAATTTCACCCAATTTTAGCAACGGAATTGATTTTTCGTTGCTATATAAGCAACAGAATGAATTCCATTGCTATTTTTCCATTGCTATTTTGATATTTTCTTGCAGTGAATTTCATAAAACTCTTGCTCATTTACCTCCCCCCACCAAAAAAAGAAAAGTAGGTGATCTTAATTAAACTTCTCAAAATCATATAATGTTGGTGGTAATTTCAATTTTTTCATCAATTCCAGAATTGATGGAAAAATTGAAAACACCATTAGCAATATAGGAGTGTGAAAAGTTTGGTCCATGTGCAACTTCTTTTCTTGCAAGGATTATTTTTTATGGCAAATTTGGAAGGCATACACAACATGGATATGAAACGTATACAAAGAAAGGATGCTGAGAATAATGCTACCCTTCGTGCAGTAAACATTTGGGATGGCTTTATTATGTGATAATAAAAGATGTAAATGAGCGAGAGTTTTATGAAGTTAAAATGGATCAAAATGATGTGAAAGCGGGTAAAGAGATTTTGACAAGAATGCAAAATGAAGTTGTTGGGTTAACTCAATAAGCTAAAAAGAAAATTGGAAGGAATGGTGTATGAAGAATCAAGTTATTTTGGAGAATCAAGGCAAATTGAAGCTAGTTGAAGAACAATTTTTGCAATTTT
This sequence comes from Excoecaria agallocha, assembly GCA_037975025.1. Taxonomy (NCBI): domain Eukaryota; kingdom Viridiplantae; phylum Streptophyta; class Magnoliopsida; order Malpighiales; family Euphorbiaceae; genus Excoecaria; species Excoecaria agallocha. The sequence goes on along the minus strand of CM075806.1, from coordinate 10,964,572 downwards.
TTATTTTTTGTCCATTGGGATCTTAGTCATTGTTAAGAGAGAAAATAAAATTTGCAAATTAAAAGGGAGTGCTGAAAATAATAATTTGAAACCTCCAATATATCGACGTTTTTGTTTTTTTACCTGAAAATTAAGGTAACCACATTAATTTGGTATATAGAGTAATGACCAAGTAATTAGATAGTTCATTGACGGAGTATTGATTATGGTTACTAAAAGTTGCAGGTTGGTCTAGTAACTATGATTAAAATGTGAAAATTATCCTTATAAATCATATATATGGAAAATTATATACAAGTACAAGTTAAACAGACTAAATTTAAGTATAATAACTAGGGGTGTTCAAATTTAGGGTAACCCATTTAATCCATTTAACCCAACCCACTTAATTCATTTTTTTTTATATAATTATAGTGGGTTATTGTAAATCATATAACCCATTCTAACATTTTAAAAATATATATGTGGATTATAGGTTATTATATAACCCAACTAATTAACCCACATTACACTCTTCTTTAAATATACACTCTCACTTACACTTTTTTTTTACACATCTATTTTCAATTTTTATTATTTCATTTAAATTTTATTCAAAATCTATAAAATTTCTTCAAAAATATTTCTAATGATGCTCTAATACTATTCAAATTTCTGATACTATAATGAATATGAAAAATTAATCATATATTATATAATTAATAATGAAATTTAGTTTTCGTAGTTCTAGAATAATCGCCTAATTATTATTTCACTTCCTAATTATTATTTTAATGTATAAAATCCCAAATTGATTAATCATGGAAGGGGATTTGAATCGCAATTGTAAGCTTCCTTCAACTACTTATTATCCGTTGGAACTCTACGGCTAATTGTTTTATTTTTTCTACTATTTCTTTTGTTTCACATTCTTCAAGAAAAAGTAACTGATATTTTTTTAACTCCCCAAAAAATAAAATTATCATTATATTTCTTTTAAAAATTAAAATTACTGCACTTATACGACTTTTAAAAAACAAAATACTCTGAGTAAAAACATTAAATTTTCCCCAATCGTAAAACCAATGATGAGAATTCTTGACTGGTTTAAATTTCTGGTTAAAAGCAAAAAACAATACGAAAAATTCAGATTTGTTAATTAGTAGGTCATACTTTATTAGTCAAATTATTTTTGAAAATAAATTGACAAATAAAAATTAATTATCAAAATAAAATTAAATAACTTTATATATTTTTATGTGTATGTATAAAGTTTTTTTTTAATGTATGTAATTTGTTTAAAGTTAATAGTAATTAATTAAGACACAAACAATAACAAATTAAAGGTGAGCACATCAAATTACATTTCTAATTATGAATGTTCAAAATTTTTAATTAAAAAAAATAAAATTAATTTAAAAAATATTTTAGATGTATTTAATTATTATTAAGATTGAAATTTGGAATCATTGCAATGGGAAATTGGAGAATTTTTTTATTTTTTTTAAGGATTAAAACTATTTGCCAGCTGTGAATAAAAATCAAAATTTCCAAATCTCAACAAAGCTGAACCGAAGTCAACAAGACTTTTTTCAATTAAGAAGTAAAATATATTTTGGTATCCAATTGTCATAAAATAATATTATATATATTATTTTTGTAAATTATAGCAATTGATCATTATTAATTTTTTTTATAAAATTTATATATAATTTTAAATTTTGTGGTACTATAAATTTATAAGCTTGAAGTATTTTAAAAAATATTTATAAAAATAAAATTAATTTTTTATATTTAAAAATATATAAATATGAATAATTTATATGTTTATAATATAATATAAAAAATTATCATAACCCACATAAATCAACCAATCCAACATAAAAAATTTTAATACATAACCTACTTGATTTGGATTGAATTCAATCCATTTAACAATTTAGATGGGTTAAAGAAAAAATCAATTATAATCCACCCAATTCATATTTGAACATTCCTAATAATAACTATAAATTTTAAAAATTAAAGTCCGTATCCATGTCCAATAGGACTGATTAACCATATATATTCCTAGAAGCTATATTTTCATGCCGTGATTGCAGTGCAATCGCTAATCTTTGGTCAACAAATGCCGTAGCAGGCATCTTTATTTTTTTCCTCACATTTTGACTCTGGAATACACACACTTGTTGACGAATTGTTTCAAACATTAAGCTTGCCACATTTGACCTTGAACATAATGTTAGGAGGTCTAATTCAACATAACAAAATACGTTAATGTAATGGAAATATACGAAACATTTTATCTCAATTAGGGTATATATTGGTTAATTTGATTCTTAAAAGCTTGCTTGGCCTAATCCTGATTTTTTACTAGTAAATTGGTCCAATGGAATTATGAGAATTTTAATTGACTATTAAGATAAAGTTAAAAGTATTTGGCACTTAAACCTTTTAAATTTATAAATATATGCAATTGATGGTCAATATTGTTCTTTTTTAATTGAAAATTTATCGTAAATTTGATATAAGTATTGATATTATTAAATTTGAATTGGATTAACTCACTGTAAAAATAAAACTCTTCTAATATTAAATTTTTTTCATTTATAAAACTCAAATTTCATACTTTTAAACTACAAGTGCTAAAATATTTGTACTCACCAACATTGTTAATAAAATACCATATTTGACTCCTTAGAACTGTTTGTGAGTGGTCTGATGATGTTGGTCGTCATTTTCTTGAATCAATCATTAGTTTACTTGAATCAAAAGTTACTTTCTCATTGTTAAAGCCGAAATTGAATCAACGGAAATGCTGTCTCCAACTTCCTTTTCTTATTATTATTATTATTATTATTATTATTATTATTATTATTATTATTATTATTATTATTATTATTATTATTATTATTATTATTATTATTATTATTATTATTATTATTATTATTATTTTTGATGTTAAGAGCTCTCACGTGAATATCCAAACATATTGGGTGATGGTTGCTGCATGGGTAGCTCATTGTCTCATCAAAAAAATAATTATGACGTAGCAATGAGCTACCCTTTACAAGTAAGCTTCGATGGTGTTTAATAAAAGCCATAATACTGAGAATTAAGGGTCGGAAAAATTAAGATTTGAATTTTAAACAGTGAATGAATAAGATAAGTAATTGTCTAAATGATAAAATTTTTGGGTATAAAATCGAAATTAAGTTTTGCATGGAAGAAATTCATTCATAGTTGCTCTATTAAAATGTGTGAAATGCTAAATTACGCAATTATATCCTTATAATACATATATTAACTTAATTTTCTCATATATGTAAAATAATTAATGTCACCCATGGTTAGTGGACTTACGTCTAATCGTTCAAAAATAATTGACTTATTTTTTGTGACTTAAATGTCACTGAACTTATTACATTTTTACTAAAAAGTCATGTTAACAGGTTTTTAGCGATAATTTTTGTCGAAATACTGACGTGACACGTCATGTTATGTGTCTAACACATGTGGCATGATATGCCGATAGCCACGTCACCAAAAGAAGCCATATCATACGTCACATCATATTTTTGGACACATGTAGTCTCTTCTGGTGACATGGCTGTACATGTTATGCCATATGTGTCCAGGCATATATCGTGACATACCACATTAATATTCCAGTAAAAGTAATAATCGAAAATCGGTTAAAATAACTTTTCTGTAAAAATATGATAAGTTCAGTAATATTTAAATTACGAAAAATAAGTTAATTATTTTGGGCGATTAAGCGTAAGTCCAGTGATCACTGATGAATATGTAAAAGAACCCTCTTGCTTATATATATATTTATAGTAATAGTACTGGTTTTGTCTAAAAAAAAGTTAATAAACCAATTAAAACAATTATATCTATACTTTTGCTTTGATTTTGAAATAAAATTATCGAATTTCATTACCACTTGCGTAGATGGACACTTAGGATATATTTGGTATGATGTAATCAATTATAATGGAATAAATTAAAAAAATATAATAAAATAGAATGAAATTATAATTATATTACTGTATTTGGAATGAAAAATGTAATCAATTATAAAAAATGTTTTTTTAATTAATCTCACGCTTTCTTTCTTTTTTGTTGTTTTGCGAATATTATAATTTGGGAAAATAATGTTTATTATAATTTTCAAACAATCAATGTAAAATATTGTTTCCATTATGGGTTTGTACATATAATTCCACAACAATTTCACATAGAAAATGCTTTTCTATACCGCTGGTGGTTGGTTAAGTGAAATCTCAAATTGAATTATTATCTCACGCACACGAAGCCAATTACATTAAAAATGTTATTTTTAATTATAAATCTAACAGTATCCAACTTTAAATTATTAACTTAAAAAATTGGGCTAAATACTAAAAGATTATAGACAAAAAAAATTATATATATATATATATATATATATATATATATTCTAATTATATGGAAGTGTATCTTATTAAAAATGCTATTCCTAATTATAGATCCAATAGTGTTCATTTTAAATTAATCAATCCTATATCAAACAGTGAAAAAAAACCTTTTATGTGGTTAGGTGTCAAAGATTAGTCAATCGAAAGCCAAAAGTTGCCTGTAAGCAAACCAAAAAACCAATTCATTACCATAAAATATAATTTTCCATTAAAAAAACATGCATGAATTAATTCACCCAAAATAAATAAATAAGCATAGAAACAAGAAAAATAGGAAACGTCGAAAATCATCAAACATAAAAACGTTGAAACACCCAACCTTAGCTGTTGGACCACTTGTATCCACTGTCAACCTTAACTTTTGATTGCAAAATATTTCGTATATTTATATATATATATATATATATATATATTCTTAAAGGAAAGCCAAAAGTCTTACCCAAACGGCTAAACAAAAATATTGACTTTATTTTTAATATCCAATCATTTTCCATCTTACCTTTTTCTGAAAAAGAAACTAAATATTGTTACTTTTAATTATGAATACTACATTTGAATCAAGTATTTATTTGTGGGAAACATAGATATACTATATATATATATATATATGTTCTTAATCAATTATTTATTATGCTAATGGAGAATAATTTTGGGTTTTCACAATTCTTTTACTGTCATGTGTCATGAAGTTGATCATTTGAGATTAAATTACATCAATTTTATTAATATAGAAGCAAAATTGCACTCTTTTTTAATTACATACAGGAATTTGCCTTTATCCTCTACACCATATACATGGAAAATTGGAAGGAGTTGACGTGAATTAGCATAAGGCTGAATTATAATAATTTTATTAGTATGGAAACAATATGTCAAAGAAAATCATAGGTACAAAATACGACAAAATATATGGTATGTAAGAGTATATTTTTGGTATGTTAAATATACTGTATGTAAGTAAATACAAATTATTGGATCAAAATACAACATTTTGTAATTTTTCACTAAATTTCTTGAGGTACGGTTAATAAAATGGACCGAAGATATCACCGAAATTTTCGTTGGTCAAATTTCCTAATATGATATTGACAAGAAAATTCTTTGTTCTCATAAAAAAAAAAAAAGAAAATTCTAAATTGTAAAAAAGTGACGTGGAAAATAGTAGAACACACTGACTGCACCGAAAAAAAAAAACACAAAATTCCTAAAAAATATTAAAAATATGATGACACACCTAAGTGTGGGGCCATCCAAAGGCAGCCAAGTAGCATGGTGGGAAAGCCTCTACCAAAAGAAAGCATATTAGTTGGACAAAATAATAAATATTATCAATATATTATTATTTTATTAATTTATTAAAAAAAAAAAACTGAAGCAAAGAAGCAATCTGCAGATTCCTTCTTCTTCGTTGATCGATTCCATACACTCTCTCAGCCAAGAATCAGAGAGAGAGAAAGGAGGCCTAAGCCCCACGTATTGCTATTATAGATAATAACTCAGAAATAGAAGCCGATCTGATCGCTGTATTAACAAGAATTTAGAAATGGGGACTCTTCAGACTTGGAGAAAAGCCTATGGCGCTCTTAAAGATTCCACTAAAGTCGGTCTCGCTCATGTTAATAGCGATTACGCGGTACCCTTTTATACTCTTCTTTTGTATTTTCTTCTCTTTCTTTTTCATGGATTACATTTTTTAGTTTTGGGTTCTGTAAATAGGAATTGGATGTGGCCATAGTCAAAGCAACCAACCACGTTGAGTGCCCACCCAAAGAGAGACACCTTAGAAGTGAGTTCCTTTTTCTTTTCTTTCTTTTGGGAGATTTGATGGGCAGATCCAATTTTTCATTTTTCTTTGCAGAAATTTGTATTCTTAGAGAATTGTTGATTGCTTGTTTCAGAAATTTTGGTTGCCACTTCATCGATTCGGCCTCGTGCCGATGTTGCTTACTGTATTCATGCTCTTTCCCGCCGATTGGCCAAGACTCATAATTGGACGGTACTTCTTTTATCGTTTAATTTATTTGTTGACTTACTTTCTTTTTATCATTTATCATTTTATTCTTGAATTTTTTTGATTCTATGGGCATGTAATAGTTTTGTTCCGTTTCGTTTTAATTGAACTAGTTTGTGGTCCTTTTGCTTTCTGACTGCTTCTATTCGTAGATCAATTGGGATTCAGAAATGGAAATTGGTTTCTTGTTGAGTGTATTGATTTACTATTTAGCAGTTGCTTTGTATAGGAATTATACACTAGTTCTTGTGTTACACTTGTCAGTGAAGCCTTAACTTGTATTTTCAGTGCTTTGATTATGATTTTCAAGCTTCAATGCTCAGACATTTAGAGGAGCTCTAAATCAGCCAACCCTTCAAGTTAGTTTATAAATTACTTGCGTCTTGAAATGCCTCAGCTCTTCTTTTTTCTTTGTTTTTCTTTTCTGGAATTTGGGCACTGTAATCTAGAGAGAGGGCCACTGGGGTTTGGATCAGTATCATGTTGAGAAGGGTATTGTTTTTTTTTTTTAATGTGGATAGACATTATTGGAGTTCGATTACAGTTTTGGGTTAATCTGTGAGATATAAAAGGTTCATTACAATTTGAAAACTGTTATTTCTATGCATGCAGTTTTTTCTTTTTTTTCTTTCAATCTAAAAATTGCATTCGTAAAGTTTTATAATATTTACATTTCTATATATTGATGCTGTTGCACGAGTTAATAAAATATCACATATGAGTTAGTAAATCATTTGAGTTACTGTTGATGGAAAAAGTTTTCCATGGAATAGTCCAATTCATAGTGCACTTAACTCTCTCTCTATGTTATCAAAATAAGATAGTTATTCTCCTTTTTTCAAATTCCTTAAGAGAGTGCTGTAGAAGTCTTATTTTCTTAACACTGTTGCTTAGATTTACCTACAGGCACAAATTTGCACTTATATTTGGCATGACAATTTGTATATGCAGAAAATATTCCTTGCTTACTGTTTAATGCTCTTGTGGCTGCTTTAAGAGTCCTACCCCCCCATGCACACAAAAATGGCTGCTGAGACATAAACAAATACAGAAAGTTTTATTTTAAAATCATACTTGTATAAAGTTAGAGGAGATTTCATTTTGGTGCAATTGATGCAAAATCTGTATTAAAGCATTGCTGTAGATAGTTAAATTGATTTCTCTTTTGTCTGACAGGTTGCATTGAAAACATTGATTGTAATTCATAGACTGTTAAGAGAGGGTGATCCTACTTTCAGAGAAGAACTACTGAATTTTTCACAGAGAGGTCGCATTCTCCAGCTTTCTAATTTTAAGGATGATTCAAGTCCAATTGGTAATTTTATATTCCCCTCTCTCCTTACACCTGCAACTTCTTTGTGGGCTTCTATTTTCTTTTCCCAATGAACAATCCAAAGGAATTTAATACTTCCATCACTTCCCTTCCTTCTTTAGCATGGGATTGCTCTGCCTGGGTGCGTACATATGCTCTATTTTTGGAGGAGCGGCTTGAATGCTTTAGAATTCTTAAGTATGACATTGAAGCTGAGCGTCTTCCAAAACCTGCTCCGGGGCAGGATAAGGTACTTCTCTCAATTGCTAGTTTTATACCTCTTGGTCTAAAAGGTAAATCATAAGGAAATACTATACTATGAGAATAGCTTGTTACCGAAGAATAAAAGCCAAATGTACTTTATATTTTTCAATCAGTACTCTTTAGCAGTTTCTTGCTCTTTCAATGTATGGAGAAAAAACCGTAATTGTCTCATTCAACTAGTGAATAATTGTGAAGGTGATGCTTTTCTTCTGTCCACTCTTAGAACAGAAAATTACATGCAAAAACAAGTTCATCAGCGCTTCTGTAGGAATTTAATCACATTTACTACATTTTTCCTTCTTGGTTGTTACTGGGAATTGCTTGCTTCTGTGGGGCACCTTTTTCTTTTTTCTTTTGCACGCTTTCAAGACAGCCGATTGTTAATTTTGCCACTCATTTTGTTTTCACAAAATGAAATCGGATATGTGGGATGTATTTGAGCTTTGAGGATGATAAATGGGCATGTTGAACAATTCCTTGGAGTTTGGCTACATTTTTTTTCTCTTAAAGAATATTTCACGTAATACTTTGACCATGTGAAACACTGTTCACATATGAAAGTTGTGAATCTGTTTCTATTTGTGATTTGTCACTTATTTTGCAATGTGCTTTAACCAATCCTAGAAAGCAAAAGACAGATGAAAGGTATTAAAGCTTTTATTTACAGAGTCTTGTCAATTTGAATAGTGCTAGTGTTGGTAGGTTGGGAATGAATTTCATCAGTCTAGATTGAGTTTGCTGTAATTCATTTTTCTTTAAGCAGGGCTACAGCAGAACCAGGGAATTGGACAGTGAAGAACTCTTGGAACAGTTGCCTGCGTTGCAGCAGTTGTTATATCGTCTTGTTGGTTGTCGGGTATTTCTTTTGAAACCTACAGAACTTTGTTTTGCTTGATTTTTCTCTATATTATTTTTTCTTAGTGCGTAGGTATATGAAACTGAAATTGGTGTTCTGTTTCTCATTACAGCCAGAAGGTGCAGCTGTTATGAATTATGTTATACAGTATGCTCTAGCACTGGTATTTTTCTCTCTGCAGTAATTCCTGTCCTACAAAAAATATTTGAATCTCAACATGATAGGAAAAATATTGGTGATAATTTTCTGAGGTTGTAAGGGGGATATTGATGAAAATTCAGTGTAGTACTGTAGGAAAATCCTTATAATAGTGTCCCATTTTTATCAATTACATTCTTATTTCAAATTTAAGTGAGACTGATAATTAATTACAGAGCAGAATGTGCAAGCAATGGCAACTCAGACAATGGGATCCTTAGCATCAAAGTTTCTCTTGTGCTATACAACACATAAGTACCTGAAATTAGTCATTGACAGGGCAATAGTTCTATGAAGTCTGTTATCTGTCTGCTGGGTCAGAAAATAGCAAAATCAATTCATCTTTAAGTATAGAGGGAGGTGATTTCCCCTCCCCCCTAAATCCTTCTTTATTTTATTTCTTACAAAACCCAGAAATGGTGAGAGGTATCAGAAAGAAATATAGATCTACTCCATTTAGTTCTTGCTTTATCGCTGCCCTTTATATCTCCTATTAGGGACTGCATCAATGCTAACATGCTTGTTGAACTTTTTGGACTAAATTCTTTTATGTGGTGACTGATTGATATAAAAGTAATGACAGAAATTGAATTTCTTATAACCTGACCAGATTAGTCCAGCGTTTAATGGATGTACATGTTTGTCATGGAACATAAGTAATGAATAGGATGCCAGGTCCAGAGGGGTCTGGGGGAAGAGTAATGAAACTGGTTAGGGTATTTAAATTGAAAGCATTATGTATTGAGTTTGAATTTATGCATCCTCTATATGATCAGAAATGATTTAGTGACATTGTTAATGTATGAAACTTTCAGGTATTGAAAGAGAGCTTTAAAATATACTGTGCTATTAATGATGGAATTATCAATCTTGTCGATAAGGTAATTTTGTTTTATAGTTCATCATGCAAAACTTGCCTTGTTTTTATGGAATGCTAATTTCGCTGTCTTCCATTTTGATATCAAACTTGTGTGTTTGCAGTTTTTCGAGATGCCAAGACATGAAGCTATCAAAGCCCTTGATGTCTACAAACGAGCTGGCCATCAGGTGCTGTGGTTAATTTTATTTATTTATTTTAATGTCTGTTTCTATTTACATGTTTTTGGTCAAAACTTGTGATGCTGTTAGGACACCCGTTATTTTATGGGAACTATGATTTCTCAGCAATCAAAAGGGTTACTGTTGTAATAATGGGCTCTGTTTTTTCCAACAGGCTGGCAATCTTTCAGATTTTTATGAAGTTTGCAAAGGATTGGAACTTGCCAGGAACTTCCAGTTTCCTGTTCTAAGAGAAGTATTGCTGCTACATCACAATTTTAATGTTTTCCTTGGCTCTAAATGTATTATTATTGTTATTTTTGGCAATCAGTTAAATTTTATCATTATTTTTCGTTTGCAGCCTCCACAATCTTTTCTTACCACCATGGAAGAGTATATAAGAGAGGCACCCAGAATTGTTTCAGTTCCAAATGAGCCATTGGTTAGTACAATAACTGTGGTGTCTGGATCAAAATATTCATCACAGCAGCAGAAATATTTTATTATATATTTAATTTAGTTCTGCAAAAAATACTGCTTACTAGTTCGATCAATTCATGAGCCTTAGAATCATAGCATTTTCAATACATATCTGCAACTGCTTCAAGAAAGCAGTTGAAAGCCCATGAGTTAACTAACTTTGATTTTGTGGAATTAATTTTAGCCAGTCTAGGGAAAGCGACTCAAGGTGAATGAAATATCAAGGTTTGACCTTTCTTGTACTTCTTCACTGAGAATCACTGGATCTTTCTCATAGCTGGTTATGGGAATGGATTCTTGAGAAGATGAGATCCATGATAGTTCTCCAGAACTGGCAGATCTGCTCAGTGCTTAGAAACTTGGATCTACTTATATAACCTGAGAATGATTTGGGTATTAAATTTTAGTACAAACAGGTGGAGTAGACCATGCTAATTGATTTGAAAGGATTGGCTGTCCTCAAGTAGTGAGGGGTCAATGGCTATGTTGCGAGGAGAATTGTAACTAGATACCTAAATATTGGATGATTACTTGAATAACATAATGGGATCGAGGAAATAAATTATGGTAATTATGGAATTAAAGTACTTGGCTGTAAAGAGGAAGACACTCAGAAAAAGAGTATGGCTTATGGAAAAAATTTTGACTAAAGCAATTATGGATAGGTCGAAAAAAAAATCACTCGAAATAAGATGAAGTTGCTGAAGATGGTTCCTTTGAATGAAAACCAGTTTAATCTTTATTTATGATAGAGAGCATGTAGAAGTATGATTAAAAATGAATGTGGGATAGTTCACTTGGAATGCTATATTCTTTATCTTCATTGACTTAAAAGTCTCTTGATAGATCCATGGCAGAAAAAGCTACATATCAGCACATGCTTAGTTTTTGCTTTCTTCTTGCATCACCGTTATTTATATCTTATACATTTGCCTTTGTGAAGAAATTTTTTGGAAAGGATTGAGCTTAGGAATAATATTTGGTCATTTCGAACAGCTTCAATTAACATACAGACCAGAAGAAGGTCCTGAAGAATCAGAAGACACCAAATTACCTAGCGATGAATCTGAACCGGTGCCTTCAGATGATGTTGCTGCCCCCAATATTGAACCTGCTACACCAACTCCTCCTACGCTTCCACAAAACACTATGGATACTGCAGATTTACTGGTGATCTCTCAGCTGTTAGTTGGCTTGCATTTGCAATATTTCCTTTTAACTTACCTTTTTTAATTTTTTTCCTCTCTTCTCCTGCATCTTGGTGGTTTCAGGGGTTGGAGTATAGTGCTGCTGATGCATCAGCTATTGAAGAAAGAAATGCGTTGGCCTTGGCTATAGTTCCAACTGAACAGGGTAATATCTTGTTCTCTATTTTCTTTTCTCATCTATATCCTTTTCTTTGTTGTAGTCGGGTTTTTTTTTCTTTTTTTTTGTGGGGATTATTATGACTGGACATTTCATATTTGCAGATGTGGCGCCAACATTCAATTCTGGTGCTGCTCAGTCAAGAGATTTTGATCCTACTGGCTGGGAGCTTGCCTTGGTTACCACTCCAAGCACTAATATCTCTTCAGCAAATGACAGGCAATTGGTAGGCCTTTTTACCTTCTATGTCTTGAGCATTACTTTGCATAAGGTCATTGTTCAAGCAATCTTTGTTGGTTAGCCGTGTTAGGGTGCATTTTGTGGCGAGTTATAACTTTGTATATGACAAAGTTCTCAAATGAGATTAACAGTTAAACCTACTAGGAACTTTTACAACTAAGCAGCAATATGGAGGAAAAATCTATTGGCATACATATTTTAAAATGGATTTTAAATCCTTTCAGTTCAATACCAAGTTTAGTTTCTCCATGATTGAGTGTGTATATTTGAAATTATAATGACTGCTTGGGAGTTGAACAGTTAAACTAATTTGTTTTTTAATGAATTTTTAGGCTGGTGGACTGGACTCGCTCACTCTGAATAGTTTGTATGACGAAGCGGCATATCGAGCTAACCAACAGCCTGTATATGGAGCACCAGCTCCAAATCCGTTTGAGGTACACGATCCATTTGCCATGTCAAACGGCGTTGCCCCTTCTCCTGCAGTTCAGATGGCGGGCATGGCTCAGGCGGCTCCAAATCCATTCAGTCCATACCAAGCTACATATCCACCACCACAGCAGCAACATATGATGATGAGCCCTACAAATCCTTTTGGTGATACAACAGGTTTGGGGACCTTTCCGGTGAATCCTGTGGGTCATCCTCAAACTAATAATCCATTTGGAAGCGCAGGGCTATTGTAACCACATGGTTTGAACCTTTGGAAATTGTAATGTAGATGATGATGGGGTTGGTTTTTGTCAAATGAAAATGAGGAAAGCAGAGTGGGTTTTCAGAAGATTGATGGTTTGCGGCTTTGGGTCCATATTATATGCTTGTTTGGGTTGTAAAAGCGAGCTAGTGAATAGTGTATTATGTAATAACTAGCAGCGATACGGATCAGAATAATTGTAAGTGGTTTTTTTTCATTTTATTTTTTTCTTTAAAAAAAAATCCCTCTCTCTTTTACGAGAGCATTATTGGACAACTTAAAACTTACGTTAGGAAACCTTTTCAGCTGGAATTTATCATGCTTTTCGACCAAATTTTGTATAATACTTGTCATTCTAATTTTATCAAGTTATGCTGAAAATTGGTCAGTGATAAAAGCTTTCAGGCAACTGATAAATTCGTGGACAATAAAGCAACCAGGAAAGGAAAAAGAGCAGCAAACTCAAATTATTATCATAGCAAACATGTAAAACTAAATACCAAAGATTGCTTGTCTTTAAGTTTACATCTCTTTTTCTTGGTTACTATTTAGTATTCCAGCCCATGCTCATATGAAGGTATCATAACACGTGCATCTAATTCACTGGTCTCCCCGGACTCATACATCCATGTTTTATATTCTCCTCATATGCATGGCTACAAGATTCAAAATTAAAAATTATAGGTAATTGCCTGTAATTTAATTTAAAGGTTTAGAGTTTGACAATTTTTTTTTTTAATTCAACGTTCACTTGATCAAAATTTAATTTTCACTCTATCTTTATTTATCTAAAAAAAATTAAAAATTATAAAAATTGAGAAAAAAAAAGAAAGAAATTTCAAAGGGAAAGAGGGGAGCAAAAAGTAAAAGGAGAAATAGGGAAGAAAATGGAATATGAGAATAGAAGACAATAAAGCAAAAGAAATAAGGAGGACAACACCATTGTCCCACCTCTCTGTTAACACTCTCCATCATCATTTCTCAATTCTTTGCTTAACCTTCTTTGTCACATTCCATTTTCCAAAAAAAAAAATCAAAGATTCTCATTTTTTTTTTTAATTTACATTGCTCACTTTCTTTTTGTAAAAGAAAAAAAAATCATAGGATCCTTAGTCTTTTTACAATTTAAAAATAAAAGAAATATCCACATTAATTTATATACAATACATTAATTCTTGTGCTTGCAAGGAGGATAATGTATAAAGTTTGGGAACTTTCAAAAGCCTATGCCACAATAAATATCAATTTCACATATAAGAAAAAATGGAGAAAGATAGAAATCGTCAAATAAATAAATAAAGCCTTGTCGACCGGAAAATATACCAAAAAATTCAGCTACAGGCTTTTCATGGGTGAAATTATTAGATGCTTTATTGGACCCTAAGTTCGGACACTACCCTTCTAGTTTGTGCGTGGTACTCATAATTGAGCTTTGTACAATTTTATTTATTTTATAATTATTATATACTCTTATGATCACATAACATTACTTTGTTTTTAATCCTAAAATGTAAGATATATAAATCCAATTAGACTTTTCTGTTATGAGTTTCCATCCTTATAATTTAAGAGATATGTCATATGTGGTTATCAATTGCTTGGATGGATATCCATTGCAGATTTGTTATTTGTTTCTAAGACCTTACAATTTTAGCATAAATCCTAACCATACTTCCATAAGCCAAATGAGCAATCACGTGAGACTTGGCACGAGTGAGTCGAGACATGTTATGGGTCAATGCAAGGGCAGAACAGGTAGCATGCCTTGAGATAAAAAAAAAAAATACATTCGCTAAAGTCTAACAAAATAAACCAACTAATCACATTATGCCCATTTTACCCCATAAATATAAAGCTTGGAAATGAATTGGGCTTGAGTTTTCTTTCTTTCTTTTTTTTTTTTTTTGAAAACTGCCCTATTCCCCTTTGCAATTCAAAATTGTCCATAATACTAATACTAATTTGGTTTAAATAAATAAATAATTTAAAATGAGTGGTAGTTTGATACGCGGATGCATGCGGTACATGAGCACCACATGAATTGGAGAGAAAAAAAAAGCTACTTAGAGTGTAAATAATTAAATAAATATTTTTTTATTATTTGGGATTAAAATATGGAGTGTGCATATCGCATGCGTGCATTTAAACCGTCTAATCGAATGAACATGTAATTTAATGATTCAGATACATGCACACCGCATGTACAAAAATACTAGATTACTGCTCCACCCTGTAATTAACACCAACCCAAATGCATACGGCAGATAATTAACACCAACCCAAATCCATATTCATTTAAAAATATGGATGGGAGTGAAACTAATTTTTTGAAATATCCGACCCGCTCCACCCTGTAATTAACACCAACCCAAATGCATACGGCAGATAATTAATTTCTCAATGTTAAATAACTGTAATTAATTTACAGAAAAAGATAATGGCTTCTCTAATTACTACCCATGGGCCATGGCCTTGGCCTAATGGGGCTCCTTCTTGATGGGGTAAATTGGTAAAAAGGTTATTATTAAGACAAAAAAAAAAAAAAAGGGTCCCTTGGTATAATTGAAGTACAAATTTTAAGCAAATTATGGTCTGTGATTTATTTATTTAATGATATATCTTTGTAGCTACGCCTTCTCTGTGTGTGACCAAAGGGCCCCCTGCCCTCCATTTATTCAACTGTCACCAATCCTAATTGCGCCCGCCTCCCATGTGATTTCAGCACATCATTTTGGACCATTCAAATTATTTATTTATTTTTAAATTTTCTGTTCCTTTTAATTATAAAAAAATATAAAATAAAATTATTGGTCAATTTCAGTATAATTATGCAATTATTTATTTTAATTAGCATTTTTTTCTGTCCAAAAGATCTTCCATGCTTTGTTTGAATGTAATGTGAGTCTTATGGGAATTAGATTAATGGTGCCTTTTTTGGTCAAAAATTGAAAGCTAAAAAGAAAAATTAAACAGTTCTCGATCAAAACCTTTAAAGAATGTTTTGTTTTAAAGTTCATCAAGATAATTAAATTTATCTTATTATTAATTTTTGTATTCTTTTTCAAAGATATATGTGCCAAATTGGGATAGTATTTATTATTAAATCAGATAATTCAAATAAAATTAATCTTTTAAAATCTTTAAAATTAGCAGTTGCTAGCTGGCAACCAAAAATTTTCCATTTTTTGAATTTCAATTAAAGAGAGAGGGAAAGATTAAACAAAAATTTTGATTGAAATCAGCAAGAGTTCAAAAGATAGCAAGGCAGAAATGGAATAATCTAAAACTTGATTAAAGTAAATCCATTATGATTTGCGGTGCGTAGATGTATTAGCCATCCAATTGAAAGGTGCGTAATATACTATGTATTTTTTATCTACCTAAACACTAAAGATTATGTAATAATTAGTAGATAATAAAAAAGAAATTGTTGGTACAATAATTATGAAAAATGGGAAAAACTTAAAAGGAAAGCTGGGGGCTAATGGAATATAAAGTCGGTGTGTGGCGGTGGAGACTCTGCCTACCCAACCCCGAATTGGAATAAAACCATTTAAATTTAGTATTTGTCAAAACTAAGATCATCTAAAAAAGTAATTATCCTCCTCCTTTATTAATTGAGATTTGCCTATTCAATGCCTTGCAAAATTTGCAAACCATATATTCCTTTTCTTTTACAAGTAAATATATATAACGTGGAATTATAGTTTTTAAATGTAACTAAAGAAAATCGAATTCAAAAATTTTTGCATTTTTTAATTAAATATTTATCATCATGGTAATTTTTGGTGATTTAATAAAAATTGTCAAATTTTTAACCGATTAAACTAAATAGAATGTCGGTAATTAATGTGAGCACTCTACTATTTCATCCTATTTAACATTTTAGTAAATTCTATTTTTATTCAAATTATTAATCAAAATGTAATTCCTGAAATAAGATTTTTAAGGAAGTTTCTCTTTTTCCCTATGCCTGAGATCAACAACTATAAATTATGTACTATAAAAACGGACCTTATAATACCATAAAGTTATCTGTTTCCGATTTTGTTTTATTAGATTTTCTAGCCAATCCAGAATTCAATTAAAAAATAAATAAAAAAAGCATGCTATTATAAAAAAATAAAATTAAAATGCCCATGAAATTGCTGCCACATAATTAAACTTGTGTTACGAATAGGATATTGTTTTAAAGCATTTATATTTTTTCTTAAAGCTTTTTTTTTTTTGCTTTATCCTTGAAAATGTTTAGAAAGAACTTAGGGCCGGTTTGATTTAGCAGTATGTGCTAATTGATAGTTGATAAAAAAAAGTATTATAAATATTTGATAAAATTTTATTAACGATTGTAATTTATATGTTAAATTACCATTAGAATTCTCTCTTGATATATATATATATATGCACACATTTCAGTTATTATTATTATTATTATTATTATTATTATTAATGTAAATTATCAAGAAATTTATAATTTATAAAAAGATATTATAATTTAAATAAAAAATAAAAATACTGAGAAAATACTCTAAAATGGAGTATTTGAAATGTCATTGGATTGGAACAACAATCAACTATAAACATTTGATTAACGCCTTTAAAGCAGCTAATTGAAAAAAAAAAAAACTTTTATCCGTTTTCACCAAAATTTGACAATTGTAATATTATGATAAATATACTATAATTTGTAAGAAAAAAATAACTTAACTTTTATTTTATAATAAAAAATTCATAAAAATCAAAAAATCAAAAATCCAGCTATCGAACAAAAATAACTTGACTTTTATTTTTATTTATTATTCAATTTACTTATTTATTTTTTCTAATGGTATAGTTTGTATAATGTCAATCCAACTATTTCTTAATTTATGTAATATCAATCAAACTAAAATAAAAGTTGAGTTATTTTTTTTTACGGTGGTTGGATTATTAATTTTTTGGTTTTCGTGATTTTTTTTGTTTCAAAATAAAAATTTAATTATTTTTCGTTATAGATCGTAATATAATAATCAAAACGTTACAATCGCTAAATTTTAATAATTACAGATAAAATTAATCCCATAGTGATGTAGGATAACACATGCTGCCGTTTTATTTGCTAATGAGATAGTATATCCTTACGGGTGCAATCAATTATTTATTTATTTTCTTTCTCTTTGCCTTAGTGTATATTTTTTTTTTCTATACAATTTATATATTTTGTATATTGTTCGTAAGTACTTTTCTTGTGAAGGAAAAAAAAAAATCTGTGTGTCATATAATATGCTCCATATTCTAAATTGCTACTTAATCAAATAAAGCAATTATTGGTGGCGAAGTAACATGCTCAAATATATCTCAAAAATATTTCTTAGATGGAAATCATGTCAAACAAAATTATAATAGCATCAAAGCTGAAAATTAAGTAGTTTTTCTTTTTTGTACAGTGTAAGAAAATTCAATAATAAAATAGAAAAAGCATAAATATTAAAAGAAAAAAGAAATAGAGTTGCATAATGAATTGGACTATTGGAGCATCTGGCATCTTAATTAGACCCCACACTTTGCTTTGAAAGTGGTCCCACCAACTCATTGCGTATGGTTGGTGGGGCCACTCCCATTTTGTTTGCCTCAAAATCAAAAGTTTTTCCCACTGTCATTAACCCCGAAATTTGAGACACCTAAACTCTGAGTTATGCATTTAGGCCTTAATTGTTTTGGGTATATAAATAAAATTGTAAAATCATTTACATTTCTCTACCACATTAGATTAGAGTGTTCACAAGATTAAGGTCCAATTAATTAATTTAATTAATTTCATCAAGAAATTTGATATATCAACTATAAATTTATTTTGGATTTAAAAAATAAAAACATTCTTTGACTCAAAATCACATTAATTTTGCTTTTCTCTCTTTCCCTCTTCGTTCCAAACATACAATATAAGTCTCCTTTGGCTGTCATTCCTATTCAAATTGCTTTTTCAAGTCCAATAAATAAAATTAAAACCTCTTCTTCATCTACTTGTTCTGTTCTTCTACACGCTCCCTCTCTCATCTAATTCTAATTGATATTCTTCTTTCTTTGTTTCTCATTTGAAGTTAGCCATCTTCTTTGGCCACTCTTTGTTTTTTGTATTTATCAAAAAATTTCTCTCTTTCATCTGTACATAGTAAAGAAACAGAGCAAACATCCATGGCTGCCAACAAGTTTGCAACCATGCTGCACAGAAACACCAATAGGCTTACCCTTATTTTAGTCTATGCATTGCTTGAATGGGTTTTGATCATCCTCCTTCTCCTTAATTCTCTCTTTTCTTATTTGATCGTCAAGTTCGCAGATTACTTTGGCCTTAAAAGGCCCTGTTTATGGTGCTCTAGGCTTGATCATTTCTTTGAGCCTGCTAAGTTTCAGAATTCCTATAGATCTCTTGTCTGTGAAGCTCATGCCATGGAGATTTCCAAACTGGGTTATTGCTCTAATCATCGAAAACTAGCCGAATCACAAGATTTGTGTGAGGATTGCTCGTCCTCCTCTGCTCAAGGCGAAATGTCCAAAACGTTTGCTTTTTTCCCATGGATGAAGAACCTAGGTGTGGTTCAAGACCGTGACAGTGATAAGGTAAGTGGAAATGGTGTTGTGATTTCTAAGTGTTCTTGTTGTGGTGTTAGCTTGGACACAAATTCATTTAGTCCTGACAATTTTCTGATCAAGCCTTTCTGGGGGGATTCGGAGGATACCCAGAAAGGAAATTTGATTTTGGAAGGCGAAATTGATTACATAATTAGTGAAGAATATCATTCTGATACAAAAAGATCAGGTTTTGTGTGTGATAGCTATGGGGAAAAACAGGGGATTGATGAAAACAGGGGAGAAGAGGACAGAAACAGAGAGGAAAAAACAGAGGAAAACTTTTCATGCTTTGTTTCTAGCTTTGATTGCAATGACATGGTTGCTGATGATAGTGAAAAAGTTGACATCGTTATGAAGAAAGAGGAAGAATCAGTGGAGAAGGATGATTCGAATCAATCTTCTGATCGGGAAGTGAGGGTTGAAGCTAGTTGCAGTAAGGAAGTGAGTAGTGAAATTCAACCTCAGCATCTAGAATTCTACATTGATCAAGATGATTGCCACTTGATTCCAATTGAGTTGATGGATCCAAAGAAAATTTCAGAAAGAAATGAGAGAGGAGAGGAGAAAGTTGGGGGCAATGAAGATTTTGTTTTGGAGTTTGATAATGATGTTGGGGCACAATATGAATTGGTTGTGGAGGAGAGAAACAATTTAGAAGAGAAAATGCCACTTCTCCCTATCTTAGAATGTGAGGAGGAAGCTATAATTGCACAGCTTGAGGCAACAGAATTGAATGAGAAAGATTCAGAATTGTGCTCAGATTTTGAATTGGAACAAGCTGCCACGGCTCAAGCAATGCAAAGCCCCATTAGTAATGGAGAAGAAGTTCAAGACTGCCCCAAAATAGCAGGAGAGGAAATGGAATCAGATAACAATCAAGGTACTTTTTCTTTTCAATTTATTCTTGAGTTTTATTCAATGCACCATCTTGAATTTAGATCTTGAGTTTTTGATGATTTTTGTTCATTATGTGCAATATCTGAAGATGGAACTCAATTGCAAATAGATGACATTGAAGCCGATATATCGATAGGAACAGAGATTCCTGATCATGAACCAATGGAGGATATTCAATCTAAAGAAGTTCCACCTTCATGTATGTGCAAAGGAGAAGACCCTTCAACCAGCAATGCTAATTACAATGAATATGATGATCATGGTGGGCTTTAATTTCTTTTATTGCCATTCTTTTAAATTTTAACATTTGTAAATACATAGGTTAAACTGAATTGTAAAATCACTGCATTAGGTTCAAAGAAAGCCGAAGAAGAAGAGGAAGTAGAATATAGGAGCATAAGAGTTGAAACAAGTGAAGCCGCGATAAACACTCATTTATCCTTCTGTTTAGAAAGCAATGAGAATGAAGAAGAGAAGATTCCTGACACACCGACTTCTGTAGATAATCTCCATCATATACACAAGAAACTGCTACTTCTTGAAAGAAGAGAATCAGGAACTGAAGAGTCTTTAGATGGAAGTGTGATGAGTGACATCGAATCAGGCGATGGAGTTTTGACAGTGGAGAAGTTGAAATCAGCTCTTAGAGCTGAAAGGAAGGCTTTAAATGCTTTATATGCAGAATTAGAAGAAGAACGAAGCGCGTCTGCAGTGGCTGCAAACCAAACGATGGCAATGATAAATAGGCTTCAAGAAGAAAAGGCTGCAATGCAAATGGAAGCTTTGCAGTATCAGAGAATGATGGAAGAGCAGTCAGAGTATGACCAGGAAGCTTTGGAGCTTTTGAATGAGCTTATGGTAAAGAGGGAGAAAGAACGTGTAGAGCTCGAGAAGGAACTGGAACTAAGTCGAAAGAAAGTTGAAGATTATGAGGCAAGAGAGAAACTAATGATGTTGAGAAGAAGAAAAGAAAGCAGCACAAGAAATACAACTTCTTCTGCTTCTTATAGCAATGGTGACGATAGCGATGGAGTCTCCGTTGACTTCAATCATGAATCGAAAGAAGAAAACGGTTTCCATATCCATCACGATGAGAGTACCCACCACAACACCCCGGTGGATGCAGTTGTATATTTGGAAGATTCATTGGCTAATTTCGAGGAGGAAAGACTATCCATTCTTGAGCAGCTCAAGGTTTTGGAAGAGAAACTTTTTACACTTACAGACGAAGAAGAAGAACCAGAAGAACATGAACACAAAGAGAATGGAAATGGCTACATCGATCATTGCATCAAAACAAATGGAGTTGCAAATGGTCATTACAAAGAAATGAATGGAAAGCATGGAATGGGTCCAAAGGCAAAGAGACTTCTTCCACTTTTCGATGCGATTCATGCAGAAACTGAAGATGGAATGGTGAATGGTCATGCAGAAGAAGTTGATTCCGTTAAATTGCTGAAATCAATTAACAAATACGAGATAGACAACAAGAAGCTTGTAATTGAGGAGGAAGTAGATCATGTTTATGAAAGGCTACAAGCACTCGAAGCGGATAGAGAGTTTCTTAAACATTGCATCACATCCTTAAACAAAGGAGACAAAGGGATACAACTTCTGCGAGAAATTCTTCATCATCTTCGCGATCTAAGAAACGTTGAGCTTCGCGTAAGGAACATGGAGAACGGAGTTCTATAACTGATACAAGGTAATTTTTTAATAACCATTCACTTTCTAAGTATGACATGTTATTAATATATTCCATTTTATTAATGCAGATGATACAGAAGACCAAATGCAATACAAATGCCGAAGTTTAGGTCATATAAGGAAGCCTCTTGAGGGAGAGGAAGGCTTCTGCTACGGTCATTTTGTTGTTTGCCCAATTTTTTGGTGGGTTAAGGTTGTGAAGATGGTAAAGTGAAGTGTGTGGGTAGGATAGTGAAGACAAGTTGTGATTTATTTGTATGTTGTGAGAAAAGGCATGGCTTGCAAAGCTGGAATGGAATGGCTCAAATGATCAAAGATTCCAGTGCCAGCTACAAATACCACTTGGGCAGTTAGGGGTAGGGCATTCTTTTTTGTCTTTTGCAAAATAGCTATGAGATGGAAAAGGAAGGGTAAGTAACCCTTCCTTTTCCTTCTCATCTTTTGCATTATTTCATCATATGGATGTTATTATTATTATTATTATTTCATCATCTTTTGTATACAACATGCATCCATTTGTAAAGTACATTATAAAAGCGAGTGTTTGTTAATTCTCTTCTATATGCTTTGTTATTAAGAAAATGATGTACCAAAATTATATAAAATAAGAATAAATATTGCTTTCTTTATTGTTGCTTTGAGCATAAAACAAATTTTGGTAGGTACAAACCCACATACCAACAAACTTAACAGTTAACACCCCTGCTACTTGTCACTCAATATAAAAATAAATAATAAAGAAAAAGAAACAAAAATATTTAGATTGGAGCAGAGCAAATGGTTCTATCCGACCATATGCAAACAATCATCACTGCCTAAGTGTCGGATTTACTTTACTGGTTTTTGCAGAATTCAAACATGTTAAACAATTGTTAAATGTCCCCAAAGGGACAGCATTGTGGTAAGGCCTTGCGGAGGTCTGTGGCAGATCTTCAGTTCAATTCTTGTCTCCTCCCATCTCCTCTCCTCATCCTCTCGTAAACATGATGCTTCGCTTGTACTTTGTGTTAAATTATTAGTCCTTCGCTGCGGCTGTCATGAGTTGCCATAGCTAGCTGCTAATTTTAAGCCAATATTAGAAAATCCACATTCTGAGATTGTCAAATTAAAGAGTATTATGCAATCATTTATCCACATGCCTTGTGCCTACACTTATTAATTTAAGCAATGTTGCCTTTTCTTTTCTTCTGCAAGCAGCGTGGCTTAGCTTAGTTAGCAGATGATAATAATTAACTAAAATATATACTACGTTACTAATAAATTTTGTTTAAGTTACGAGATCTCCAGTATGGCTTGACATTGTGGCTGATATAACTTTGGATAACGAACAATTTATATAGCTGACTCTATCTAATATAGGGTGCAGAATTTGTTGTTGTGGTATAAGATTTCGAATATGGGGAAGCCGTAGAACAAATATAGATGGAGGTAAAAAAAAAAAAAGTTTTGGTGAAATTATAAAATAAAAAAATTATGTGAAAACCACACTTTTAAAATTCGTCTATAACTTTATTTATCTCACGATTCTCACTAACAAATTTATTTTTTGTTCAGGCACGTATATTAAAAGAATAATTATGATATTTTTTATATTAAAAGAATTAATATAAATCTATTTGGACGGTAATAACTTTTTTTTTATTATTATTTTTATTCCAGTACTATGATTCATTTTTTCATCAAATTTCTACTATTACATTTTATTGATGATAAGGGTAAATTGAAAAATTAATAATAAATTATTTCTTAATTTTAAAAAGTCACAATGAATTTTGTTTTAAAAAGTGACTAATATCATAGATCAGAGGAAGTAATTCGTTAATTAACCCAATTGAATACCAGTTTCACTCATTAGATCTCATAAGCATTCTCCTTATACAGATTATTCTTTCCACGTGCATCGCCATGTCATTGGAGGTCATCATATGAAGGCAGCCTTCTTCTTCTTCTTCTTCTTCATTTTAATATACAAAGAAATAAAACAATTTCTGTTCACTTTTTGATAGAAAGATCCACATAATGTAATTATTGATAAATAAAACAATGGTTAACAACTTTCGGCGGTGATTGAAAACTTAATTAATGACAATTAAAATGAGGATTTGGTGGCTGTCATTATGATTGTGAAAGAATTTGTCATGCTAACATGTCCCATCCATTTGTACCAACCTAAAGAAAAACGAAGGGGGAAATGGTTTAAAAATGTCACTCGTAAATTTTCAATTTTCAACTACTAAAATGTTTTCATCTGTTATTTTTGAGCAAACGTATTCGCTTACATAATAAAAATTGATAAAAAAATATTTTTATAAGTAATTTTTGTTAACTCTGAATTAAAATCGTTTGACATATATTACCAAAATCTCAATGCTGGTAATTCAGAATTAATGAAAGTTATTTATAAAAATATTTTTATACTAATTTTCATTATATTAGAAGTATATTTGCTTCAAAATAAACAAAATTTTTAGTATTTTGAATAAAATATAAGGGTATTTTTGTATTTTTATCCAAAAAAAATTAATCGGGTTAATATATCATTTGGGCTTGAATGCCAATTAAATTAATTGGCTTAATATATCATTTAGACCCTGAACTTGCAAAAAAATTTATTTTCAATACCTCAACTTTTTGAAAATTATTTTTAATACCTAAACTCATAATATCTAGAATTACTCAGCACTTTGAATGACCGAAAGTATTCAAGAAAAGATCAAAAAATAAAATTTTCATTCACAAGCATATTTAGTTTAAAATCTATTCAAGCATCGGTCAATATCATCTATGATTATTGAACTTAATTTTAATAATTCAAAAGTAACTGAATTATTTTTCGTAACGAAATTATCATTAAATTTTATACTATTTTACGAAAAAATTATTTTGATCGGTTTTCGACGAGAACCATCGCTAGAGTACTGATGTGACATGTCACGTCATCAGCTAATGTCAGTTATTTTTCATATATGACATGTCACGTCAGCTACTTTTATACATGTAGTATATTAAGTCAGCCTTTTTATGCACACATGATGTGCTAAGTCAACACTTTGGCAAGAATCATTATCGAAAACGGATCAAGATAATTTTTACGTAAAATAATATAAATTTAATGATAATTTCATTATAAAAAATAATTCAATTATTTTTGAATTATTAATCATAAATTTAGTGGTTATGAGTAAAATTAACCCAATCAAGCATATTGCAAAAGTAAAATAGACAGTGGACAGTGAATAAGCCGCAATGAAGATGTCTTTCCAATATTTTTAAATTATATTTTTTTCTATTTTTCTGAAAGTTCTTCACAGAAAAAATGGTAAATCGTTTTTTAAAATTTAGGTACCAGCGTTCGCAACTACTTATGCCATTTTGGTGTTTTATTTTTTAAAATCAAAGGATTCTTTGTTTTAAAATTTGACAATGACGAGAGTATTTCACCCCTGCAGCTTATTGTGAATTTTGCTAGAGTAGTAATTGTTTCTCCTTAACGGACATAAATGGTGAATTAGAGAAAATTAATTTAATTTTAGGATAATCAGGCTAACAGTCAGCCTGCACATCTAATAATATACTATATTTTTTCAAAATTTAAGACAATTATGTGTTAAATAATTGTAAGTATTATGAGTTTAGGTGTTAAAAAAGTGTTTTGAAAAGGTTAAGGTTTCAAATAATGTATTAAGCCAAAAAGTTCTATTAGGTGTTATTCATGCACCGGATTATTATCAACTTCAGCATTGCGTGGATATTACCTGCTACCTTTTTATAAATTTTAGAACAATCAAGTATTAAATAATTGTAAATATTATAAGTTTAGGCACTAAAAATTGCTTTCAAAAGGTTGTTGAAGTGTCGAAAATGGTTTTTTTTTTTTTTTACAAATTTTCAGGACTCAAATGATTTATTAAACCAAATTGATATTTTCCATTCTAATTTTTTTTCTTAAATTATAGTCTAGCTTTTTTTTAATATGTTAAACTTTTAATATATCCCCATTTTTATGGAAAAATGATAATTGAGCTTAAATTAAAACTTTCGGTACACTGAAATCAATTTTATAACCACAAGGTTTCCAAAAGGACCAATATATTTATATTTAATATGCACAATAATCAATAAATGTTATAAATAAATAGAAAAGACAAGACATATAATTAAGACAACAAAAATATATATAGAGTAAAGCGATATTATCATTATCTTTTTATTATTGTGTATATTGAATAATTCACAATAAATATATACAAAAATTTGGTGAACAAGTCAATAATAGAGTTTGAATAGAAATATCATATTAGTAAACTTATAATCTAATTAGGAATAAAAGTAATCATCCACGATTGAATTATTTCGCAACAATAAATATAGTTTATTAAACAAGTTAATTAATTTAATCACATTAATTAACTTTTTTATTTGTATGGAAAAAAATTGTTTATTTATTTTGTTGAAAGAGAGGAAATATAATGAAAGCTATTAGAATTAACTTATGTCAAAAACAAAAAGGATTGATTTGTACTAATTCTGTTTTTATTGTGAGCGGAGTTTCTTCATGGCATAATATAACTTTAAGTAGGGGTGAGTATGAACCGGTTAATCGGTATATGAGCAAAAAAATTAATTAGTCTATTAATATCGATTTTTTAAAAATACTAATCATTAATCAATTTGTTACATTTGGTTAATCAGTCCATTGGTTTCGATTTTTCGATTAGGTTAACCAATATTTTTCGGTTAATCATTAAAATTTATAACATAAAATTATAAAAAAAATTAGATAAAGTTCAATTTAATTTCAAATGTGCAAAGTAATTAAAAAAAGAAAATAAATATAATTTACTAGCCAAAATTCATTTTCAACAAATTAATAGCTAATATTATAAAATAAATTTGATATTTGTTGGAAATTAAGATATTTGATTCTAAGTCATAAAATTTTGAATAATATTAAATGTTAAAACATACTTCCTCCGTTTCAAAATAGATGACGTTTAAGGAAAAAAATTTTGTTTCATAATACATGACGTTTTGATATAATCAAGGCATATTAATTAATTTTTACTAAATATACCCTTAATTGATTGTGAAAAAAGACAAAATTTTATTAGTGAATGCAATTAATATAGTAAGGGTAACAAAGTCTTTTAATAGTGAATTAATTGCATTTTTTAATTATTGTGCATTCTTCTAAAAAGTCATCTATTTTAAAATAGAGGGAGTAAATTTTAAAATATAAAAAATATAATTAAATGGTATTAAGTAAAATATAATTAAATGTTAAAACATAAATTCTAAAATATAAAAAAATATAAATTCTAACGTGTTGATGCAGGACCCGAACTGCACATGAATTGCCCAGACCACGGCAATTCTAGCTTAAACAACTCATAATCCTTGGCGGGTCTGGTGATTAGAACCTATTGATACAAAGTTTTTTAGACCGGCTACATCTAATGGAAATTCAACTGAATTTGGCCCATAAAGCAAGTCCATCTCAGTCTCATCCTCCAAATGACGTTGCTTAGGATCAGTAACAACTACACCATTAGCTTCAATATGGGAGTTAGAAGTTGACCCAAATACAATCCCATGATTTCCTCCTCCTTGATTTATAGCCACAACATTAGCTACTATCATCTCTATCTTCTTCTTGCCGTTAGTTGTGCCCATCCTATTATCTAAGCCACTTTTGTTGCAGTAACCATCTTCATTCCCATCAGTTGCCATGTCATCATAAACTAGAAAATTGGTCGGTACAGGAGCAGTAACCGGAGCAGAATTACGAAGCGACCTTTCTCCCAACGAACTTTGCTGCTTGCTGTTCTTAACTCGAATACATTCGTCATATTCCTTCTCAACCATTCCAATAGGATTATGAAAGAGTTTCAAGTAGAATTTGTCACTATGTCCAAGTAATCCACAAATAAAATGGAAGGTGGGTAAACGTTCATATTGGAAAACAACAGTAACCCATTCTCCACCACTTTTCTTTAGTTTCATATCATTTTTTAGCTTTTTTCGGACATCAATTCCAACATGAATCCTCATATAATTTTGCCAAGTACCTGTAAAATTATTAGGATCAATAGTAATGAAATAGCCAAGATGTTTCCCAATAGATTCCGCCACCTTAATTGATATAAATCCAAGAGAAAGGTGATGCACTTGAACCAATTGGTCATTTTGAACGACATTTAGTTCATCTATAAAGTAGAGTTGTAATTCGTTTAAAGTCTTCACCTATTATAACTTGTAGAACTTCAATTTTTACTTCTATTATAAATCCTTCTAATAGTTTTTGCATTGAAATTGATATTCTACTTTTTTTGTTTTTTAGAATTTCTATTTTTTTTCTAAGCTTCTGATAGTTCCTAATCTAAATTTAATATTTTTTTCTCAAAATTCTTAAAAATATTAATTCTTTTGTTAATTCTCTTATAACGGTATGATTATTTTCTTTCATTTTCTTATTTTGATAATTTAAATTCTAAGAGGAAATATTGAAAAATTTGAAACCTCAGTGATTTTTTATGATTAACTGAAGATTTCAAGCTGTTGTCTAAAGAGAGACCTGAAAACATAAAAATTCGGTGGGAGTTTTGATAGGGAGATTCTGATGGTCAAGTAAAAAATGTTACAAAGTGTAAAAGAGAATCCATACCTAAATATCCTAGCTATATAGAAATGAATAATAATGTTTGAGTAAAAATTAGACTTAATAAGGAAAACTTATCATTCCTTGTTTTGGATGGCCGGATAAGGTAAGACTTATCATTTCCTATTTAATCGGATTTAAAGTCATTGAAGGACAATGTTGCCATTTCAAGATAATAGAAATCTCTAGGAACAGGTTTCAAACTCTTGAGCTCGGGCACAAATTAGGTTACATTAATCGAACTAGTTGCATATGAAAGGTAAGTCACGCAGATCAGTCCAATTTATTTGGACTGTTTATTAAGTCCTGTTATCATAAGTCCCCATGACATTTATGTTGGCAAGGCATTCAAACTGTGATTCCAATTTTTGAAATTATTTTGGGGCGTGTGATTTGCACTTGATTTTGAATGATGACACTTTACTTAACGTGAACTGGCGGCTAAAGGATTGATGAGCAAAGACGGCACTTCGCCATTCACGCCAAGAGCAATTATGGTGCTACAGCTTGTCATTTCAGATGATCCCAGCCAACCATGCATTGCTTCATCAACGGTTTTTGTACCCTATATATATTTTGGTTTCATCTTTTACTCAGTTTACTTCTTTTGGCATTCCTGCAACTTATGCATTTTCTTATTCTCTGGTTTTTTTACTTGCTGCTATTCACTCACATAAGCCATTTTTTAGATTCTTAAAGGTTAATCCTTTTTTGCTTCGGTGGTGCCGATTGTTCGCTGATTTAAGGCACTATTTCCATCGAAATCCCCCCATTTCCCAAGTTTGTCCTATTTTCTTTTTCTACTCTTCCTTCTTCTTTCATTCTATCATAAGCACCGCAGAGGGTTCTAGTAAGGGAGTTAGAGTAGGCAAAGGGTTGTTAAACAACAGCAGGCCCAATTCTTCTAACGGGAGCCAACCTTCTAATAGTGAGAGCCAACCTCCAATTAGAGGCGTAGTAATCAACATAATAAAAAGAAAAGAACCAAGGAGATTGCCTAGGGTAAGTAGTATCAACTCAGTCATTAAGGACTGTCACTTGGCATCTCTAAAGGAGAAGCTCAGTGTTGGCCCAAGGCCATATCCAATTTTGATAATAATCAAACCTTATATAAACTCTATTAGGAAATCTGTTCTAAGCTATGTTTTGCAGGCATTTCAAGTTAACTCTTGTATCTCAAATTATCAAAAATGAAGATTAAAGAATGGATTCTTGAAGATCAAAGTTGAAGAATATTTTAATCTAAGGAAAATTAAGTTATAAAAATGTAAGATCAATTTAAGGATCAAATTGACATTCATACATACATATTCTAAGTTTTAAAATTGCATAAAAATGATTTTAAGTCATAAATCTCGTTTTTAGTTAAAACTGGTTTCTTTCAGAAAATGTTTTAGAAATTGGTCTGTCAGAATTTTACATTAGAAATTGGATTAGAAATCTGAACAAATTTCTGATCGAAAATCTGCCTTGCGCAAAAAGACAAAATAACGGTAATAAAACGGCTAGTAAGGGACATATTTGTCTGTTTCGTTTTCTAACGTTCATAAACGATTAGTTTTTTATTTTCTCACTTCAAATCATGTTTTTGGGTATAAATATGAGTTGTGAGAACATTTAGAATGTTAGAGAGAAAATATTGGAAAGATTTTCTAACTCTTAAGAGAAAGCCTACTTGTTTTAAATCTCACTTTTCATCTTGCACTTAATCTTTACATATCATCCTCAATTGATTATAGCTTGTGTTGTAATTAATTAGTGAGAAATTTCTATTGTGAAAGATTGTGAGTTTGGGTTGGCTAGAACCTAAGTGAAATTCTAGTAAGTGTTCCAATATTTTACTTGGGAAAAATATTGTGGGTAGATATACATAGGATTGTATATTGGCTTGAACTCTTGCCCTTAAAAGAGTTAAGAGTGGAGAGAAAAGCTCAAGAGTGATTCTTGAGGAGTGGAGGTAGGCAGATTGGCCGAACCACTATAAATTCTACGTGTGCTTTACTTTTCTGCTCTATTTTCTATCTTCTACAATTCTGTTTTATATTCTGGAAATCTGAGTTTTCAAATTTCTGTAAAACGAATTTCTGAAACATTCACAACAAGTTTAACACACTTTTTCAGAAATATAATTGAAGTTTAAAAACAACTTGCAAAATCTATTATTATTGTTATCTTGCATTTTTTACATTCTCTGTTAAAAAAGTCGTTAGAAATCTGCACTTGTATAAAATTCTGTTCCTTAGAAATTTGGCCAGAAAATTTCAAGACATCCAATTCACCCCCCCTCTTGAGTGTCTTTCGGGACCAACACTCAGGATCTCTAATAGATACAAGATGAAAACACTAAACACGTCCCTAAAAGCCAATGCCAAAATTTTTAGCAAATGGCATATAGTGGTTTACGAAGCAAACTTTGAAGCCGGGATTAACCTACTGCTGAGAATTTTGAGCTTGACTTCTTAACCCACTATGATTTAACCATCGAGCAACTACATCCAAATGTGTGGTGAACATTTTTTGCCCAACAGATTTAGACTTATTTAGCACGACATCAACCTTACTGTCAACCTTTTTTAAGCAAAACATGTGGTGGGCCTTTAAATAGCTACTGAGGACCATAACTACATCCAGGCTTGAGCCAATTATGATTCCTTCATAGGAAACTCAGACTCTCTAAAAAATTAGAAGAATTGGTTCTTTGTGATGGAAAGAAAATACAAAGACTTCCCCTTTTGCACTTTATGGGGCCGATTCGTTAATAGAAATAATGATCTGTTATGGTTGTTCGAGGAGGAGAAAGCCACTTTGGCTTGGTGGAAAGAGCTTGCCAAAGTAAAAGAGACGTAAAATTGCACCTTTGAGCCAATTTGAAGGAAGTTTTGGTAATTTACTTTTGTCTCCTATATAAACAAATCTAATATGTTTTTCATTATTTGCTTTTTTACAACTATTAAGAGGACAAACAAATCGAGCCTAGTTAAAGCTATAAGAACCAAGAGGTAGAAGGTAGGCGAGGCTAGTGGCACCGACACGTGGAGTCCGATTGAGCCAAGATAAACTCATAGAGCTGACATTCCATACCATGGGTAGTTGAGATCCCAGATGACACTTCAAATGTTGAGGTTGAGGCAACCAGGTCAGGAGCCACTAAATCTGCACCTTCCATTATTGAGGCAAGTGGACTAAAATTTGATCTGCCTATGCCAGGTTCATAGGAAAAAGGCTCGAAGGCCTTGACAGAAGAAGTGCTGAGCTTCTAGCAAAAGCAAGGACAGGCTTAAAGCAACAATAACCTTGATTTTGCCACATCTGTGCACTTAATATCTTATGTGCCGAGTGAGTTAACCCCTCTCTTCAGCCTCAATGCCGACCAACTATGCAAAAAAATAAAAAAGCATCAAATAAAGGTCAATAATTATGGAATTATTTGATTTGATATTGTTGAGTTTGACTAAAGTTCTTTGCAAATTGTAGGGACCTATGATCAACAGCATAATCATTGCTAAGCTAAACGAATTGATCACCAAATGTAAAAAGGAAGAGCAAGTTGTAGCTAAACTGCAATTTAAGCTTGGTGAGGCAGAGCAAAAATCTACCAATGCCGAGAAAAAAAAAAGCCAAGGCAAAGAGGAAAGCTGCCGAAGCAGAGAGGTAAATGGCTAAAGCCCAAAAGAGAGTTGCAGAGGTAGAATCTTCTTTGAGGAAAGAGAAAGAGGAGGGCTGGGCTAAGAGTGCGAAGCTAAAGAAGAATAAAGAGGAGAAAGTAGATCTTGAGATGAGAAACTTCGAGCTGGAGGAAAAAGCAGTAGACTCGGCCGCTGACAGATGCCTATCTTATGACACCAAGTTAATTACTACAATGCAGCAGAAGCATCCGGACATGGACTGGTTCTGGATAAATGAGGTCTATCCTAATGACAATTAGATAGGGTGGTCTCCCTATATTTTTGCTCTCGTTGTAATTAATTTTTTTATCATTTAATGAAATATTCCATAAACGAATCATCGTCGTGTCATATAGGTTATCTTGATCTTTGTCCATGAGACTCTGCTATGTAACTAAAATGCTCATACAACAATATACAGGAGTTGAACGAAAAAATAAAAATGAACTAATTATAATTTAAATAGTAAGAATGATCGAATAGATATATACATAAAATTTATTAATACTGTTAACCGACAGAGCTTATAAAATAAGATAATTTCTCATATGGCGATGCATTCGAATTTAGCAAAAAAAGAAGACCGAACTAAATGAATCAAAAAATGCTTGAATGGCATTTGAGCTACAAAAAGCAAAAATAAAACAAACCAAACTACTAGAAAATAAAAGATAAGTGCTCAGATGGTGATATAACCGAAATGAGCTAACTACTGATAATACGTTTTAAGATTGGAGAAATTTCATGAGCTTGACAATAGCTTTCTAGAAAGGTCTTTTAATCGATAAGCACCATAGTTAATGACCCCGTCCACCTAGTAAGGGCCTTCCCATTTAAGACTGAATTTTCTAACTCTTAACGTAGTTTGTGCTGCAGTGACCTTTTTGAGGACGAGCTGTGCTATTCGAAAAGACTTTAGCTTTAATTTCCTATTATTATAAAATGCCATACACTATTTATAAACAACGAATTAAATTCAAGTGAGCTCATGTCGTTTTTTCAGCCTGTCCAAGTGATAAAGCAGATTGGCTTTATTTTCTTCAACATTATACTGGGAAGTCTAAATGCTGGGTATGCTGATTTCACATAGAATGACTGCTTTAACACTATATGCAAGGGATAAGGGTGTGATTCCTGTTACAGCTTGGGGAAAAGTTTGATAAGCCCATAATACATTGTTTAACACTTTAACCAAGAGACCCTTAGCATCATCAAGGCATTTTTCGAACCTTGATAAAATTATTTAATTTGTTACCTCAGTCATACCATTAGATTTAGGGTGGTACATAAAAGTAAAATGGAGTTGGATGTGCAGATTTGAATAAAAGTTCTTGAAAAGGAACTATTTACCATTGTTGATGATGATGGTGTATGGGATCCCAAACCTAATGATGATGGATTTTTGTAGGAACTTGATTATGTATGCTAGTGTAATTGTGGCTAAAGGCTCTACTTCAACCTACTTTGTAAAATGGTCAACTGCTACGACTAAAAAATTTCACTATTCGGTGGCCTGAGGAAAAGGACTGAGAATGTCAATACCCCATTGGGCAAAAGGCCATGGATTATGGATTGGGACTTACTGAACTAACTTTTGATGCACTATATTGCCAAATCATTGACATTTGTTGCACTTCTGGACAAGTTCTTTAGCTTCATTCTCCATTTTGGTCAGTAATATCCTTGTAATAGAGCTTCCTAAGCTATTGCTTGTGTGCCTTCATATGCACCACATATGCTTTTATGTATCTTTTAAAGAATGTAATTGCCTTCCTCAGTGCTAAGGCAAAGTGTCCAAGGGTGCAAAAAAGACTGTCAATATAACTTACCATCCAAGATGGCATATAAACTGGATTTCCAAACAATCTTTCGAGCTTGTGTTTGATCATCAAGAAGAATTTATGTGCTCAAGTATTGGTAAATCGACAAAAGCCAGCCATCTATAGATTCCTGCAGTTGAAATGTATAGGTTTTATAGGTTGGCTAAAAGATGAGAGCCCAAACAATGTTTGCAACTTGAATCATGATTTCGAGAGAGGCTTAATTGGCTAACGCGTCTACTCCTTAATTTTCTACTTGAGGTATCTATTCAATTGACCACATCCCTTATGTGTTTTATATTTGAGATAATAAGGTGGACACAAGTGCTTTGTATCGAACCGTTGTGTACTATTTAGCTTTGAATTTTCCAAGTAACTAGCTGACAATAAGTTAGGATTTTGAAAAAATGAGTAAGTAGTACAGTTTTACCTCAATAGCTAGCTACAGGCCAAAATAGAGAGCTTCATGTTCTGCTACATTATTAGATGCAGGATGTAATGCCTCGATAAGAGGGCATTAGATTTTTCCAGGAAAATGAATGTGGGCCACAAGAAATAAGGAAATGAAAATATATATATAATAGCAATGAAAATTTGTTTTGATTAGATTAGAGAATTTTAAATTTTTGGGACCATCCACTTAAATAAATAAGTGAATACTATATAATTAATATATATATATATATATACATATAAGGAGATGGGATGTAGGAATTCTTTAGGGGCTACCAGATTCTTCTAGTTTAACGAATTATGGCCATAAACAAAAAAGGAAAAACAGATCAGAAGGAGAGAGGGAGAGAGAAAAAGGGAGGTAAAGAGAGATGAACGGGTCACCAACATCGTGATAGCTCGACGCCGTCTTCCACCACATCGACTAGCCATGCCACCATTTTCTCCTATTTGGTCAGTCACCATTCCTTCCTCTTTCTCTTCTTCTTTTTACTTTGAAATTTCTCCTTCCTCCCTTTTTTTGGCTAGCACCGATGGCGAATAGCGGCAAGAACACCATCAGTTGACTCTTAGAGGTGAGGTGTTCCTTCTTATACCCACCAATTCTTTTCACACGTCGGCAGCAGGTAGATAAAAAATGGGTATGCCAAGAGCATCCAGGGAGGATTTTAGCCAAATCAAACAGCATTTGAGTGCATGACCAACCATAGCAGGTCTTTAACGCTCTAAACTTCATGTCGAAAGTAGTGGTGCATTGTCGACAAAGCTTTGACGATCGACGATCGGCGAGATAGGTTCAAATTTGAAAGAAAACAAGTTAAATTTGAAGTAATTGGCTTTAATTAGGTAAGTACTTGATTAAATTTACTTTTTCCTAATTATCTAGATTTTATATGTATATTAGGATTAGAGGAATTAGGAATTTCTAAGTATACTGATAGATTAAAATGAGAATCATCAAATTAAGAGGTTATAAATTTATTTGTATAGTTAACTAGCCCAATTAAATTGGCAGTGTAGACACCATGACCTGAGGCAATCTAAATCATGGTTACTCGATGATGAGTAAATAGTATATTACTGAAAGCCGGTTCAGATCTCGAGGCTTTGATTGTGAATTTCTCACACCTTCTCAAATATTTTTATGATATTCCAAATGTTTTTCAAGTGTTTTGAAAAAAGATGTATAAAAACTTGGATTTAAGCCTTTAGGAGTGGCAGACAGCTGTCAGTCACATGAAGGGCGATCGTCTGTGGCTCCCTCTCTCTTGCATAGACCAAATTAAATGGTATTTTAGGAATTCCAAGATTCTAAGCTGAGGGACGACCACCTCTCATTGAAGGACGCCCATCCATGGCTCGAAATCTAGAATTCCCATGCTTCTAGAATTTAAAAAAGGAGATAATGATTTTTAAGGGATTTCATCTGGATTTCTTGGGAATTTATTTTTAGATTTGGAAAGTTAGAGTTGGAATCCAACTCCACCTCTAACTTAGGTATATAACCTAAGAATCTAGGATTTTGAGGGGGAAGGAATCATTTTTTTTACAGAGCCACTTTAGAAAAGAAGAAAATTTAATTTCTTTCTCTTTTTAATTTCTTGCTCTAACAACCTCTTTGATTAACACACACAAATGAATTTCATTGCATTTTTTTTAAAAGCAAAAAGCACAAATTAGAGTAAAGATCTAGACTTTAAGAGCTTCAGAGTCAGAATATCTCCTAAGGGTAATATTTTAGGATCTTTTCTCATTTTCTCTCTCTATTAATTATAATCTATAATCATGTGATTTTTGATGCAATTATGACATGTTTAATTGCTTTGGTTGTGTAATTGGCATGATTAATTTCGTCAAGATGTTAATCTGGCTCAAAGAGTATGTTAGAGGCATGATTTAAGTGATAAATTCCTCCATTGTTGTAATATGTGAAGCCTTTTTTTCTTTTATTTTTATAAGTTGATGGTTTTAATGTATTTTATGCATGATTTGATGTTATAACACTATATTAGCATGATTTAGAACCTAATAAATGCATGTGTAAAGTTAAAATGCACTTTGTGTGATTTTTTGCATTTTTGCCATGAAAAGATGGGATGTCGTGAGCTCATCTCCTCATCCCATCCCTCGTTTCTCTGTGGGCATCCTTCACCTAGTTTTGGGCATCTGTGGCTATATTTTTAGGTATTTTTGGTGTATTTTATACATTTTATGTAATTTTATTCCATTTATTCAATTTTCATAATATTTGTACATTATTTTATATGATTTTGATTCTGTATGATGTGGTTTTGTACTTTATTTCATTATGTTTGTATAGTCAAATTTGTGATTATTTTTATGGTATAATTTTAATACTAATTCATTTCCATTTTTTTATGGTTTTCGAGTATATAAATTCTTTTGCTTTTGGAGGGTGTTGTGTGGTTTTTTGCATGGGAAATCATGCTACTGAGTTGGTCACCATCCTCACTTCGATTAACCACTTGCTTTTCTTAATTATTTATTTATTATCTTTGGTTTTATTTGGCTAGTATTTATTTTGCATTTATTCATTTGATATTGTTTTTTTTATGTATTAGTATTTCGAGGATGTAATAGTTAGTAAAAAAAAGGGTTTTGTGCATAATAAGAGAAAAGGCATTAAAAAGGTTTTCTATTAAATTAATTGGATTTTTTTCTTCAAAACATGGACCAATGTCCATTTTTTTAGCCCAAATCCACATTAAATAAAACTAAGGTTTTTGTAAAATACGTATGAAGAAGCCAATGCTCTTGACTCAAATGAATACCTTGATTTATATATGTGTATTATTCTATTAATTGTTATTGGATGATTTGCTTATGTAATAATTAAGTAGGTTTATTTTGTTTCTTTTTATCACTTTATCTATGTGAATGGGATACTTAATTTTAATCGCTTTGCATCATGTGAGAGAGGAGAAAGGATTATATGTAAAACTCAATTATAAACTAAACACCCAACCAAGATGCCTAATAAGAGTGATATTTTGAACATCAATTGCTCTTTGGGCATCAAAAGGTTGAGAATCATTTTTCAATATTTTATTGGGTGGCGACTCCATGACACCTACCTCTTTTGGGCCCATTAGAAAATGCCTTCATGGGTTGACTATCAATAATAATTTAGGCTTGATCCTTTTTTATTGTGAAGTAGCCAATTTATGAGTTAAGTTAGCCTAATCTAGTCTCGAACCCTAAAAGCGGGCCTCCAAGAGCGAAATCGAACTACGAGTATGGCTCTGGCATGCATCACAGTGGCGACTCCACTGGGGACTAAAGAGACCTTGCTTAAAAAAGCATTTTGGTTAAGTTTTTTTTTTATATTTGGGTTTTATTAATTAATCATGGCTCCTTTCTAAGCTGCATTCCTTGCATTCATATTAGAGCGTTAAAATTATGTTAGGCATCCCTTTTTTAGCCCTAGTGCTATTCGGAAGCATGCCTTACATTCACTCAATATAGAGAGGTGGCAAGGAGACCTACTAGCCCAAGTCTCGTATTAAATGGTATATAAACTTGTGACCCATCAGTCGTTATGCTCCTGATGAGTTAGACCTATTTTTAGGTACCATGCTTGGGTATCCCTAAAGTTTCATCACCCTTGACTCAAGCCCATGTAATGATAATAGCAACTTTCTTTAAGTTGTATAACCGTAATAATTTTTTGGTTGCTATGTGGACCTTTATATATTGACCAAACTCAAAGAAATTAGGAGGGTACCAATCAAAGGCTGCCATATCTTGATGGGCCCAACTCGATTTGTATGAGTTAGTCAAGATACATAATGGTTAAAATTCATATGCTTGCACTTTCGATTAGAGAGGTTATGTTGTTAGTCTTTTGCCATACACCATGTGCATCTATTGGGTACCCTATTGACCCATGGGCTGAGCCAACCTGGGAAAGAGACCGCACGACCTCTTATGTAGGTGTAATAAGGTTGGAAGGCTATTGTTATGCTTATGTGTGGTTGTGATTAACCCCTAACAAAATCATGCATTGCATTAATGCATCACGTATATACCATGCTTATACATCATCCACCATGCATCACTTTAAATATCTAATTTTTACAGCCATCATAGACTTATCTAGATGGTCCAGAGGGTCAGACGGGTACCTGGTCTGAAGATCTATATCCATTCTACTAAGATCAAGCTTAAGTTTATATTTGGGTTTAAAGGGCAGTTATGAGTTGAGTTCAAGTCAGTTGTCAGAGAGCGGTCAGGAAATAAGTTTAGGCATAGAGAATGAAGGATTGAATGAGATTAGAAGGGGAAATGAGATTGGGAGAGTGGCTGATGACACAACTGTAAGGTTTCCATTCCTGAGGAAAAGGCTGAATGATACCCCTACTGGGCCTTCGATAGTTCGAGATGACTTAGACCTGAGGTTGGATAGGAGGTTTTAGGATTTTGAAGAAAGGCTTATGGAAATGATTGGTGGGATAGTGGCTTTTGTAGCACCTAATGTTAGAACTCAGCTTTCAGCACTTGCTCACGAGATAGCGGAGCTAATGCACTTTGGGAATGCTATTGCAGCTAATGCTACTGTGCTTCAAGACCCATTTAAGAGAGAAAAGAGGCATAACCCTAAAGATGACTTCATAGAAGATAAGGACAAAGAATATATCCCTCTAGTCATGAATATGAGGATTAGAGGTCCTAATACTAAGGACCCATCTTTTAAAAAGATGGTGGAAAAGATTAAAGCTATGTCTAGGTTACTGTCTGCTGGTAGGAGAATGAACCCTGAAGATAGGGATTTGGATGGAGATGAGCTGTTGCCCCAAAGATTTAAAATGCCTGATCTGCCAAGGTTTGATGTCACCTTAGACCCTTTAGAGCATGCCAAATAGTATATGCTAATAATAGAAGGGACCACCTTGTCTAAGAAATAGAAGGTGGAGTACTTTTTCTTGTTTGGCTAGACGTACAATAGATTGGTATCATGGATAAGCGTACTAAAGAGGACTGGGATCTATTGATTGACGAATTCCTTAAGCAGGATGATTGCAGTACTAGGATAGAGGTTACTTTAAAGGATCTTGAGCTACTCTAGCAGAAACATAATGAATCCTTCTATGAATACCTTACTAAGTAGAGGAATAGGGTGATGGTGATGAAGAGAAAGCCAGACACAACTGATCAGATCAGGTTATTCATTAGGAATGCAAGCCCGTACTTGAGATATGGTTTGAAAATAAAGGGTTTGAAGGACTGAGAGTCACTGAAGGACATAGCCATAAAAGCTAAGGGTAGGGGAGTGCAAAACTGAACCGAAATTGAGAACCAAACCAAACCAAATTGATTTTGGTCTGTTGGTTTAGTTATTTCAATTTTCGAGTTATTTGGTTCAGAATCAAAATAAAAATTCAATTTAATTGATTTAGTTCGATTCTTAAAATTAAAAAACTGAAGGAACTGAACCGATCGAATTTAACAAAACTCACCATTATGTGTATGTGTGTATATATATATAGTATCCCTATTTATAGTCGGTAGGAATGTTATTTTTAAGAGGACAATTTAGACCTTATACAAGCCATGCAAACAAAATCCAGGAGCTCCTTGAACAAGACTCTAAAAATGTTGATTATAGCTCATATGGTCACTAATCTTACTGGAAATCATAAATATTGTCAACTATTAAATAGTAACCGTCCAAATTTTGCTATTTAAATTAACGACCAACAGAAATCACACAAGAATTGTTTTTTTCTTTTTCTTTTTAAATGAAGAGGTTTCTAAGTTTCTTTATCGAGGAAAAAAAATCATCATTCGAATATCAAATTCAAATCAAAAAATTTAAACAACTAAAATAAAAAATCGAAGATAGAAGTTAGCGATTTACTTGGTAAAAATTTAAAAATTTAAGCGAACTATCTGTGCCTTGTTCCTCCTTTGTCGATCTACTGATGTCAGAGAGCAATAAATTCTACTAACATTGATGAGGTAATTTGAGCCCACCACCTCTGCCTTTCACTTTTCCTTTATTTTTTAACTAACTGATTTTCTTCTTATAGAGCATTTTGTCTTCAAAGCCACCACCAACGAGCACCCATCTTCCCATAGGTATTTCATTTCTTGAAGCGATTCTCTAGCCATCTCTACCAAAAAATTAAAAATCATTATAAAAGTTTAGGATCATTTGATTGAAGTTGTGAGAATTGAAAAGGCAATAAATGGGATCAAATAATAAAGAATCGTCCCAAGAAAAAGAGAAAGATTGTGAGAAAAAATAAAAAAAAGTTCTAGTTAAAAGCCTAATTAGGTTAAAAGCTCAGTTAAATAAAGTCCATAGAACCTATTAAATCGAACCAAACAAATTATGCTGGTCTATTCGGTTTTCGATTTTAAATACTTTGATTATTTTATTTTGCAAGGTTTGATTTTTGATTTTTTTGGCTCGGTCCAAAAATGAATCGAACTGACCATTTGTACACCCCTAGCTAAGGGAGGGTATTTAGACAAAAGAGCGAACAATGAGAATGTCAAAAGGAACTTTGGTATTAACAAGGCAATGGAAAACAGTTATAGGTCGAACAAAGTCAAGAAGACTGCACAAGTATTCGCTATATAAGCTAGTCCAAGGCATTATTTCAACTTGGGTAAGTCGCTATCTTCGGTATTGGATAGATTAAGCAAAGAAGGAAAGCTTCAACCACTACCCCTACAGCCTGCGAAGATTTAAAGGTTATCCCATTATAAGGAGGATCAGTATTGTGCATATCATCAGCACACTAGGTACCTAACTGACTATTATAATAGCCTGAGAAAAAAAATTCAGGATCTGATAGATAGCAAACATATTTTGAATCCTGAAAAGAGAGATAAGAAGAAGAAAGGAGGTTACCATGCTGTAACACCTCTAAGGTTCATGATTGGGTTTAGTCTACCTGAGTGATATGTCATGAGGGACTTGTATGAGAATGAGTGCGTTGCTGTTACTCATTCTACCCCTAAAGTAACAGAGCCAGTTGAAGAAAATCGGCCAGTTTCTATGATTGATTGTTAGGACACTCCCACAAAAAGTGAAGATAAAGGGGCTTTGGTGCCCATTGATATCTGAAGTTCAGCTAGTGAATCCAATGAGTGCAAAGAGAAAGTAGGAGAAGAGAAAAAGGTTAATGTGGTTATGAGGAGCGGGAGAGTAGCCTCGAAGGTTGAAAGGCAGCCAGTTCCTATTGCAGTTCCTATAGAAAAAGAAGTGAAGGAAGATCAAATAATTAAGCAATTGAAGAAAATGAATGCACAAATATCTATGTGGGACTTGCTGAGACAATCCCTCTCGCATAGGCAAAAGCTAGTCGAAGCCTTGAGTGAGTCCGCTATTGCCACTACCATCTCGCCTTTCAAGCTACTGGATATGGTTAAAGGAGGAACAGGAGAGAATGTGGTGTATTTTGATGCTAACCTACCTTATAAAGGAATGAACCATAACCGTCCTCTTTATATTAAGGCTCAAGTGAATGGAAAGCACACAACTTATATAATGATAGACGATGGTTCTTCTATCAATATGTGCCCTTGTGTGGCAATCTCGGCTTTTGGGTTAAATAAGAGCATACTGAGTAAGTCAGACTTAACCATTTCTGCCTATGAAAATTCCAAAATGCAAGTTGTTGGAAGCTTTTAGGCTTTAGTGAAGATAGGGCCCATTGAGACAAAAGCCGAGTTTATAGTGCTCCTTATTCTAGCTAATTTTTCTGTGCTGTTAGGAAGACCACGGTTTCACAAGCTAGGTGGAGTGCCTTCCACACTACATCAGATGATTAAGATACCCTATGATGGTCAGGTAGTCACTATTAAAGTTACAAGGGAGAATCAGGTGTCTGTACTTGAGATAGCTAAACAACCTTTCAATGTGTTTCATATATTTGCCACTAGTGATGAAGAAGGTGAGAGTAGCTTTGTTGATTTCCCTTAAGTGGTTAACATGATAAATAAGATGAACTTCTTGCCTGGTGCTAGTTTGGGCAATGGTGGGTGTCGAAACCAACAAAAATGAAATCCTTACTTAAAACTAACTTGTAGTTAATGATAAGCAAGGTCGAATTCACAGAGATTAGTTGAGTTTTAATTCTTTAAATAACTAGAAAATTAACAAACTAAAAATAAATGATGGGGGGATTTTGTAAACTAAAAATTAAAAATAAAATTAAATAAAAATACAAAATTAATAAAATAAAAATACAAAAAATAAAAAAAACAAAATCAATTGATGGAAAATTATAGTTAAAG
The DNA here is from genome assembly GCA_037975025.1 of Excoecaria agallocha. Classification (NCBI taxonomy): domain Eukaryota; kingdom Viridiplantae; phylum Streptophyta; class Magnoliopsida; order Malpighiales; family Euphorbiaceae; genus Excoecaria; species Excoecaria agallocha. Next base: position 10,921,592 of record CM075806.1, on the reverse strand, counting down.
GTATTCGTGGCATAGGATTCAAATTACTAATCATAGATGAAAAGATAATTCTAAAATCATGTAATGGACAGATTATAGTTGTCGGCTTCGTGCTCCCAACCAATCTTTCCATATTAATAGGCTAATCAAGTAAGATTGTAATTAACCTCTAACCAATAAACAACCCTTTAACAAGCGAAAGAATTTAATTTATTAACAACATTACAATTTAGAAAGTGCCATCCTAAGCGAACCAACTTGCAAGCGAGATTGATTTAGACTAAATCATGCATTTACTTAATATAACAACCCTTGTGAGGAAGCTATATTAATTGCTACTTGTTATTGATTTCACTAAAAAATTACGGATTTGGCAATCTGAATTAGCTATATGTTATTTAATTAAATGAACAATGGGCCCTTATTGCACATAAAACAAATAACAATCGAGATATGGTTTCTCTAAGCTACAGTAAATAACATGAACATCAAATAAAATTAAAGAAGAAATTAAAACACAAACAATCTCACAACAATTGATTGAATCCTGCCCATGGATTAACCTGTAACCAAAATAAATATTTAGCCACTCATGACTGTTACAAAACTAAAAATAGAGAATGAGAAAAAATGAAGAAGAAGATCCAAGTTTCCCCTTTTATTCCTAATAAAACTCCTAAAATAAGGTAGTTTAATCCTGGCTAAATAAGAAAAATAAAATAAAATATTAAATAGAATCCAAACTTCCTAAAACTACTGCCTTTTATCTCCTAAATTAAAGCATAAATGATCTTAAATATCAGTTAGAGCAAAGGTGGTGGCTAGGGCAACTCACATAAGATTCAGACTTTAAATAATACTCTGCATTATCTACTCTCTTGGGCAAGGCTTGAACCTTGACCTTGCCTTCCTGCCTTAGGCAAGGCTTCTGGGTAAGGCAACTATCAAACTTTGACAATCAATAGCTCCTTTCACCATGCCTTAAATCCAAATGTATATATATGTGTGTGAGTGTGTGTGTGTGTGTGAGGTGGTGATGAGGGAGGGTGGTTGGCGGTGAATGTAAGTTAGGGATGATAGACCTATAAGCAAAATTAATTAGGTTAGGGTAAAAGGAAATGTGTTAATGAAGTAAAAAAATAAATTAAATTAAGTGGGTTTAATTGAATTAAAACCCATGAAAGATAATAAAAGCCCACTAAATATTAAAATCCATATAATAAAAGCCCACTAAATATTAAAACCCATTAAAAGATAAAACATATTAACCATAAAACCCATTAATGGATAAACAAAATGAGCTACCACCATTGAAATATTTTATTTCTCAAGCACCAGCCCTTAATTTAAACCCCTGGGCACGTATTTAGCATATTGTCCAACACCTTTTAGTAGAATGCTCCCTCATTTTTTTTCTCTCTCTTTTTTTTAATGTCTCATGAAAAAGAATAATTCTTTCACCACCACTAAAATACAGGTAAGCTGCCTAACTTCCATTTGCAAAAAAAAAAAAGTGAATGATCTCATTGATGTAGGAGAAGGCAATAAAAACAAATCAAGAATACTAAAAATTAAATCTAAACAATAATAGCTCAGCCTGGGCAAAGATAAGTATCGGGTTGCCTCCCAAAAGTGCCTTTATTTAATATTTTTGGCTAAACATTTTTAGAATTTTTAGCCCTTAAGTCGGTCTTAAATCCCATTTCAGTGTTCTTCCATTCATCACTTGCTATAAATTAGTATTAATCTCCAAATTCTTTTCAAATTTGTTGGGATTTTTGAAAGTGGAGCCCAAAAATATGAAAAATTCAAATTGTTAGAATTATCATCTAATTTAAAAGATTCGTCAATTAAAGGTTCAGTAACATCCACTTTAAAAAAATTAGACACATCACTAGAATTTTTCTTAGTATCATAAACATAAAATTTAACGATTTTTCCATCAAACTCCATAATGAGTGTACCCTCATACACATCAATTTTTTCTTTTGCTATGTTGAAAAATGGCCTTCCTAATAAAATATCTGAAGAATTTGAGGATTTATCATCCTTCATGTCAAGCACATAAAAATCAATAAGAAAGACTAACCCATCAACTTGCACCAAAATATTCTCCAATGTCCCTTTCACGATAAACAATAAATTTATTAGCAAGTTGAAGTCCTACATTTGTCTCTTTTAATGGACCAACATACAAAGATCAACAAATAGACAATGGGATAATATTTATTAAAGCTTCTAAATCACACATAGCTCTTTTTATTATAACATTGCCTATAGCATAAGGGATAGCAAACATACATTGGTCCTTACACTTTGGAGGTAGTTTCCTTTGAATCACAATAGAGACATTTTCTCTAATACTCACCCTTTCATTACCAACTAGTTTTTTCTTATTAGCACACAATTCTTTAAGAAATTTAGTATATTGAGTTATTCATTTAATTACATCAAGTAAAGGAATATTTACCTCAACCTTGTGAAAAATCTCAAGAATATCGTTCTCTTGCTTTTTCTTCTTCGACTTGGCTAATCTCTTAGGGAAAAGGGGGCTGGATGACAATGGTTAGGGGTTGTTCTAGAACTCTATCTTTAGGTTGTCTTTTTTTGCACAATTTCCACCTCTTTATCAGTTTCATGTTCACTTTTTTGATCAGAGTTATTTGGCAATGGCTGTTCCAGCTCTTTTTTGCTCTTCAAAGTGATTGCACTCACATTTTGCATTGGGTTAATAATTGATTCAGAAGGTAATCTCCTTTGAGTTTTTAATTTGCTTGCTACATTTTCCATTTGGCTCAATTCTTCCTTCAAATGCTGGAAGCTAGCCCTTTTTTCTTGTTGAAATTATAAATTATTAACGGTAAGTGCATTAATAATTTCTTCAAGGGACATATATGAATTTGAAGAATTTTGTTGTGATTGAGTAGGTTGTATAGGCTGAATATTCTAGGAAACTTATGGCCATCCTTCATAACTAAAATTTTATTAACTCATCCATCACTTATTGCCAGTGTTTGAATATGGGTCATAACTTTATAGTGGTGGACCTAAAAATCTCTCAGGTTCATAAAAATTATCCTGGTAATAAGCTCCAACATGTCGCCTATCTTTTGTAATCAAATTCGGAACCAAAGATATTAGGTATGAGAGTTTAGAGTTAATAGAACACCAATATTCAGCCATTTAAAAGAATTTTAACTAACAAACACCAATCTTCGGCAACGGTACCAAAAGTTGGTGGGTGTTGAAACCAACAAAAATAAAATTCCTACTTAAAACTAACTTATAATTAGTGAGGAGCAGAGTCGAATCCACAGAGATTGGTCGAGTTTTAATTCTTTAAATAACTAAAAAATTAACAAACTAAAAATAAATGATGGGGGGATTTTGTAAACTAAAATTTAAAAATTAAAAAAAAATTAAAAAAATAAATATATAAAAAATAAATAAAAACAAAATCAATTGATGAAAAATTTTAGTTAAAGGTATTCGTGGCATATGATTCAAATTACTAATCATAGATAAAAATATAATTCTAAAATTATGTAATGGACCGGTTATAGTTGTTGACTTCATACTCCCAACCAATCTTTTCGTATTAATAGACTAATCAAGTAAAACTGTCATTAACCCCTAACCAATAAACAACCCTTTAACAGGCAAAAAAATTTAACTTATTGATGGCATTACAATTTAGAAAGATCCGACCTAAGCCAACCAACTTTTAAGCGAGATTGATTTAGACTAAATCATCCATTTACTAAATATAATAGCCTTTGTGAGGAAGCTATACTAATTGCTACTTGTTATTGATTTCACCAAATAATGATGGATTTTGCAATCTTAATTAGCTATATGTTATTTAATTAAATGAACAATGAGCCCTTATTGCACATAAAACAAATAACAATCAAGATATGGTTTCTTTAAGCTGAAGTAAATAACATGAACATCACATAAAATTAAAGAAGAAATTAAATCACAAACAATCTCATAGCAATTAATTGAATCTTTCCCTTGAATTAACCTTTAATCAAAATAAATATTTAGCCACTCATGGCTATTGCAAAACTAAAAACAAAGAATGAGAAAAACTGAAGAAGAAGATATGATCTCCCCCTTTTATTCCTAATAAAACTCCTAAAATAAGGCAGTTTAATCCTACCCAAATAAGAAAAATAAAATAAAATACTAATTAGAATCCAAACTTCCTAAAACTACTGCCTTATATCTCCTAAATTAAAGCATAAACGATCCTAAATATTATTTGAAGCAAAGGTGGTGGCTATGGCAACTCACACAAGATTCAGACTTTAAATAATACTTTGTACCGTTGAATCTCTTGGGCAAGGCTTGAACCTTGACCTTGCCTTTCTGCCTTGGGCAACGCTTCTGGGCAAGGCAATTATCAGACTTTGACAATCAATAGCTCCTTTCACCATGCCTTAAATCCAAAAATTAAATAATTTTCCAAATCAGCTCCACTCAGCCTTAAAAGTGTAACTTCTTCAAAATTTGCTCTTACAGTCAGCAAAATCAATAAACAAGTGAAAAGGCCCTAAAATTGGCTGAAAAAATGCAAAATGACAAGTAAAAGCCGAGTATAAATATGCAATTTTAGTGAGTTAACTGGTAAGAACTCCCAAAGGCCTCAAACTACTATAGCTGCTAAGGGTCAGAAGGATTAGAAGGGGTTAGGCTTTACTAGTTCCAGTCAAAAAAACAAGGAGAAAGAAATAAAGAAAAAGATTCCCCACATTTCTCAGAGCTTTGCGCCGGCTTCAAGTATTTGTCTCTACTATGGGGAGAACAAACCCCAATTGATAAAAGGTTTTGAGCTATTCAACGATATCTTCTACTGGGAGCGAGGGATATCAAGCTAGTTGAGGGTTTCTGGGATGAAGAGATTCTGTTGCACCATTCAGCCTGGGATAAGGGGGTACTTGAGGAAGTTTTGACAGAGAAGTTGCTTGACGTTTAGTTAAAAGGCAAAGAGATGGTCGAGGTTGAAGACCCATCAAAGGCAGAGGTTGGAGAGACATCTTATGCTACCAAGATAAAAGATGATGTTTTTATTGATATTGTTTATGTTTGTGAAATTTTTGATGAGAACATTGATTGCTCTTTTGATTGTATTATTAAGATGAACAATGTTGCTTACTTTTGTGATATTTTTTCTGATTTTAATATGCATAATCATGATCATAAAACATTCATATTTGATATTAACTCAACAAACATGTGTTCATTTACTTTCAAAACTAAAGAAAATCCCAAAGAAATTTATTGGCATCAGACATAACTTTTGAGGAGAGAAAAATTTGAGAGAATACCAAAAAAATATGAAAGAGTCTTTGCCTAGACCTATGAAGACATGCCAGTCAAACAGAAGCTTAGGAAACTTAGACCAGAATGGGCTAAAAAGGTTAAAGACAAAGTTAGAAAATAGATAGAAGCAAAGTTTCCAATAAAAGTTCAATATCCCACTTGGCTGGAAACTGTAGTCCCCATAGCAAAGAAGGATAGAAGAGCCAGGGTTTGTGTAGATTATAGGGACTTGAACAAGGCCTTTCCAAAGGATGATTTCCCTTTGCCATGTATAGACGTCCTAGTTAATAGTACAGCTACTTGTGCCATGTATAGTTTTGTAGACCGATATGCAGGGTATAATCATATTCTAAATAAGGTATTGGATCATATCAAGACAACCTTCATAACTAAATAGGGTATGTATGTCTATCGGGTCATACCTTTTGGGCTAAAAAATGCAAGTGTTACCTACCAAAAGATGGAAACTAAGATACTTAATAACTTGATTCATAAGGAAGTGAAGGTATATATGGACGACATGATGATCAAGTTCATTACATAGGAAGGTCATTTTGAGGCACTTGAAAAGTTCTTCTAGAGAATTGGTAAGTACAACCTCCAACTTAATCCAAAGAAGCATATATTTGGGGTCATCTCAAGTAAGCTTTTAGAATATGTAGTGAGCCAGAAAGGTATAGAAGTAGATCCTGACAAGGTGAGAGCCATTAGGGAAATGCCAATACCCCAGAAGAAAAAGAAAGTCAGAGGTTCCTAAGGAGAATTCAGTACATAAGCAGGTTCATAACCAAATTTACTTTAATCTGTGAGCCAATATTCAAGCTGCTTAGGAAGGATCAGCTAGTGGTCTGGAATAAGAATTGTCAAAAGGCATTTGATACCATTAAGGAATATTTGTTGCATCTACCAGTATTGAGATTGCCTTAGGCAAGTAAGCCTTTGATCTTGTATTTAGCTATAGAGGATAGTTCGGTAGGGGCAATGATAGCCCAAGAAATGACTTTGGGATTTAGTATATATAGTGTACTACCTCAATAAAAAGTTTCTTCCCTATGAGGTAAAGTATATAGAGGTTGAAAAGATTTTTCTTGCAGTTATATGGGCATCAAAGAAATTGAGACATTTCTTCCATTCGTATAGGATCCAAGTAGTTGCCAAAGAGAATCCTCTTAAGTATTTGCAAGAAGTGCCCTAATTTTTAGGAAAAATGGGAAGATGGTTGATCCTTTTGCAAGAGTTCGACATAGAGTACATCTTTAAGAAAACCATTAAAGGGAAAGCAGTAATAGAGTTCCTAGCTGATTAGCCTTTAGAAGGAAAAGAGATGACTTATGAGTTTCTTGATGAGCACATCACAGCTATAACAGTGTAGGGTTGGTAGATGTACTTCGATGGGTTGTGAACAATAAGAGAGCCAAAGTAAGTGTAATCTTGGTCACCCCACAAGGAGAGAAAATGCCTTTAGCTAAGAAACTGAGGTACAAGGCCACAAACAATAAAGCCAAATATGAAACATGTGTCTTTGGGTTAGAAACATTGTTAGATGTGGGGGCAAAATCTACAAAAGTGTTTAGAGACTCATTATTGGTAGTTAATCAAGTGACAGGTGAAGGTTTAATCAAGGAAGAACAATTGTTACCTTATCTCAAGTGTCTAAAGGTTTTAAGTAGCCAATTTGAGCTTTGTACCTTTAGGTACGTGCCTAGAGATGGGAACCAGGTAGCAGATGCTTTTGCCACCTTGGTATCCATCCGGGATAACCCAAAAGGGGTGAGTATAAAGCTCATGTAGATTTTAAGTTCTGACAAGCCATGCTTTGAGGGTGAACAGATCATGAACATCGAGGTAAATGACAAAAAACCATAGTACTACGATATCCAAAATTATTTAGAGAGATTAGTGTTTCCTAAAGAAGCAACTGAAAAGGACCAGAGATTGATCCATAAACTGTCTACCCAATTCATCACCTTGGGAAGAGTGCTCTATAAGAGGTAGCCTAATGGAATTCAATTGAGATGTTTGGATGAAAAAGAAGCTAAAAAGGTAATAAAAAAGTACATGTGGGAGTGTGTGGAGCCTACATGAATGGTTTAGCATTGGCTAAAAAGATTATACGCCAAGGATTTTTTTGGCTCAAAATGGACACAGACTATTCGAAGTACGTTAAAGAGTGCCAGCTATGCCAACAGTATACGGATCTGAGACACTTACCCGTTTTTGAGTTATGTAATCTCACATCACCATGGCCATTCATTGCTTGGGGTATAGATATTATGGGTATTATTCATCCATCTACTTCGAACGGACATAGATTCATCATAGTAGCCACCGATTATTTCACCAAGTGGATAGAAGTAGAATCTTTTAAAATGATAGATGATAGGGATATGGCCAAGTTCATCGAAAAGCGTTTGATTTTTAGATACGATTTACCTCACCATATAGTGTTAGATAATGGGTTGTAGTTCTCCAATAAACCAAGAAGATGCTCATTAGGTATGGAGTACAACATCATAAGTCTTCCCCTTATAAACCTCAAGCAAATGGAACAGTTGAGGCGGTTAATAAGAATGTGAAAAGGATTCTAGCCAAGATGGTTTGGACTTATAAGGATTAGGATGCTAAGCTACCTTTCGCATTATAAGGTTATAAGACTACAGCCAGAACTTCAACCGGGTTTACTCCATTTTTCTTGGTCTATAGGACAAAAGTAGTGTTACCTGTAGAAATTGAGTATCAATCCCTAAGGATTATTTTGGAAGCTGAGATATCGAAAGAAAAATGGGCCAGGAAAAGATTATCACAACTTAACTTACTTGAGGATAGAATGGGGGTATATTATTATAATCAAGTTTATCAAAATAGGCTTACTTTTTTGTTTAGGAAGAAAGTTAGGAAGCATCCTTTGAAAAAGGGGGATATGGTGTCCAAAAAAATGAGACCAGGGATGCTAGATATACGAGGCAAGTTTAAGCCCACCTGGGAAGGACCTTTTATGCTTAAGAAGTTATTATCCAAGGGAGCTACTATTAATTAGACAGTAATGGCAATGAATTTAGAGAACCGATGAACATAGACGAATTGAAAAGGTTTCATGGCTAAAACTAAAAAGAGGAAAAGAAGAGAATAAATGCCCCACGGGTTAAAAACCAAAAAAAATGGTAACCTTGCTAAAATTGGGCACCTCGTTAGGGTGAAAATTGAAAAAAGGCATCCTAGGCAAAAATTAGAGGTTGAAAGAAAATAATCAATCAAGAAAACCCGACACGGCTGATTGATTATAGGAGTTATGATCCTTGTAAAGTTTCAAATCGAGATTAAATAATACATGTGAGTGGGGTAATATCAAATTCTAATCATGTGTACTGAAATAAGAAACAAATGTCATGCACATATTCATAACATCATCAATATAACTAAAAGTAGCAACAGTCTTTTCACATGTTCAAGTCCTAAAAGTTCAATACAAGCAAAAACATAATCTGTAACAGTATCTAATCTAGTCTATCTCTATTAATTCTCTCTCCCCATCCAGGTGCCTAAGATGAGAAAGTCTGTTGTCAATGGCAGAGCTAATAACCCATTGCTTGTATGAGTCAGAGGTGGTGAAATCACAAGTAACAATCTCAGGGATGGAAGTCTTCATGAGAAGCTAGGTTTAAATCCTTAGATAATACTCTGTCAAGAAATAAGTAGTGAGAATGCTGCCAAAGAAGCCCAATGAACACCTAACAATATCTTGTCGATCCCCAAATTGATGAACACAACATGCTATAAAGATTAAGCCCGAGTTAACCTCTGTTAGGGTTACCTAATGAGGATAATGTTGTTTTAGAGACAGCCAGGAAGCAATAAGTCCTTTCTCTTCTACTACATCAGTGTTTACTGATAAGCAAGGATTATATATAGTTTTTGATATGTTTTTAGTTGTGTTATTTAGTTGTTTTGGTTTTATTTAGGTTAAATTCAAGTTAATTTGTTAATATTTATGTTTTTGAAGTTAATTCTATGTTTTGTTTGATTTTCAGGTTTAAATTGTTAATAAAGGGCTTAAATTGCAAAAAGGACAAAGTTTAGGGCCAAAAGTGCAAATATGAATAATTGTTACGAGAAAATTGACGTTCAGTCTAGAGCCTTTACACGTGACCACGTGAAAACACTGAAGAAATTCACTCGTGGCCATGTGAAGAAATGAAGCATTGAACACATGGCCACGTGAATTGCCAAGTATTTTCATCCATGTCCACGTGAAAAATCAAAAGGAGAAACATATAGCAAACACGTGACCATGTGGATTCCTAGTGAAGGACCACACGTGGCCACGTGTGAGGAAGAACATAAATACACGTGACCACATGTTCAATATCAAAGAGAAGGGCGTGGCCACGTGATGCAATTTCCTCTTTGCGTAGTTTTTCCTTGAGTTTCCTGTTTGGGCAAAACTTCCTGTTTTGAGCAGTAAAATTACTTCCAATTGAATTCTAAGAGTTTGGGAAGGAATTTATGACTTCTTTGGCCTATAAATAGGAAGCTAAAACACAAAAGAAGAGGATCGATTCTTAGAATTAAGCTTTACTTTTCTTTAGTTATTTTACGTTGCTTTGTTTTTACTATTTTCTTAAACACTTTGTTTTAATTTTAAGAATGGTTTGTGAGTAGTTTTCTTTAACTTTTGCTAAAGGATACTTGAATCCTTAATTTGTATTGTTATGACTTAAGTTGTTCTTCAATTCAAATACAAGTTGATTATTTCTTGGTTCTTAAATCTAGTCTTGTCTTTTCTCAATTTTAAGTTGATTATTAACTTGATTAAGCATTAGTTAATTAATTGGTTTAAGTTGATTAATGACTTGCATGCTCTTAGGTTAATTTAGTTGGATTAATGCATGATTATAATCTGAATAAGCTATAATTGTGTGTTGATTTGAGTAAGTTAAGATTAAGAAAAGTGTAACCAAGAATAGGTTGAAGTTAAATCTCTTGAGAAAGGCTTTAATAGACATCTAGGAGAGTTAATTCCGTTTTTTATGCTAAGTGTTAAGTTTATCTGAATAAGAAAATTTTGATGCTTGAATGATAATCTTGAATAAAGTTATCTGGGTTTATTAAACTGAATTCTCCATAATCACTTGTATGTTTTCTTTTATTTAAGTCATAGCAATACTTGTTAAGGTGGATAGTCCTTTAGTGAAAGTTGTTTTTAATATTGATTTTTACCTCATTCAATTTACTTGCTTTCAATAGATCTCTTCTTTACTTTAGCTTTTTCAATTGTTTTATTTTGGTTTAAATTATTTTTTTTAGTTTTAATTCTTCAATCATCACAAATTCGGGATTTCTCTTCTTTCTTTTACACACGAAAATTGGTTTTGAAATTGAAATAGCACATACAAGGACGAGTTTCTCTTGGGTTCGATATTTTGGGTCGGAATCTTATTTTTCTATATTACTAGCCGATCTAGTACACTTGCTAGACACCGGTCATTTACTTTTGGAAAATATTATATTGAGTTTTAAAGGGAAAACGGTCTTTTAAAAGTGCATTTTCATTTCATGTGGTAAATAGGGTGAAGTGGTCATAATTGAGGGCAATTGGCTGACTCAAAAGTGAGTCACAGACACGATTCATGGTTCAGGTTCGTGACTCACCTCTGAGTCATAGCCTTGAGTGGATGACTCACTCTCCCTTCTTAGCTTGTAACTCTCCATCGAGTCACGGACTCAAGCCCCTGACTTATCAGTGAGTCACTAACTTTAGTCTGTGACTCATTCATTTTTATGGCTTAAAATGGTTTTTAGGCCCCACTAAGTCTAGCCCGTGACTCACTAATCACACTCGTGACTGGGTTTTTTTTACCAAAATTCCAAATTTCCACCTTATGAAATAGAGGATAATTTTAGCCTTAAAATCTTCAGATTTTCCTTGATCTTAATAAAAAAAAATAATTAAGATGGATAAGATAGTTTTTGGGAATTAACAACAAGAATCATTTTCCTAACAAATTAGAGAAAGAAAGAAAGCTAGGTTTTACTTGGTTTTTGCTCTGGTTTTTGAAAGAAAAAAATGAAAGAAGTAGGAGAGGAAGAAGAGGCACAATCACTGGTTCTAAAAAATAGCTCTACTGAAGGTAATGTAAAAGGCAAAACTCCAGCTTTTGTGTAGATCTAGGACTTTAATTCTTGTAAAAACCCACTTTATATTTTCTTTAAACTTGAGTTACTCTGTTCTTCATTTTATTTCTTTATAAATATTTTGTAAATATTGATTTTTGTTTTCTTTGTGCAAGTGATGTGTTATTGGCATATTTGTGTGTATTTTGGTGAGTTATGCATGAATCTATACTTTATTTGTAAATTTGGATGAGTTTCATACCTTCAATTGCCATGTTCTCTCTTTAAAGCTCACTTTATCTCACTTGATAAATCCATGCAAATTGTATTGTTTGATGATTCTAGGCCAAATTTGAGTTTATATTTTGTTTTTAGAAAGTTTAGAGGTGTTTTTTGTAAGTTTTGAGCCTTAAAATGGGTTTTGGAGGTTTGAGTTTCAACCATGGCGATGTTCCAACCAGACTGAATTGTCTGGAGCTGACTCATGTGCTTGGTTCGTAAGTGAGTCATGGACTCAGTTCGTGACTCACTCCCAACTCAAGGCGTGACTCGATCCTTTTAGACCGTGACTCGATCTCTTTATGGCCGTGACTCACCTTTCCTTCTGAGTGAGTCCATGACTCACTCCTTTTCCTCTTTTTGGGCTCTTTCTTCCCCTATTTCCTTTGTTTCCCATATATTTTCCTTTTTGTCTTTTGTGTATTATGTGATTAATGTTAAGTATATTAATGCATGTGATTATTTTTGCTTTATTATTTTATTAATCTAATTGTATAATTTTATTATTTTATTCTTATTTAATTAATTCATTATCTTTCTTATTTCTTAGGGTGATAAATATTCGAAACTTATTCGGAGGACCCGAGGATAGGCAAAGGGATCCAATCAGACCCGGGAGGTTTAATTTCTTTAAATATTTATTTCTATTTTATTTAAGTTGTTTGAATTTTTTGTCCTGTATTATTATTTAGGTTGTAATAATTAGAAAAGAGGATATTTTGGACCGAAAGTTAAGGAAATTCACATTAAATATTTTTATTTAATTAACTGGCCTTTTTATTAATAAAATGGACTAATGTCCTATCTCACTCCAAAAACCACATAAAAAGGATATTTTGTAAATATGTATACGGGAATCAGTATTCCCAAATTCAATGAATACCCCAATTTATGTCTATTTATATATTTATTATTCTTGTTTCTTGTAAAATATTTCATTTGAATGATAAATTAAAATAAACTAAATAATTCCTCATTCACCCATGTTGGGACTAATGTCATTAAATCACCGCGATTTATGTATGTTTTATCGCTTTTTACATGTTTGTGTGTGTTTATTCTATCTCTTTATCTTGTAATGCATGAAAAGAGGGTCATGATAATTAGCCATAAATAGTCGATTATATTGCTAGTAACCAAGTATGCGAGGAAGGGTGGAATCCGAACTGTTTTTGGTTTTCAGTTCACATGGTAATAGAATCACTTTCCCAATGTCCTCTTGATTGGCGACTCCATAATGCATGCCTTATGATGCTCGGCAGATGTCTTGTAGGTTGATTGTTAGTAAATAGATAGGGATACTTTGATACATTGTCCCATGCCTTTTGGAGGCTCGAAGGCATCGCGTGGTAGGTTGAATCTTTGCCTATTGTGAAGCAATCAAATTTCACAAGTTAAATGAACTTTGATCCAGTCTCGAACCCTAAAAGTGGGTTTTCAAGAGTAAATTAGATACCTAATAGGTTTCGGCACGTGTCATAGTGGTGAATCCACTGGGGATCGTTTTAGATTTTACTTTAAAAATGACTTGGTTAGTATAATATAAACAATTTTTGAGGGCTTGATTATTCTAATCCTTTTCTAATTTAGGCTGCATTATAACATGCTTTGACCTTAGATTTAGGTTAGGCATCCCTATTGAACCCCGGTGTAATCTCGAAGCGTGACCCTATGTTCATATAATGTAGGGAAATGTTAGAGATGACCACCAACCTAAGTCTCATACCCTTTTAGGTATATTAAATGATGACCTGATCAATCATTATGCTCATGATGAGTTAGACTCGTTAGTAGGGACCATGCTTGGGTGGCCCTAAAGTTTCACTACAAGACTAAAGTCCCATGTAGTGACATAGATACCTCCTTTAGGAAACATGTATCGTAATACTTTGCTTGCTATATGGATACCTGTATACTTTCTCAGGTTCTAATAAATTAAGATAAGTCCTAATTGAAGGCTATCATGCCTCGGTAAGCATGTCTTTGTTTATCTGAATGATACAAGTATATACAAATTGATAATGCATTTACTTCTGCTTTAAATAAAGAGAGGTTATGCTACCAGCATTTCGTCGTACATCATGCACTTTCATTGGGTTCCTTGTTAACCCATGAATCAATCCCACCTAGGAAAGTGATCGTACAACTACTTGTGTGGGAGGAATAAGGTTAGAAGGGTTATTTTTGATCTGCGCATGTGTTCTGAAAATGATATGTCATATGCTCATGCATCCTATGCATAATCATGCATCATGCTAACCGATATCTTTTTCAGCCATTATAGAGTCATCCAAGTAGTTTAAGAATTCAACCTGTTATGGAAAAATGAGTGTTACCTAGACAAGTTTTGAGCCTTAATTTTTTTAGAAATTCACTCAAGGTGATGTTCTGAGGGCTTTACTTGGCGTATATTGGTAGCAAGAGATTATTTTGGCCATATTGGAAGATTAGAGTCTTGATTAAGTGCTACAAGCTAACTATAGGCACTATAGAGTTGACAGGCTAGTTCAAAAGTCCAGACGGACGTCTAGTCAAAAGATCTCTATTAGGGGTGTTTGAGTCAGCATTAAAAATTGATATGGGTTTAGCTGAAATCTTTGAGTTAGCATCTGGGAGAATAGACATGAGTCATTTAATACAGACTGAGGCTGTTGATAGTTAGGAACTAGACAAAAGGTTGGATAAGTTTGAGAGAAGGATAAGGCCCACAATGACTGATATGATGAATTTTGATAACTCCAATTTTATTGTTTAATTTCAGTATATTTTTGTTTGTATCTATGCCTTATTTTGCATGATTTTCAGTGTTTTGTGTAATAACTTTCTCTTTTTATGCCAAATGAAATTATATTGATATTTACAATGTTTTGGTGTGTTTAATGGGGTAATTTTGACTCATGTACAAAAAAATAGGTAAGAGCACGGCTGAGACAAAATGGTCCCAGTTGTGTCCGTTTAAGAATTCCCAATCCGCACCATTTCATTTTTTGGAATGATCTATAGACATCAGAATCCAATCTCCACCATTAAAAATGTAGATCAAGATGTGAAAAGCCTATGGTTAAAATTTTAGCTTGATCAAACGGTGAAATATCTAGAAACTGATAAATTTATGGGACTAGTTTTTCTTCTCTCAGGGGCAACGGCTGCGACCATTTTATCCCGACCGTGGCCAATGCAGAACTCAAGCTTTCAGTCTAAAAGGTGCACACAACTGAGATAAAAGTGTCTCAACCATGCCTAACCTAACTGCGCATGGTTGGGACACTTTTGTCTCAGCAGTGGCCATCAGCAAATCTCTATAAAAGCTATATTTTTTTTTACAGAAGAGGGGAACAAGTGAGGAGAGCAGCCACACTTAGACCTAGGGTTTTTTCCTCCAATTTTCTTGTGTTTTCCCTTCATTTTATGTTGTAGGTTAGATTTAATTCAATGTAAACCTTATATTAGATTTATTTTCCAATGTAAGTTAGGGTTAGATTCAATTTTTTTGCATTTACTGTAAGCTGTGTTCTTCATTTTGCTGAAGCTTTGAAGGAGGAGGCTTGGATTTGGATTAGAGCTTCACAAGCTCTGGAATGGGACTCTAGATGTGTAATATTTGTGATTTTAAGACTAGAGTGTGGAGTGAAATAGATGGGTTTTGGGTTGCTTGGCTCCGAAATGGGATGACAAAACGAACTTAGGATGTTAGATCCGTGCTTAGGCTAGTTGTTGGGCTAGCTCTAGAATGGAATGTTTAGTAACTAGAATAGCTGGCTCTAGAATGGGACGCTTGGGTTAAGAAGGTTATCCCGGATTCATTCATGTATGCTTTTAGGTAAAAATTTACTTACGTTGGATATGGAGTGAATGAGTGAACCCAAGCAATGTTTTAACTAATGTTTTAATCTCCAGTTTAATTAGCTTTATCTTCTTTATTTATTTATTTTGTTAATTAGATTTAGGATGCTCTCTTAATCAAAAAGTTGGAAATTTATCTCAGATTAACTCGTTCAACTCTAGATATCTAACTTAAAACAACCCTTATCCCTTGGGTTCGATATTTACGGGTCTTAACTATACCCTACTTTATTACTTGTCAATCTAGTATACTTGCTAGGGTCACAACAAGTTTTTGGCACCGTTGTCGTGGATAACGACGTTGTTTGTTTTATATCTTTATTTGAGCTTAGTTTGAGATTTTATTTTATTTTTTTTATTTTTGATTTGGTGTTATTCTTTGCAGAAAGATTATGATGCACTTTCAAATGATGCATAGTTCTCTCCAAGACGATGAAATGGTTCTATTGAGAGCACAAATGGAAGAGTTGAGGAGAGAAATGCGGGAATTGCAATACTCACATCAACCTTCAACATTCTGCTCATTGCCATCTTTTGAAGATCTTGGTTTATAATGGATATTGCAAGAGTCATGTGCCTCCAAAGTTCAAGTCCTTATTAAAGTGCTTGAAAGTAAGGATAGGCAATTAAGAACTAAAAGAGAAGAATGGATGGCCACAATTAATTCTCAACAGAAAAAGATCAAAAATCAAGCGGCTTTATTGCAAAATCAAGAGAATTTGTTGAAGACTCAAGAGCATCTATTGAGAGATCAAGAATTGGGACTTAAAAGTCTAGAATCTAATTTGGAATTCTTGAGTAATTCTATAAAGAATCGAGGTGATGGTGATGAGGAGAAATTAAGTCATGCATAGCCAGTAGATAATGAAGAAATCAAATGTGGGGTGCATGCATTGGAGAAGGGACCAATCATTTTTGAAGACAAGAGCTGTAGCTTAGAGAATGAATTCCAATCTCTTATGAAGGGTGTTTCACCAAAAGAGCAAGAATTGTTTAACTCTCAAGTGGAAGCACTAAATTCAATCCACTTAAAGAGTTTATTAAGGCTAGAAAAGCCGGAGGAGTACGTGTATGAATAACCCGAGGTGGAGGGGTACTTTATTGAAGACATGGTATTGCTTATCCTGGTGAATTTCGATAAGTTTCTCCTACTGATAGGGGAAAACGAGGAGAAGAGTCCAGATAGGCCAATATTTGGGTTACAAACTCGGCCACCTGACAGTAACACGAGTCAAGCTGGGACTCATTAAACCAAAACTATTTCTCTCTCTACTATTTAATTAGTTTGTTTATTTTGCTTGCTTTTATTTTAAGTTTCTAGTTTTTGTATGTGTTTTTGTTAAATGTTTGGTGATTCATTTCAGCAATAGTGATTTTTGCATGAATAAGATTAGAAATGAGCATGCATTTGTATCAATTTTGGCACGATGAGCATGAATTCACCTCATTTAGCTATTTTTGAGTTTTATTTTCTAGTAATTCTATGTTTTATGTTAATTTTTGTATTTCATTTATTTTGCTGTTGTTTTAATTTTAATTTTAGATTTATGTTATTATTTTGTTATTTCTAGTTTAACTTTCATTTTTATTTTGATTTTAGTTTAGTTGTGATATTTGTTTTTGTTTATTGTTGTTATTGCATGCTTTTACACCTTAGTTAGCTTACCCTTATAGTTGTTCCTATTGTGAACAATCTTGAACTTAGAATTAGAAAGCCTTATTTAGATTAATTAGAATAGCAAGAGAATGGTTGATTGTTGAACGAATTTTTTCTTTTTTTGTGGGTTTCAATTAGATCAATACTAGTAAGTCTCTTAATAAACGTACACTTTGGCCTTTTTTTAAGAAAAATAAAAATCAGTGCATGAAGTTGATTGAGTTGGAATTTTAGAGCACTAGAACCTTCCTCATCACCCTTCAAAGCAATAAAATGACTCAAAAATGAGATTAGGTGCTAGAAAAATGATAAGGTTTATTGAAAAGAATTTGATTTATCGATATGGGTTTCCATATCATATAGTGTCTAATAATAGATCCCATTTTCAATGAGAGACCAAATGGATGCTCAAGAAGTATGGAGTTCAACACTATTAATCTTCATCATATCGCCCTCAGGCAAATGGAGCTACTGAAGCAACGAATAAGAATGTCAAGAGAATCCTAGCCAAGATGGTTATAACCTATAAAGATTGGGCTAAGAAATTGCCTTTTGTACTATGGGGGTACAAAACCACCATTAGGACTTCGATGAAAGCTACTCCATTTTCTCTAGTGTATGAAACAAAAGTTGTATTGCCAGTAGAGATTGAGCATCAATCATTGCAAGTGGTTTTAGAAGCTAAATTGCTAAAAATAGAATGGGCTAGATAGAGACTGCTCCAGCTTAACTTATTAGATGGTGAAATGATGCGGGCCTATTACTATAATCAGATTTGTCAGAAACTACTGGTAAGATCTTTTGGAAAGAAAGTCAGAGAGGAATAAAGCATCCCTTAAAAGAAAGGACCTAGTCTTCAAGCAAATAAGGCCAGGCCTAGCTAACATCAAAGGTAAGTTTAGACCAATGTGGGAAGGCCCATTTGTGCTGAAAAAACTATTATTTAAAAAAACTGCCATACTGAGTGATAGTAATAGAAATGAGTTCAGGGAGCCGATCAACATCGATAGGCTGAAAAAGTTCCATGGCTAGACTAAAAAAAATGATAAAGATAAAAGAGAAAAAGAAGAGAATATAACCCTGTGGATTGAAAACTGGTAAATGGTGACCTTGCTAAAATTAGGCGCCTCGCCATGGTGAAAACCAAAAAAAAAGGCATTTTGGGAAAAAATTCGAGGCAGAGTGAAAATGTTCAATAAAGAAAATCCAAGAGGGTTGATTGATAACAAGGAAAAGATACTTTCAAGGTTCAATCCCATGAATGGGTAAAGCTTTTTACTTTTAAACCTAATGTTAGAGTAGTGATCATGTATAATGAAAATAAGTAGAAATATTATCATTTGTAATGCAAACTCGTACATTAATATAAATAAGAGCAATTCATTATACATACTCTGAGTTGTCTTATTCGATATAAAAAGTAGTACGTATTTATTTTACATCATATGTTTAAGTTTAGAGATCACCCTTTACTACTTTCACTTGAGCTTTGTCTTAGCCAATGTGCTTTGTTATCGACTGTGGGACTGGATATCCATCTTTTATATACAACAAAGGTGGTAAAGTTACAATCAGCTGGAAGCTTTTGCATATAGTTGGGTCCAAAGTTGGTGGTAACTAGAAACAAAAGCAACAAATAAAATACCTCCTTGAAATGACAATGGACATCTTATGATATCTCGTCGCTCTCTAAATTGGTGAGCACGATGGGAAACTACACAGAAAGTGACTCTGCACAAGCTATATAGTGGGACACAACCAGACTGACTATCTTGGGTTACATAATTAGGTACCAGCCATGTGCACATACAGCTGATGACACTATCATCTACTATCGCTAGCCATATAAAGCCTTCCTATGGTGAGTCGAAGTTATAGAGTTATCTTCTGGGAAGATAATGTCTCAAAGAGTACGTGCTAATTACTCTAGGAGGGGGTTCCTCAAGTAATCTCAGTTTCTCTTGTAACTACACCTAAAAAAGAGAAAAAAAATGAAAAAAAAGAATAAAAAAAATGAAAAAATGAATGAAAAAAATGAAATGAAAAGCTGCTAGGGTTGAATCGGGTTTATCCCAAGCAAATATAAGGTATAGGGTTATGTGAAAATTTTCAAGGATGCATTTTTTGCTAAGAAAAACTCGTGTGAAAACCCACAAGGGGCGCACTGCCTTTAAAACAATGATTGTACCTACAGTAATAAGGGGCTCCCAAAAAAAGCTGTAACAGGATCAAAGAAGATAATGTCTAAGCCTAGGATGGTTTTTACGAAGATGACGGGGAAAGGAGTCAGGCCACTGCATATACCATTGATGACATCGGGAAGTCGATAATCGCCTGCTAGTTCCCTTGGGTACACTGTTAAATGCAGAGTATGGCATATCAACAAAATAATGCTAACCTATAAGTTAGGTATGTTAGAGAGATCATCCAGTGTATTAAGCAGTAGCTCTAGAGGGATAGGTCCTTATTGAGGCACCAATATGAAAACGACAGAGGGTAGGATTCCCAGGGTTTGACTTGCATCTCCTGGATAATTTGGTATACAGTTTGGAACATAGGACAAGGTTCTAGGATGGAAATACATACCCATAATTTAAGCAAACTCTTAGTCAAAGGACACAATTCCTGATGGGTGAACCTGAAAATGTGAAATCGAGGATCCCAAACTGGGCAGCTACTAATAAAAGTTTAGTGTCAAGTTGAACTATTTGCAGAAATTTTAGACCAGAATATAGGGCCAGAATTAGATTTTCCCAGACCTTAAGGGCATTGAGTAGTCTGTGTACTTTGGTGTAAAAAGTTTTCGTCATTTAAAATAGTCAGTTTGTAAAATAATATAGAGGACAGTTAATGAAAGTTATTATATATTAATGGTATATAATTAATATAAAATAATGTAGTAGTAGTAGTAGTAGTAGTAGTAGTAGTAGTAGTAGTAGTAGTAGTAGTAGTAATAATAATAATAATAATAATAATAATAATAATAATAATAATAATAATAATAATAATAATCATAATAATAATAATAATCATAATGATGATGATGATGATGATGATGATGATGATGATGAAATAGTTGGAAAAGGAAGAAAAAGAAAAATAAAAAGAAGATAGAAAAAAATTAATTAATTAATTAAGATTAAGTAACAATTGAATTAGATAAAATTTGAAGTCTAAACTAATTAAAATTAATTAATTAGATAATATTAAATAATAAAAATCGTGGAATAGAGCACTTACCTGGATCGGGAAACTACATGAAGACCATTGAAGGCCAAATGAAGAGAATCAGGGGTATTTATAAGCCAAAATTGAGTCACTCCCTTGACTCATTTGACTCACTTCCTTGGACCTTGAGTTATTCTTAAACTACTAGGATGATGCATTTCCTTTTGCATGGAGCATGCATTTGCACAGTTAATTTTGTTGGATTTCTTTGATTTTGTAGGGACAAGCTTGTGATCATGCAAGAGTTTGGGACTTTATTCGGGGAGTAAATAATTTTTTTAAGTGTAATATATTTGCAAAATTTTTAATTAATTAAAAGTCATTAATTATTATTATTTGAAAAAATGTATGTTACGGATAGTTAGAGTAAATAAGGTAATTTAAGAATAAAATTAAAAAAAATTAATTTAAAGATAAAATTAATTAATTTTAAGTTAATTTAATTAGTATTAATTGGTTATCAATGGCCATTAAACCCCCTTTTCGGTTTTCATAGCTGTCAGGAGGAATATTGACCATCCCTCGTGACTCACGAACGCAGTCCGTTAGTCATTTTTGACTCATGGCCCCTATGGCCATGAGTCATCCTCTTTTAGTTAAGTTGTGCCATTTTGTCCGCGAGTCACGCCTTTGGTCTATGACTCACCAAGTGATTCACGACCTTGGTCCATTACTCACTAAAACTTAGGTTTTTAAGGGTCTTCTTCTTTCTTTTTCTCCTTTTTCTTTCTTTTCTTCTTCTTCCTTTACTGCACTTCAACTCACGCCAACCGAAAAGCATTTTTTGCCTGTAATTCTTCATTCCAAGCTCCGTTTGATGGACTGTTGGTGTCATTGGAATTGCGCTCGAGTTGTAATGTCCCCAGATGGCCGCTTGCCGATATTGTCCGCTTTGGGTCTTAACCATCACGATTTTGTTTTTAGGTCTCTCCAAAAGGTCTCGACAAGGGAGAGGTATCCATAGCCTTATAAGGACTACTTCATTCTCCTCTCCAACCGATGTGGGATCCTTTGACTGAATCCACCTGTATGTGGGAGCCTTTGACTGACTTCGTCCCCTAAGGAGGTTCAGCTCCCTCGTTGACACGTCAGGCCCGGCTCCATAGCCAACACAACGATCCGATACTGGCTCTGATACCAACTGTAACGTCCCCGGATGGTCGCTTATCGATATTGTTCTCTTTGCATCTTAGCCCTCATGGTTTTGTTTTTAAGTCTCTCCAAAAGGCCTCGACAAGAGAGAGGTATCCATAGCCTTATAAGAACTACTTCGTTCTCCTCTCCAACCGATGTGAGATCTTTTGACTAAATTCACCTGTATGTGGGAGCCTTTGACTGACTCGTAATGACCTCAACACCAGGTCAACCGTGAACAGTACCTCCCGATGGTGAATAGTGCTTTTCGGGCCCGGAAGGACACCCCAAAGTCAAAAATATTTTATTGAACAATCGGAAAGTATTGGTCATAGTGAGTCTAGGGTGAAATTTGAAGTGAAATTGAGGTCAAATAGGCCTCCAAAAGTCAAAAATACGAAAAAGGTGGCAAGTCAATTTGTCTGGTAGGGAATGAGACTTAATTTTGCATAAATTTTTAAAAATAGCAAATCAACTCTGAAAATTTCTAGATTTTGCATGTCTACATGAATTTTTATGTAGAATTTTTTTGTGATGAGAATTGAATTTTTTGGTGATATCAACAGTTGTCGAATTGGACCAATAAATTTGAATTGGACCGATAACGGACTCCGATTGAGCCAAAAATTTGCATACTATCTATTTTTGATGTGTGTTGGCCCAAGACCATATCTAAATTTTGATGATAATCAAACCTTAAATAAACTCTATTGGGAAATATGTTCTAAGCTTGTTTTGCAGACATTTCTATATAACTTTCTGATGGATTTATCAAAAAAGAAGATTGTGGAATAAATTCTTGAAGATCAAGTTGAAGAATATTTTAGTCTAAGGAAAATTAGGTTACTAAATTGTAAGATCAATTTGAGGATCAAATTATTACTCATACATACATATTCTACGTTTTAAAATTACATAAAAATGTTTTTAAGTCATAAATTTCGTTTTTAGTTAAAACTGGTTTCCTTCAAAAAATACTTTAGAAAATGATTCTTCCAAATTTGTGTCATTAGAAATTTGATTAGAAATCTGGATAACTTTCTGATCGAATTTCAGTTTTGCACTAAGGACAAAAAATGGTTATAAAACGGCTAGTTAGAGACAGAATCGTCTATTCTGTCTTCTAACGGTCATAAACGGCTAGTTTTGTATTTTCTCTCTTCAAACCATGTTTTTGGGTATAAATAGATGTTTTTAGATCATTTAGAAGTTTAGAGAAAATATTGAAAAGATTTTCTAACTCTTAAGAGAAATGTTACTTGTTTTAAATCTCACTTTCTATCTTGCACTTCATCTTTACTTATCATCCTCAATTGATTATAGCTTTTGTTGTAATTATTTGTGAGGAATCTTTATTGTTAAAGATTGTGAGTTAGGTTGGCTAGAACCTAAGAGAAATTCTAGTAAGTATTTCAATCTTTTACTTGAAAAAAAATTATGGGTAGATATACATAGGATTATATATTGGCTTGAACTCTTGCCCTTAAAAGAGTTAAGAGTGGAGAGAAAAGCTCAAGAGTGATTCTTGAGGAGTGGAGGTAGGCAGGTTGGCTGAACCACTATAAATTATGTGTATGCTTTACTTTTCTGCTCTATTTTCTATCTTCTACAATTCTATTTTACATTCTGAAAATCTGAGTTTTCAAATTTCTGTAAAATGAATTTCTGAAACATTCACAACAAATTTAACACATTTTTTCAGAAATATATTTGAAGTTTAAAAAGAACTTGCAAAATCTATTATTATTGTTATCTTGCATTTTTTACATTATCTGTTAGAAAAGCTATCAGAAATCTGCACTTGCATACAATTCTGTTTATTTAGAAATTTGGCCAAAAAATTTCAAGAGACCCAATTCATCCCCCTCCTGAATGTCTTTCGGGACCTACAATGTGATAAAAATGATGGAATCATTTTTAGAGTGATTTGAAGTGAGGAAGTAAGAGAAATTAAATTGGACTTTAAATGGACCTAAATGGGCCCTTTAATTAAAATGGGTTAAGCCCATCCATTAGCCCATTTAGAAAGCTATAAAAGGCTGGAATATTTGAGATTATCCCAGAATTTTTCAGCTTTCTCTTCTTCTCTCTATGGTGGTCGAACCACCACCTCTAATGCCTCCCTCTCATTTCTTTAAATTTTCACTTAAAATCTCATATAATCCTAACATGAGAAGTGAAATTCTATATCTATAGTTCAAATATATGGCCTTTAATCTTTGATTAAAGTAAAGGAAGTAAGGAAAATCAAGGGTGAAAAGTGAAGAGAAAAGAGTTGACATGGCTAAAAGCAAGAAAAAATAAGCTTAGGCACTCATAAGCAAGAAAAAAATGTAAGTGGCTACAAAATCCTTTGATTTTCCATTTATTTGAATTAATTTCCTTTATATAATTAAGGAAAAAATTGTTTAATTGCTTAATTAATGAAATTATTGTGAGAAAAATGAAATTGAACCATGAAAAATGTAAATTGAATGCTTAGAATGAAGTAGAAAAATTGTTAGGGTTGATTATGAGAGAGTGCTGAATTTTTTTTATTAAAGGAATTAAATTTAGTTTTGTAAGAAATTAATATATATTAGCCCAAAATAACCATAAAAGTTATAAGTTATGTCTATGAATTTTTAAAGAATTTATGGAATTAATTTAGAAATTTTAAAGTTTATTAATTGTGTATGTAAGGAAGAAAATTGTTTAATTATTATGAAATAATTCATAAAATAAGTGAAAAATGGTAGTAAATGTGAAATAATATATCCATAAATTTTTAAGAAATTTTTAGAAATTATTTAAATATTTTTAAAATATTTATTGAATGATATAATTGATAAAAATATAGAATTCTTGTTAATTATGTTATAAAATGATAAAAAGCATAAAATAAAATATCCATGAATTCTTAGAAAATTTATGTAAATTATTAGAGAATTCTTAAGTTGAATATTAGTATATGTATAAAGTGTATATGATGAATTAATGTGAATTAATTCATGTAATAAGTGAAAAATGATAATAATAGTGAAATAAAGCATATATAAATTTTTGTGAAATTTATATGAATTATGAGAATATTTTTAGAGTAATTATTGAATTATGAAACTAATAAAAATAATGAATTATTATGAAATAATTCATAAAATGAGTAAAATTAAGAAAAATTGTAAAATAATGTGTATATAAATTTTTGTAGAAATTATATGAAATATTAGAATATTTTTTTGAGATTTAACATTGAATATGTCTAATTAACAATATTGAATTATTGAGAAATAATTCGATAAATAAGTACAAGATGGTAAATTTTATAAAGAAAATTATTTCCATATAAAAAGGGAGTGAAAAAGTTAATTATTGCATTTGCGGAAAATAAAATAATAAATTTTATCAATATAACTTGTAATTGTTTAAAAAGTGATAAAATAAATGTTTGGCTGATTTATCAAAATAAATTAGTCAATAAAAAGTATTAAAAGAATAATTTATTATAAAATAATTCGTCAATTGAATAAAAGTTGGTATACTCGAATAACTAAAATATCGTACAGAAAAAAATCGTCATAAAAGTTAATTATGGATAATTTGCAAAAGATTACACAAAAAGATAATTTGCAAAAGATTACACAAAAAGAATAAAAAAAATTATGGATTATAAGGCTATAATTCATAAAGTGCATAAAAGACTAAAAAGTCTTAAGTATCCGAGTGAATTATTGAAGAATAATTCACAAAAGTGATTTAAAAAGATAAAGTGAAATAAAGTAAAAGAAAGAAAAAAAAGACTAATGAATAGTCAAAAAACACAAAAAAAGAGTGTGATTGACAAAAACGTATTGTATTAAGAAATAAAGGAAAGAAACTAAAGATTTTTTTATGTTTAAAAATTATTTCGAATATAATTTATTGTTTTGCCCTTAGCAATAGTCAGGTAAAGATATTCTTATTTATGATATAATTGGCTAGCCATAGAGACATCTTATACCGCAGTGCAAGTCATGGCGACTTATTTTGCTATAGGTAGGATCTCTGATCTCCATAGCTTCAGTGTTTTAAGTGAAAGTGAAAGTGAAATATTTTTTGAGAAATAATCCCTTGCTCTCTCAGTGGGACCTTTGGGTCCATGTCCCGCATATCCTTTTTAGGGTCCTGTCATATTGCACTAGGGGCGTATCGTAATGAATGAATAAGTATGAGTTAATTGAATTGAATGAAAAATAATTTGTTTGAAAGAAAATAATAAGTTGGGATAAAAAACTGTAATGTTTTCCAAAATTTGTGATTAATAAATAAAAAAATAAAAAATAAATATTATATAAGGATAAAATGATAAATGAGTATTAAATTATACTTTAGTAAAGAAAAAAGGGCTTAAAATGTATTTTTACATGAACAAGATAAATAGTACTAATTTCCTATTTAAAGTCAAAAAGGTAATAACATTGTTCTTAAGTAATGTATTTCTGAATGAAAAGTTAAATAAAAAGTAAAACGATAAAAAGGCACCTAATTGTTCAATTTGAAAAAAGAAAGAGATACTAGGTCTTAAATAAGTACTTGAACATGTTCAAATGTAAAAAGAATGAAATAAAGATATGTATGCAAAGTGTTCCAAAATAATTGTATTACATTGCATTTAAAGCTTAAAAGCCTTGAAAAATATTAATGCGTTAATTAGTTAAAGAGTTAAAGTAAAATAAAGAATTAGTAGCGAAAAAAAATTGAAATAATATTACACGTTAGATAACTGAAAAATTAATCGAGAAATAAAAATAGTAAGGTACTACTAAAGATACGAGTACCAATATAAATTGTTAAATGAAAAGATAATGAATTCGATGTAACTAAAATTACAAAGCCAAAGTTAAGTAAAAGTAAAAGTTAAGGTAAAGAAAAATCGTAAAAGTAAAAGTTAATTTGAAATCGATTCACATAAGGAAATAGTGTAAAGCAAAAAAAATTGAAAGATTGAAAATCAACACATAATGCTTACCAAAATGGAGGTAAATAATAAAATTAATGTTAACATAGATAAAAGCAAAGGTTAAAGGAAATAAGAATAGTAATGGCATGATCTATGAAATTATGCTTAATTTGAGAAATTTTTGGATTAATAGTCACCACTAAGCATGTCTAGTGCTCAGCACGTAGTGTTTATTGTGTGCAGGTACTGAAGTATTGTGGGAGTTCGGTCCACGGAGAAGCAGAATTCGAAGATAAAGAAAAGTTAGTTGTAATTTTATTGCTTGAATTTGTGGCATGTATATACTTAGATAGTGAAAGTAAAGAGCTAAACTGTATTCAAGTTAGTTTTTGTTAAATGATAAATATTGTTATGTTTGCTGATGGATAAGTGTCAGTAAGTGATGTGAAATGACTATTATTGATATGTGATTGACTATGTAAAATATATATTGCTATCTGATATGATTTGTTATGCCTCTGAGAGGCTGTGTGGATTGTTTAAACTTTCAGGAGGCTAGTAAATTCTAATCGTTGTGCTATCAAAATTATGTAAATTGAATAGTAATATTAAACTGTATCAAAGTTATTTGATAGTGATTGAAGCTTAAAAAAAAATTGCCGTTTATCGGTTACTTGGAGCGGAAAGGAACCATTCTGTTAAGGGTGTTACATTTAGTGTCGTGTACGCATGGTACTAGTCTCGTCAAGTTTCATCCCCTAAATTCCATTTTGCCATTAAACCTTCAATGTAGGTAATTTTTCTTTTTCATGCTTTCTTTTGACGATTTATTTGCATTGACTGACTTTTTCTTTCATTTACCATTAAAACTTATTAATTAGTTTATTTAGATTGTCTAGTTAGGCCTTTAGCTTTGCTATGATTTTTCTTTTCTAATTGTCTTGGGTATATTGTTGCCTTTGTTCTATAGATTACTTAGGTTTTGTTAGTTAAAGTAGGATAAAGTAGTTAAGTGTAAAGAACTAGAAGAAAAACAAATAAAAATGAAGCCCCATAGGAGTAGTAGACAGAGAACGAAGCCAAAACAAAAGAAAGAAAATAGGAACTGAGGGAAGAAAAGAAAAAAATGAAAGAAGAAAAATAAATAATAATAATAATAATAATAATAATAATAATAAATGTTTTTAGATAATGCTATAAAAATAATATTAATAAAAATTAATTTTGTAATTTGATTAATTTTGTAATTAGATACTTGATATGATGTCTAATTAACTTAAATTGCCTTCATTTTATTTTTTAATTGGTAAATTATATAATTAATAATTAAGTTTAATATATGTGTTTAGTTAATTGCTTATGCTTATTTAATTTCTAATTTATCTTTAGACATGTAATTTTAGTTATTTAATTCCTTTAGATGTTTAATTCTAATTAATCTTAATAATTTTGCCTTAAACACTTAGCTTTAAGTTGTTCCTTATTTGAGTTAGAAAATTTAAAAATAATATTGGTAGAATTTTACAAATATGTGTACGCATATAAATATTTGTATTGTAATTGAAATGCGCTTGATGGTGTATGATACACCTATGATTTATTTTGAGTGTGTTTTTGCCATTTTCTATATAGGGAGGCTCCCAGTCTTAGACATCATGTTGTTCGATTTTTGTTAAATTTTACCATTTCATATGTGTATATTAGCATGTGATATGTATATTTAATTATGTATATTCAATAAAGTCTTAATTTGATCACATGTATTCAACATGAATTGTGTATATTCCATTCAATATGGATATAATATAACTGTTTTGTAATATAGATTGAGCATTATAAATAAATGCGTGTGTACCTTTTATTTTTCGATATATAGCAGGCATGTTATTTAGAATAAATGATTTAAATTCAAATAAATATGTAATTACTCTTGTTGATATTATTAATTTCAAATTTATGTTTGCGATTTATTTTCACTTACTTCTGACATAATTTCTATAAAAATTAGCAACTGTATCGCTAATACGTTTATTATTCAAGTAAATCATTATTCTCGATGCTTTAGTCATAATCAATTTCAGATACATGATCATAATCAAATTTTCTTGTATTAAATATTTTTACACAAATTCTGATTTATTTATAATCATACAGATGCCTTGATGCAGAGAAGCTTAATTGTAACCACAGCCAAACATACAGGTGCCTAGGTGGATGACACTAAAAGAGACCGCATGAAAGGTCATGAAGAAGGTTTACGATCTCAGGTAGGCTATAATTGGGATTAGAGATCTTCATACTGCTCGTTTGACTTAGGTAGAGGCAGTGGTGCACCAAAAGGAGTTGGCTATAAGGCAGGTTTAAGATAACATGCACCATTTAGCTGAGCTCATGGGATAGGCCCTAACACCTCTAGATCAGGCCACAGGAGTTGAGTTCACCATACTCCGACTATTGCCACCACTTTTAGATTTATCACAAGTACGGCTTTCGCAGCCCGCATTGCTACCACCTGGCCCATCAGGTCCCTCTGGATCGAGACGTCCAACAAAATTAAAGTAATATATGTTTTCAGTTGTATTGATGTTTTCAACTTTAACATTTTTACTTTAATTTTGTTTGGACAATGTATGGATATTATTTTATTTTCCCTATGTTATTTGCATATAAGTATGTTGATTTCTTCATGAATGCTAATGCAAAAAAAATGAATGAATGAATAAAAATGAATAAGAAAAAAAATAAAAATAAAATATGATAGATAAAAAAAGAAAATTGATTACATGAATCATGATAAATTCAATAGACAACTTAGGTTTGAAATCAATCATTAGGAGAATTAATTAAGCAACATATATCGCAAGCTAATTTATTATATCTCTATTTAAAGCAGGGGGTATGTCTAAAATTTCTCATCAACAAAGTAAGTCCCAAAAGACACTTAAGAGGAGGGTGAATTTGGTGTCTTGAAATTTTTTGGCCAAGTTTTAATGTGATAGAATTTTATACAAGATCAAATTTCTGATTGAAAATGTAGAAAATGCAAGACAAAATAAAAAAGCAAAGTAGACATAAAATTTATAGTGGTTTAGCCTTAGTGCCTACCTCCACTCCTCAAGAATTACTCTTGAGCATCACTCTCCACTCTTAACTCTTTTAATGGTAAGAGTCAAAACCAATATACAAACCTATGTATATGTAACCACAATCTTTTTTCCAAAGTAAAAGATTTAAACACTTGCAAGAATTTTACCTTAGGTTCTAGCCAAGCCAAACTCATAATTTTTCACAGTAATAATTCCTTACAAGTAATTGAAATAAAAACTTTAATTAAATTGAGGAGAATATGTAAAGATGAAGTATAAAAATGGAAAGTGAGATTTAAAAGAAGTAAGCTTTTTCTCTTAAGAGGTTGAAAATTCTTTTCAAATGATATCTAACCGTCTAATAGGTCTTACTACATGTATTTATACTCAAAAAATCATTCTTAAGTGCTAAACCCTAAAAATAGTCGTTGGATGGCAAAATAGTCAATTTTTGGGTCAACTAGCCATTATTTTATCCTGTAGTGCCAGATAGATTTCTATTTAGAAATCTACCCAGATTTCTAATGACAAATTTCTAGCGAACCAAATTCTAAAAAATTTTCTAAAAGAAACTAGTTTTGACTAAAATTTAATTTATGACTTAATTTTAAAACTTAGAAAATGTATGCATGAGAGATAGATTATGCCTCAATTTGATCTTACATTTGAATGCCCTAATTTCCTATAAACTAAAACATTCTTCAACTTGAGTCTTCATGCATCCATCACAATCTTCATTTTTGATATTTGCTTTAGAAAGACATATATAATTTCCAACAGAAAAAAGCTTAGAACAGAATTCACACTAGAGTTTATTTAAGGTTTGATTATGATCAAAATGTAGATATGGCTTTGAGCCAACAATCTCCCCCTTTTTTATGATGACAAAACCTTAATAAACTCTATTTAGAAGTCTATTTAGGTTAGTCTATAAAGCTCCCCTTGAATATATACATGGGGTATTTATAGAAATAAAAATCATGTAATAATTAACTATAAAAAAACCCCTTTATAAGTATATCATGCTATAAAAAAAACCACTTTATGAGTATTATAAACTTAAAGCAGACACAATTCATCTTATAAAAAACCTACGTAGAACCATAAACATATAATGTTCAACATATAGTTAAGTCATTCAAGCATATAATATTTTCTCCCCCTTTATGTCATCAATCAAAAAGGTGAGAACAAAATCAAGTAGTTTAAAAATAGAGTAAACATGCAAAATAGAAGTATAAAGCAAAAGTAGTACCATGGCCAAAACCTAACAAAAAGTTTGAGGTAAAGAGACAAAATAAGACAACAGTAAAAAATCAAAAAGTCAAAAAATCAAAGGTCTACATCTATTAGGAGAGAACTACTACCAAGTTGTCCAAGCTTAAGAGGATTTTTGACTCTTAAAATAGCATTGTAAGCAGACTTGCGACGAGGTAAGACAAAGGATTCCTTTGAAGGGGAAGACTACTCACAACTTGCTTAAACTAGCTCATTCACATAAGAGACAGGGGCACTAATTATGGCAGGAATCAAATCAGCCAAGACTATAAAGATCTTACTCAATTGACCAGAGATAGGAAAGGTAAAGGAAAATTGAGATTAAAGTTTGGATAGCTTCTATTTCTCCAAGATATAACAAGAATCAATTGCAAGAGTTATTGGAGGCTTTGCAACAGATTTAGTTGAGGTCTTTGAACTGAAAGATTTCTCAACATGAGAGCTAGCAAGCACTTGATTTCTAAAAGAAGCATCAGAAGAACTTTTAGACTCTGCATCAGATTTATGCTCAAATTTGGTCTTAGATTTTTCTTCAGATTCTTTATCAGAGATTGCATTAGATTTATCTCCAGATTGACTGTCAGATTCCTTGTTAGATTTATCTTCAGAATTTCTAATAGACTTTTCAGTAGATTTACCATTAGATTGTTCCTCAGAATCTTCGTCAGATTGCTTATCAGAAAGTTGCTTGTTGTCAATATCATCAGACTGTTGTACTTGTTCTAGTTCTTTAGGTTCATTGATTTTCACACCCTTAGATGCTTTCATTAATGCAAGAAGTTGAGCAATTTGCACTTGAAATTTATCATTTATAGGCAAAGACTCAATATACATTATTTCTTTAACTTTCCCAGACTCTTTGACATATGCCTTTCTCGATTTTATAGCAGGTATCTCAACAAATTTTCTCTTCCCTATAAAAACTCTTTTACCAGCCTCTTTGTAAAACACAAGGCTAATCTTATTAATCTTATAGGCCTCAGACTCAACATCATCATTCACAATATGCCAATGCTAAAACAACAGAGTTAAAATCAAGCTATAAGTTTTCTTCTCTTTAAAAGATCGAGTGGTCATATAGTTAAAAATTAAGAATGTTATATTGAAGTCTTTGCTAGAGTAAAAATGCCACAAGAAAAAAATATCCAAATTTGATAGATAGGATATACTCCCAACACGTGGAGTAACATACTGGCTCATGCATTTTGTCAAGACTCTATATTGTGCTAATAAATTTGATAATAATGGACATTTAGAAGCTCCACTACCATTA
This sequence comes from Excoecaria agallocha, assembly GCA_037975025.1. Lineage (NCBI taxonomy): Eukaryota > Viridiplantae > Streptophyta > Magnoliopsida > Malpighiales > Euphorbiaceae > Excoecaria > Excoecaria agallocha. The sequence continues at coordinate 10,889,478 of CM075806.1, read as the reverse complement.
CTAGAAATCAGATAAAGAAATTTATCTTTATCCAACTCTTCAAACTCTAAAATGTTAATGTTACTACGTGAGCATTTTGAACCAGTCAAGGGTATGGAAAATAACTTAGCAATTAAAGATGAACTTACAGTAAAAATGGAACCTTTCACCACCACCTTAAAACTTTTAGCCTCAATTTCAAACAGATAAACATAAAACTCCCTCACCAAATTGGGATAAAATTTGCTACTTCCACTACAAGAAAATTACAGAATAGCAACAAAATTTAGCGAGATAAAAAAACCGTTGCTAAATTATTGATATAGCGACGAAATTGAGATGAAAAATAAATTTTATCGCAAATATTGTTGATTGCATCGGGTAAAACATATATTGCAATGATTTAGCAAGGATATTGTTATTTTGTCACTAACTTTGGTGCAAATTTTACCGAGAAATTTGCAAGGAAAGCAGTCAAGCAAAGTGCTATATTTAGCGAGCAAACCCATTTCTCGCTATATTAGCGAGGAAAAAAGTCCTCACAAAATTAGCAAGCACTAAAGGCCTCGCTAATAGCAATGTAAATAAAGGGAAGAGAATTGGGGGACTATTAGCGAGGAATAATATTCTCACAAATTTCGCGAAAGTTTTAAGCCTCGCTAAATGAGCAGTAGTGAATGTAGTAGAACCATTTGTAAGGGTTATAATCCTCACTAAAATAGGAAGCTGGGTGACATTTAGTGAGAAAAGATAACCTCACTAAATTAGCGATAGATTGGGGTCTTGCAAAATTAGCGAGGTTTCTAGTGCTCGCCAATATCAATGCATGTTGGACACACAACGTGACAAATAGCGAGGGAAGACATCCTCGCAAATTTTAGGGAGGTTTTGGTCCTTGCCAAAATAGCGAAAGGACAAGTTATCGCAAAATAAGTGAAAGCTATAACAGAGATGCAAGTTAAGGAGCCCACATTAGCGAGGATAGATTTACTCGCTAATTTAGCGAGAGTCTATTCGTCGCTAGATTGGCGAGGATTCTGGCCCTCACAAATAGCATTATAGGTATTTTACACCCTTAAAAGAATAATCAGCGAGAAAATATATCCTCACTAAATTAGCGTGAAAATAGTTCTCGCTAAATTAGCGAGAGATTAGTTGGTTGCTAAAATAGCGAGAATTTTATGTCTCGCTAATTAATAAATAAATTTCCATTGGGCAATTAGCGACGCCTTTGTTCCAAGCCAAATTTAGCTTGGATTTCTTTTTCTCGCCAATATTTGAAACCAAAAGTAGTGCGACCAACATTTCATTTAGCGGGACTTAATTGAAAATTTCAGCCTCTCTCCAATTATCTAAAATCAGAAAACCCCTCTCTTTCTCTATCGGTTTGCCCTACCTAATCTGCTGCCACTCTTATTTTGTTGTATCTATGGTGCTTCTCCTGTTTTGTTCTATAGTGCAATCTGCACTTGCCGCTTTGACCAGCAGATTGCCATGGATGCTGCAGTTTAACTGATACCTCTTAAGGTACTTTTTTTTAGTTTTATTTAATATTTTTCTTCAAGCTGGGATTTTTTCCTTATATTTAGTGTTAGGGATGTTTTTTCCTCAACTCACTGTCATTCTTCCTCTTTTCTTCATATCTCTCTACAAAATCCCTTCTTTAATTAAAGCTAAAGCGTAGATAATCAAAATCCCTTCATTCTCATCCCACTTCATCTCTATCTATAAAATGCCTTCATTCTTACCCCGTTTCATCTCTCTCTACAGATCATCCCGCTTTACCTCTCCTTACAGAATTCCTATTGCAGGTTTGGATTAACAAACAAACACTGTTCTTTTCTTATTATTATTTTTAATTTTTGTTAAAAATATGTTTATTCAAATGTTATATCTCTACCATTTGCATCATTGGTTTGTGATTATGAGAGAGCAATGTAGAAATTTTGAGACAGTTGATGATTTCCTGATATTGCTTCTTTGTCTCCAGTTTTGGGAGATTAAGAATTTATTTGGTAAAGTTTGTGTTTTCTTTCCCATTCAATAATTTAAGATGCAATTTAATTTTGGAATTTCTGTTGTTTGATGATGCTATCGTTATTAAGTAAATGTCTTAGAACGAGTTAGACTTCATCGGTTTGATTAAAGCTAGATTTATATGGACAAAAAGTTATAATTTTTATGAAAATGGTTTTTGATTTTATGGAAAGGGAATTTCTTTCTCTCTATTTTTTCTTCGATGGTTAGAATTTTACATTTGTTTTTTTAGTTGTTTTTTTTGTGTGAAATTGAGCTTAAGGATAAGCTTAGATTGTTACAAAAATGTAGCCATGCCTTTCATATGGACTGTGTTGGCACATGGCTACTGTCTCACTCCACTTGCCCACTAATAGATGTTTTTTTTTAATTTTCGTTTGGCACTTGCTTTTAGAACATACCAGAGCTGTTGGTTCCTTAATTTGTTGTGTTAAATGTGCGAGAATGAAGCACTTGTCAATCAATTTTGTTTTGGATTTGGATATCCCTTTTTAAAGATATCATGTTGTTTTGTTGATGTCATTTAGTTCTTGGATTATACATTGCAAACTTTTTGAATGAAGTAGGATAGTCATTTCTTTTACATTGTGAATGCACTTTAAATGGGAATCATGAGATAATTATCAATTTTCAAAATATCAAGAATGAACTTTGTTTGATCAATTAAGTTCTTCCTCTTTGCCAATTCTAAGTGTAAGATATACTTCCATAACAAACTGAAGCCTTCAAAGCTAACATGAACAGCTATGTACCGAAAGCAACATAAGAAGGTCTTTTATATTCATTTTCCAATGAATGTGTTCTTGTACTTGAGGGATATACTAATGTTTGGGCAGCAACAAGTAATGTGTTTTATGCTATTTACAGGACATTGGTGCTGAAACTACAAAGAAGAGACCCGTAGTTAAATATTTTGAAAGTGTAGGCAAAAAATGATTGAAAAGTAGTCAAGTATAGATATCTAACTTTTGTTAGAACTTGATAGGATTTTATGAGATGGAAACCAATTTTTCAAGGTAGTGAGACAATCATTTTTGCTCCTGAAAAGTGCATTTTATTGATAGTGCAAATATCTTTAAATTGTTTATATAAAGTTACTAGTTTTTCAATTGTTTACAAATATCATGCAAAATGAGTTTTCATTTTTTAGAATTCTATATTCTTCTTAGTCCTTACTATTATTTCGTTCTATGTGTATGGCTATATCTTATATTCCAGCCTGATGAATTTCTTTGGTGCTTGTTTTGCCTTTTATATTCTTGTTGCAGCTCAGAGTAGTCTTTCTGCAGCTCTACCATCTTTGCCTTCACGTTCTCAAGTTCTGTTTTCAAGCTCATGATCTCTGATTTTGTTGATGTTTGGCCCACCTCTTGTTCTGAGTTATTGCCACTTTTTACCGGCTTTTTTCCTCTCATCGCCACCCTCATTTTTATTTTCTCTGAGAACAGCACCTGTATGTCCATTTCCTTTTCTTCAGATATGAAGTTTATTTACTTCATTGTGTATGTTATATTTGAAAGCTCATACACCTGGCATTCTGTTGGCATCTCTAAGACTAATGTGAATTCCACTAATTTTTTTCTTTTTTTGTTTCAAATTGTTTATCCATGACCTATCTCCAAATCTATCAGAGAGATTTCACATGAAGGTAGCTCGTTTCAGGAAATAGGGAAGAACAAGTGGAGGTTATTATATAGTTTGGTCATGTGTGTGAAGATAGAGAGAAATTTGACAATATTTGCAATAGTTAGAGGTTAAGAGGAAGGGCAAACACAATAGCTTGAGGAGATAATAAAATTAAGTATAATCTAATACCCAGTTACAAAAGACCCTTGTTGGTGTTATCCAAAAAATTGTAATACCGGGATATTATTCGACAGAAGGTTTTGAGTTTTTAATGGTATGGCAGCTCAAATTCTGACCTATCCTTTTTTATAAGGATTTACTTAAGTTTCACTCCTTTATTTTTAACAGTTCTACCTATCTAGTTTTTATTCCACTGCCATGAAGTATAAATTATGTTCTATGATCTTGTCATATGCTTATCAATACCTGCTTGGTGTCATATATCATTTATATCGTTTAGTGTACAGTTGGTTGAGATTCTATCATTGTTTTGACATTGCAGTTATTCTGGTAAGCATATTGTTTGACAAGCTAATAATTAAATATAGGATCAATAATTCGTACAAAATTTTACCTAAATCACAGTTCTTAAAGGCAACCTGTCATTTTATGCAGCATGCATGCATGCATCAAGTGATAGTTTCTCATAGTTCATAATTTTGCATAGCCTTTTTCGATCATGCTCGAATAATGAAGGATGAGTCTGGAAAGGATATTAGATTTTTTGGCTCTGAAAATTCTTTTGCCAAAATTAGAAGAGAAAAAAAGGGATTAACGACAAACCTTGATATAGGTATCAATGGCTTTGTAAAGACCATCATCACATGTTCAGGCATTTTCTGGTGGTGCTTCTGCTAAAACCTAAAATTTTGTTATGAAAAGATTTGGATCCCTTGCAATCTCAGCTAGGTAGTTGTCCATTAGCTTACTGACGTCTGACTTTCTTGGTTGTGGTAGCAATTGTTGTTGTTCTTGCTCATGCATCAAATAGTATTCCATAATTCTTTGTACGACTTTTATGTCATGTATTATCCATTGTTCAGATTGTCTGTTGTATCAATTAATGACAATAAGCTAGCAAGAGATATGAATACAAATATCCTTACTGATGTTTTATTTTTAGGAAGTCAAACAATCATATAGAGAAGGTGTAGGTAGAAATCAGCACTAGAAATCTCACTTTGTTATTTTCCCTTAATCTTCAATTTTATAGTTTGGGATCAAAAGATCATTCACACTAGCTTTCTCCAGTGTCAACCCAACTCTCTTTTAGCTATATGATATTTAGCTCGTGCAAGTCTGATCCATTTAGTTAAAGTCTAGGATATTTATGTTTTGACTGGTGCAAAGTTGGTTGTTGTTATTTATAAATGCTTTTCAGTTCTTATTCTTTGTCCAATTATCCATATGCTATATTTATTTGTTAGAGAGCTGATAGTTTTATTTTAGAATTTGCTTCAAATCACACATACTCTTTCATACTTTTGCTTATGATTATGAATTTCTGTGTTGAATGATGTGCCTCTGCTTTTTGTATGATTCTGTCCTTTTTACCTTAATTGAATTAGTCAATGAGGTCTTTAGGTGATTGAATTGGTCCCTGCCTCCCGCCTGCCAATATCAATATGCATAAACCCCTTACTAAATATAAAATTTTGCATTTGTACTTCCAGCCAACAGCTAAATGTTGCAGCTTTTCTTGTACATTTGTAGCAAATGGTTTTAAGCTGCTAAGAGCTGGTGGAATTATTGTCTACAGAACTTGCAGGTGTGTCTATGCTGATCCTTGAGTCTTTCTTCTTCTCTTTTCTTTTCACTATTTTGCTAGTAGAATTGTTATGCATGCTAGTAGAATTTTAAACTTGAATGGCAGTTTAAGAGCATGACAAGGCCATTCTCTATGTTATGTTCATATGGAGTAAAGCCACATGGCTGACATCTATCTAATCAATAATTAATGTGGCTTAGAATTAATTAATTTACTTATCTTAATGAACAGAGCATGTTCACCAATGCAATCATGAATTAAGTAAACGCATTGCCTAAACAATTGGGAAATCATTATTTCTTTGTCACCAACGTTCATATATATAATTCTGATTGAATAAATTAAATAATTCATTCTATTTTAGTTTATTCTTCTTTTCATCAATTCTGCCAATCTATTTTTTTTTAATTTTCATCACTTCTGCCAATTTGTAACCTTTTTTCTTTTTCTTTTTCTTTTCATCACTTACCTTCTTCTTAGTCTCTCTACTATGTACTCTATTTTCTGGAATTGCTGGAATTTTTTATTTTCTTTTTTATATCTGTTGATGATTTATGTTTGATGTCCTTTATTTGGATGCAATAGGAGGTGCACAAGGAGGACAATTGTATGGACTTGGAGCTACAGCGACTCAGTATTACGCAGAGACTTGTTCATCTCGCTCTTGTTTTGCTTTTGAAGCACACAGTACAAGAGTAATGGAGGAAAGGTTTGAGCAACATTTGTTTACTATGCGGACTGAGCTTCAAGGTGAGATTCATGCTAAGTTTGAACATGAGATTGATCAGCGAGTGGAGCAGCAAGTTGGACAGATCTAGCAGCAGATGGAGATGCAACAACGTTTTTAGCAACGGATTGAGGAGCAGATACGTTTACTCACATCTCGTACTAACTAGGCTAATAGCTCAAGTGATTCACCATATGATCCATCTATTAGGTTATAAATACTACTTACATTATAGTTGTTAGTATATATTAGGACATCTTGGATTTCATTGATCATTGCTACATATGCATGTGTTATTTTTGATATATAATTAACAATGATATGTATTTGTAAATAACTATTTTTGATATACGATTATAAATGACATCCATTTTTGTGGTTTATTGTTAAAGTGGTAAAATTTTTATATTAATTTAAGAAAAAATAATTTTAATTTAGTGAGAAATTATCATGTTTAGAAAGGTACAATTTAGCTATAACAAAATTAAAGCTAATTTTGCAATAATCTAATAGTGAGTATTTAGCGACAGATATTTTGTCTCCAAACAACTATGAGATGGAGAAAAATGAGTAAAATAGCAACAAAAATAATCCCCTCGCAAGCTTTAGCAACAATATTATCGTCGCAAAATTCATGCAGTATTTAGCGAGGATAATTTCCATGCCCAATTTGGCTATAATAGTATTTGTTGCAAAAGTGCATGCTAAATTTTAGCGAGGAACTAATAATTAACAATGAAATATTTTTCTCGCTATAAAGTAGTGACGATATATTTTCTCGCTAAATTCTGCTAGGACAACTTTCGTTACAAAATTTTTTTCCTCGCTAAATCCTCACTAAACAGATTTAGCTACGAAAAGCCAGCATTTAGCGAGGAATTATTTCCTTGCTATTCTGCATTTTTTTGTAGCGTTCAATATTTGAAGAATGTCTTCCATTTATGCTTCTTAATGTACTGAGCAACATCAAAGGCCGATTGAACTAATTCATCCTATACAATGACCTTTGATGGCAACAAGAATTGGGTTGTAAGCAAGGTGGCAGAGGATTTTAAGTGTGCGACTTTTGATTTTGTAGATGTGGATGGAGTGGGCTTAGGTATGGAGGGCGGAGTAGCTGAAAAGGAAGGAAAAGCCATAGGAGGAGGTGAGGGGCTTCAGTTAGGGTGACACTTGGTGCCGATTTTGGAGCATCCTATGGTAGAAGAATGAACAGATGAGGAGAATTAACTATTAAGGAAACAAAGGAGATGGCATCGTCGGTTTTGAGAAGAACAAGAGAAACAACAATTTTGGTTTGTAAGAGAATAAGGAGATTAAATCTAATTACTATAGCCTTTATTAAAATTAAAATAATTAAATAAATAAGATATCTTTAAGATGTAAAGTGAACCAACTTGACAAGAACAGACTTCTACAAAAATCAAATCACCATAACACATAGGAAATTACAGAGGTGCGATTACCAAGAGGCGGGAAAAAAATAAAGCTAAAGGTCAGGGCTGTCCCTATGTTATTTTGAATAATACTCAAAGTATATAGGGTTAAAAAAGACATTTAACATATATTGACTAATGCATCCCATTTTTTTAACCACACCCATACATAACAATCCTTTCAAACTAATTTTTTGGATGAACTTTTAATAAATTTAACTTTTCTTAAAAAGTAAAAAAAACATAAATAGATTTTTTAAGAAAAAACATTCCTTATCCTTTTTGAAAGAGACGAACAAAAAAAATTATATCAAGATTCAAAAATATCCATTCCAAGCTTTCTTTTTAGTTGACAAAATCTTTCTTCTTTGAGAGGCTTTGTAAAGATATCAGCTATTTGGTGCTCTGTAGAGCCAAATTCTAGCAAAATATCTCCTTTTTGCACATGGTCTCTGATGAAGTGATGACGAATTTCTATGTGTTTTTTTCTTGAGTGAAGAATTGGATTTCTAGTAAGATTTATAGCACTTATATTATCACAAAATATTGAAATTTTGTCAAATTCTATCCCATAATTTTTCAATTACTGTCTGATCCATAAAATTGGGGCAAAACATCCACCAGCTACTATATATTCTGCCTCTACAGTAGACAAAGCCATAGAATTTTATTTTCTGCTTGACCAAGTAATTAGAGAGCTTTCCAGAAAATGGTATGCACCAGAGGTGCTTTTTTTGTCAATTCTACATCTGGCGTAATCAGTATCAGAATATACAATTAGCTTGAAAGAAGTATTCTTTGGATACCATAATCCTAAGTTCTGTGTTCCTTGCAAGTATCTCATGATTCTTTTCACTACAGATAAGTGGGATTCTTTTAGAGCTGATTGAAAGCTGGGACACAGACATACACTGAAGTGAATTTTTGGCTAACTTGCTGTAAGGTACAATAACTATTCAATCATCCCTCTATATAATTTTTCTTTAATATTTTTGCCCCTCTCATCTTTTTTTCAACTTAATAGATGAACTCATTGGGGTACTGGTAGATTTTGCATCAAATATTTTGTATTTCTTTAGTAATTCTTTGGTGTATTTTACTTGGCTAATAAAAATACCATCTAAACATTGCTTGATTTGGAGACCCAAAAAGAACATTAGCTCACCCATCATGCTTATTTTGAATTCCTTTTTCATAATAGCCTCAAACTCTTTGCATAAAGAAATGTTAGTAGAACTAAAAACTATATCATCAACATATATTTGAACGATTAAAATATGAGATGATTTATGCTTGATAAAAAAAGGATATTATCTAATTTTCCTCTATTAAAACCATAAGCTCATAAAAAATAACTTAATCTTTCATACCAAGCTCTAGGAGCTTGTTTCAAACCATACAAAGCCTTTTTAAGTTTGTAAACAAAATTAAGATGTTCAGAATTTTCAAAACCAGGGGGTTGTTCAACATAAACTTCTTCATTTAGAAAACCATTTAGAAAACCACTTTTAACATCCATTTGATATAATCTAAAGTTTTTGAAATATGCAAATACACACATAATTCTTATAGCTTCTAATTTAGTTACGGGTGCAAAAGTTTCAACGAAATCTGTACCTTCCTCTTGATTGTAGCCTTGAGCTATTAATCTGGCCTTATTTCTAACAACATTACCTTGCTCATCCAACTTATTTATAAACACCCATTTTGTTCCAATAATAGAATAATTTAAAGGTTTAGGCACCAAATGCCAAACTTTATTTCTTTCGAACTGATTTTAACTTTTCTTGTATAGCAATTATCCAACTACCATCATTTTTATCATCAATAAAAGTTTTAGGTTAAAGTTGAGAGACAAAGGCAACATTACCACAATATTATCTTAATGCTCTTCTTGTAATCATTCTTTTAGAATGATCAATTAATAAGTTATCCATGGGGTGATACTTGTGAAATCTCTAATCTTTAAGCAATTCTGCTGGTTGATTAGATTGTTATCTTGACAGATTTTCTGGTACATTTTCTGTTGATCTTTTTGGATCCTTTTCTAATTAAATTTTTGGTTCATTTTCTGCTTATCCATGTTGCTCTGGAAATTCTCTCATGCAAATCTAGTTGTTGATCTAGTGACTTTTTGGTTTCAACATTCTTTTGATTTTTGTCACTTTCTTTCTCAAAACTTGTTTCATCATTAGAAGAATTCCTTTCTCTAGAATTTATGTAAGTAAAATCAAATTTAACATTTATTGATTCCTCTACTTTATGCATTCTTCTATTAAAAACTCTATATGCTTTGGAATTTAAAGAATAACCTAAAAATATACTTTCATCAGATTTTGCATCAAATTTAGCTAGGTTATTTTTATCATTAAAAATAAAACACTTACAGCCAAAACGTTGGAAGTAGCTGATATTTGGTTTTTTGCCTTTCCATAGTTCATACAGAGTCTTTTTTAACACTGTTCTAATTAAAATTCTGTTCAAAATATAGCATGCAGTGTTGATTGCCTTGGCCCAAAAATACTTTGGAAAGTTTTTCAAATTCAGCATCGTTCTGGCCATTTCTTGAAGAGTTTTGTTATTCCTTTCTACAACACTATTCTGCTATGGTGTTCTTGGAGTAGAAAAGGTATGACTTATTCCAGAATTGTTATAGAATTCTTTCAATTTTTAATTCTCAAATTCTCTTCTATGATCACTTCTAATAATTGTGATTTTGTATCCTTTTTCATTTTGAATCTTCTTATTCAACTTCTTAAAAGCTTCAAATGTCTTATCCTTATTAGCAAGAAACATTACCCATGTATATCTTGTGCAGTCATCCACCACATTAAATACATATGATTTTCCACCAATACTTGAAGGACTTATTAGTGTAAGCCCTAGCCCCAATACATTGTTATAAAGCATTTAATTTAATAAATGAGGCATTTGTTTTATCTATTGTATTCATGTGCATATCAATTGATAGAACTATCCAAGAATGTTGTTTCAATTTAAGTTATCATGTGTGAGGCACATGGTTGTAAGACCTTGAAACAAATGAGACTTCATTCTAAATATCCCTAGTCAGTCATTGTTATGGGAATAACAAATGAATTAAGACTAGTATGCTCTCTCTGATAAGTTGAGTTCTGTCTTACGAATCATAAGGTCAAGAGTGTCAATCAGAGATCATAGATACATGTTTAGAACACGGTATCTGGATTAGATCCACTCATGAGAACACTACATGGTACAAGTCATAAGTGTTTCTCATATGCAAGTTTTGTATCGGAGTTCTTAGACCTGAAATCTCTATGAAACTCTTTATGAATTACTATGTACTTTGACATACACCTAACGTACTCGTAACAGAGTGACAAGTACGGGTATGATTGGGTATGCATTGATTCATGTTAGAGAGCATGAGAGAAGTGAAGGGATTACCCCTCTCATTAAGAGAGAAAATATCATCGGCCACTTGATCAGTGAACTGAGAAGTGTATGGCCATACCGAGATGAAATAATGAGTAATCATTATTTATCTGAGAGTTCAGTGTCACTGGAATATCAAGAAAGGAATTAATATATATAAGGATGACTAGTTCCATGCCTTATATTAATTCTGATATTTATGGGTAAGGGACTATGCAAAATTGCATTAGGTCACTAAATGCCATATGCATTTTCATTTAATTTGGAATGCTATAATATCTTGCTAGAGAATATATATAGCCTTTGAATTAATTTATTAATTCATTGCCAACATTAAATGGACCTATAGGATCGCACACAAAGCATTGGGCTTAAAATATTTAAATTGTGTATTGGGAATTAATTTGGACTTTTATTTAAAGTCAAATTAATGTATAAAATGGGTAAACAGATTTTTGCCTAAAACAGCTAGCTGTTTTAGGCAAAACTGTCAAGGTGCGATTTTGACTAAAACAGCTAGCTGTTTTAGGCAAATCTGTTAAGCCACGATTTTGCCTAAAACAGAGCTAGCTGTTTTAGGCAAATCTATGAAACAAGTTTTTTGCCTAAAACAGCTAGCTGTTTTAGGCAAATCTGTTAACAGTTGGTCACGAGAGAAATTTGTTGGCATGTGCTAGGTTTAATTTCAATTGATTAATTATCTATGTATAATTAAGTTAATTGAGTATTAAATCCTAATTTGTATTTAATGAAAATATAATACTTGAGAGGGAATTAAAGTAGCCAAAATTCAAACTAAAATACTAGTAGAATTCGGCAACTATCACCTTAAATAAGTAAGTTTGTTTTGATTAAATGACTAATGCCATTTGAATTTAAATTCTAATAGAATTTAAATTAAGATATATCTCTTAATTAGGAAGTGATGGAGGCTGAAATTAACACTTAATTTTCGGCACTCACACTTGACCTAAATTAAGTGATATATATTAATGAATTAAATGAATAAAAAGGGATGCCGTTTTGCTATTTTTTCTCTCTTGGCCGAAATACTCAAGGGGAAAGAAATATTTCTTGTTCTCTTGTGTTCTTGGGTTGAAACAGTAACCTAAAGGAAGAACAAGATCAGATCTTGTGGCTTCAAATCATTCCCATTGCCGAATACACAATCATAGAGCTAGCACTCTTGATTTTAAGCCATCTTTGCAAGTGTGTGTGTGAGAATAGAGGGAGTGGCGTAAAGGTTGTTCCTTGGCATTGGTGGTGAAGATCTAAGGTGGACATATCCTTCTTAGTTGGTGGTCATCATCAAAATCAAGTTTTAAAGACATCTAAAGTTGTAAGTTTAAAACCCTAAAATTGCATGTTTCGATTCTTGTCAGGGAATTGTATGGCATGTATGATAAAAATTTTTGTTTTTTCGCTGTGCTATCATCACATTCATACCATGTCATATTCCTTCAGTGGTATCAGAGCCTAAACATGCTTATTTTAGTGCTTTAGATGCATGAAAAAAATTAATTAAAAATCGTCATTATGAAAACGTGCAAATCTGAAATTTTCTGTTTTGAGTTTTTTGCATTGTTTTGATGAAAAAATGATTTTAATTGATTAGATAGGTATTATAATTAATATGACATGTTAATATACTGTCCTAAGATGTTTTAGGCAATGTTATTAAAACCGGACCGACCAGTTGAACCGGTTGAACCGCGAACCGGCAGGCCAACCGGTTGGTTTGACTACTGAAAACCGAATTGGTAAAAAACCGGATTGAACCGGAAAAAAACCGGGTAGAACCATAAAACCGGCGAACCGGACAAAACCGGATTTTTTGCTAAAAATGTAAAAAATCAATTTTTTTTTGAATTTTTTCACCCACCCACATATATATATATATATATATATATATATATATATATATATATATATATATATATTTATTTGAAAAACTTAGTATTTTAAATTTTAAGTATATCACTTAATAATTTAATATATTTATTATATTTTTGATTCATTATAATCATATATATATATATATAGTATATCACTTAATAATTTAATATATTTATTATATTTTTGATTCATTGTAATCAAATATATATATATATATATATATATATATATATATTAAATTTTTATTATTTATTTATTTGAAAAAATTAATATTTTAAATTCTAAATATGACACTTAATAATTTAATATACTTATTATCTATTTGGATTATTGTAATAGTATATTAAATTATTAAATAATGTCTTTAGAATTTAAAATACTAATTTTTTTCAAATAAATAAATAATGAAAATTTAAAATATACATACATACATACATACATACATACATACATACATACATACATACATACATACATACATACATACATACATATATATATATATATATATATTAAAATTTTATTATTTATTTATTGAAAAATTAGTATTTTAAATTCTAAAAATGTCACTTAATAATTTAATATACTTATTATCTATTTGAATTTATTGTAATTAAATATAATTATACTCATATATGCAAGGTTAATATTTTTTGTGTTCACTTTATTAGTACTCCATCTAAACATGAAATTATTTTCATGATATGATTGTATTTTTATGTTTCTAGCATATGATATTCAATAATCCATAATTAATCACTTGTAACAATAAAATTAAAATTATTTTCATAACTTATTATTAAAATATTTGTGATATATATTTAAAATTTGATGAATATTTTTTTAATTTTTATACAATAGTATTCAAAAAATTATAATAATTATAATATTTTAAAAATAGAAAAAAAATCTGGTTGAACCCGGTTGAACCGGTCGAACCACGAACCCCCAGCCTTGCCGGTTCTCTATCCGGTCCGGTTTTAATAACATTGGTTTTAGGAGCTGTTAATGGTCGAATTTAATTAATAATACCTGATGGTACATGTTAATATTAAAACTAGGTGCTATTTGGCATGTTAATTGTTAGTTTAACAACTAGTTTTCAATATTAAATGTAAAAACGATTTTGGCATGTTTGTAAGTGATTTTTAAATATTAAATATCAGGTCTGGACATATTTTAAATTTGGTTTTAATTCTGGTCCATGAAAATTTAATTGATTAATTTTAAAATCACTTAAAACTATGACTAGTTTGTGTTTGTTACATGTTTAATCAACATTGTTTGTTTTGTTTTGATTAAAATGGTAAAAATACATTTAGATCAGATTGGTACAGAATATTAAATCAATATTTATGGACTTATTTAGATTATTAAATGACTCATAAAATTGATTTAAATATTTGTGCATTTTATGGCATTACATAAGCATTAAGCAACTAGTTTTTGTTGTTTGTTTGTCTTTGCATGAATGCCGTGTACTATATATGTGTTCTTCATGATTTTATATTTTTAATTCATGTTAGCACATATTATATGTATTTTTAATATTTATGGGCTGTATGACATAAAATTAAAAATGGCAAAATTGGAAATTATACTAGAGTTGATTTATGGCATAAATCTAACTAGTTTGTGTTTTGGACTTTTAAGAGAACTTATTCAATAAGAGGATTTAGTCCATTGGGCTTCGGCCCAGGCCCATCACGGGGTCATCTCTTAAAGGTTCAAGTACACAATTTCCATTAATAGGCTTTGCTAAATTAATTAAAATTAGACTTTGTTTTATCCATGAATGCTATGTATATTTATTTGTTAATTTGGTGTGATGAATGGATATGCATGGTGCATTCATGGGCCCTGGGTTTTGTAATTAAATATGGCCTGCGAGCCATTATATTTTGTTGTAAAAGTTTTTCATTTATTTATTAGAATAGAATATACTTGAAGACTTTGTAAATCAAGACGAAGCCCACCGGAGTGGAAAAGCCCAACTCGAAGATTCTTATGTAATAGTATAGAATCTTAGTTGTAGGTTTTTGGGCCCATGTTTGTCACGCTTTACTTTATGCAATTATTTATATATGCATGCTATGTATGGATGACAAAGTGTATGCCATGTAAGCCGTAATAAAATTAATCCCTAAAATAGTAAGTCACAAAATTGCCTTCCTAATTCGAAACATGTTAAGGCATCGATCATCGGTCACGTAGACTAGGAGTCCTAGATGCGCCCGATTATCTTTGTGAGGCATGGGTTGTGAATGTAGGTTGGACTTATCATGGAAAGGGATGCCTGGACCTAGGCAACTAATAAATGGGTTTGTGCTATAACATCTTAAGATGTTAGCCCATTTGATCCAAGAGTCATGTACGAGACATGATTGGAGTTTTCCTACCTAAGTAACTTAACTTATTAGGTGTACAGGCTCAGCTTGACTAATAAGTTGTTGTGAAAAGTGGATCTTGGCCCACATCAAATCACTAACGTGAATTATTTAAAGGGATATTAATTCGGTTTGTAGGATTATAATAAGACCTCATTTAATCTTGCTAAATTTTATTGTAGATTGAAAATGGCATCTTCAAACAACAATTTTTCATTGCGATCGATCCTTGAAAAGGACAAATTGAATGGCACCAATTTCATAGACTGGTCTCGAAACTTAAGAATAGTTCTTAAGCAAGAGAAGAAGTTGTATGTTTTGGATGCACCCTTACCTGAGGAACCTGCTAGGAACGCTTCTGTGGTTCAAAAGGAAACTTTTGAGACCAAGAAAAGTGACTCTAATGATGTGACCTGTTTGATGCTAGCCACTATGGTGCCTGACTTGCAAAAGCAATTTATGGACCAAGAGGCTTATGCGATCATGGTGCACCTCAAGGAGATGTTCCAAGAGCAAGCTCGTCACGAGAGGTTCGTGACAACAAAGGCCTTAATTTCTTGCAAGATGGCTGAGGGTACTCCTGTTAGTACCCATGTACTCAAGATGAAAGGGTATCTTGATACTCTTGAGAAGCTTGAGGTACTAGTGCCAAAGGAATTGGCCACTGACTTGATCTTAGGATCATTGCCTGCTGCTTATAATCCATTTGTGATGAATTATAACATGCATGCAATGAACAAGTCAGTCGCTGAGCTTCATGGGATGCTTAAGAATGCTGAAGAGAACATTCGAAAGACCAATCCCGTACTAATGGTTCAAAAGGGAATTAAGAAGGGACCTGCTAAGGGAAAGGGAAAGGGAAAGGGAAAACCCAAGTCAGTTGGGAGTGCACCTCCGGCCCAATCCAAGCCCAAGGCGCCAAAACTCAAAGAGAGTGAGAGCACTTGCTTCCATTGCAATAAGATAGGGCATTGGAGGAAGAATTGCGCTCTCTTCAAGGAAGAACAAAAGAAGAATAGAGCCAAGGCGTCCAATTCTGGTATTTTTGTTGTTGAAATTAACCTTTCTATTTCTACCACTTGGGTATTGGATATCGGTTGTGGTTCTCACATTTGTTCAAATGTGCAGGGGCTAAGAAATAGGCGGTTACTTGGGAAGAATGAAGTGGACCTCCATGTGGGGAATGGAGCACGAGTTGCTGCCATGGAGATAGGCGACTATCACCTCACTTTACCTTCCGGACTTTGTATTGTTTTGAATAATTGTTATTATGTGCCTGCTATGAGCAGAAACATTATTTCAGTTTCATATTTGGATAATGATGAATTTGATTTTGTTATTAAAAATGGCAATGCTCATATTCGTCGCCAAGGCATTTCTTATGGCAATGCCATGTTGCAAAATGGCCTTTATATCCTTGATTTACAAAACAAAGAGTCAATATACAACATTAATACAAAGAGGGTTAAATCAAACGAATTGAACCCTACTTACTTTTGGCATTGTCGTTTAGGACATGCAAACGAAAAACGCATTTCAAGACTCCATAAAACTGGAGTGCTTGGGTCATTCGACTTAGAGTCTTATGACACATGCGAGCCATGTTTGCATGGAAAAATGACAAAGAGTCCTTTTAATAAAAAAGGTGAGAGGACTAATGGCTTATTGGAACTAATACATACCGATGTATGTGGACCTTTAAGTATACATGCTAGAGGTGGTTTTAGCTACTTCGTGACATTCACAGATGACTTCAGTAGATATGGCTATGTCTATCTAATGACCCAATCTTTCTTGAGTCCTTCACTATTATTTAACACATTTGCAAAATTTTTAACCACCCATTTTTGATTGGCTAAATTATCATTCTTTTTATAATAATAGAATTTCAAAATATATCATTTTCTACAACAATAAAAGCATGGAGCAAAAGAGCTAATTACCATTCTATTAGATGAATATTTTTAGGCCTTTTCTGGGTGTAATTTTTTTTAATAGCCTGATGTACTTTCATAAGTTTTATAAATAGATTTTGCATTTAGATTTTTAATAAAATTTTCATTATATACACAAATCTATTTTTGTTTCACATTGCATTTTTCTTTCAAGGACATATATTTACCTTCCAAGTAAGAATACTCATTTCTTAATTTGATTTCTATCTCTTTAACATTTTCATGCTCCACATATAATGCATCAAATTTCTTTTTTTATTTCTATATGTGTCTTTTTAAGCATACGATATTTGTGATGCAAATTTTCAAAGCACTCAAGCATTTTTTCATATTTATCACTAATTCCATTTGAATCAGACTCGCTACTTCAAAATTTTTTAAATATTTTTCAAGAGATTTTTTGTAAGCAGCAGCATTTTATTCTTTATCATAATTAGAATTCTACTCCCTATGATCAAAAATTGCCATCGGACCAACATCATCAAAATTTACAAATTTTGGTTCACTTGTACAAGAGTCTTCACTATCACTCTATGTAACTTTCATAGCTTTCTTTCTAAACTTCTTCTCTTTTCTTTTTAGATTTGGACACTTGGATTTGATGTGACCAAGTTTGTTTCATTCGTAATAAACCATGTCTCTAGAAGATTTTGATGATTTTTATGTTTATAATGAGAGAAATTTTTATGCTATTTCTGTGCAATTTTTTGTCTTCTCTGCATAGCTTTTTGAACTTCTTTGTAATTAAGGCCATCTCATCATCACCTATAGAATAATCACTTTTAAATTTTTCTTTGAGAGCAATAGCTTTCAATTTTCTATCTTTTTCTTTTTCTGTATCTTGAGACTTAGAGTAAAGCTCGTGAGAAATAAGAAATCCACAAACATTATCAAAATTTAAGGTACTAAGATCCTTATCTAATTAAATTGATGCTTTTGCTTCCCATCTAGGTATTAAACCTCTAACAAGCTTAGCAATTTTATTATGTTAATCAAGTTTCTTACCAAGAGCTTTAATTTCATTAGTTAACTTAACATACTTGTTAATTACCTTAGAAATTAACTCTTCTGGCTTCATTTTATAAGCTTTACAATCAACCATAAGAACATGAAGTCTAGTATCTTTAACTTGATTTGTACCTTCATATGTAGCTTGTAGCTTATCCTAGATTTCCTTTGTTGTATCACATCCAGAAACTCTATTGAATTCGTTTGTATGCAGTGAACATAATAGTATACTCATAGCTTTAGAATTTAGCTGCACTTGTCTCTTTGCAGCTTTTGTGAACTCTTTTGTGGTTTTTGGTACTGTAGTAGACTCTAAAACACCTTATTCATCAGATTTCTTTTGTGGATACTCATATCCATCTTCAATAATATCCTAATAATCCATATCTTGAGATTGGATAAAGTGTCTCATGATAACCTTCCATAATGGATAGTTTTCACCGCTAAATATTGGAGGACGATGGATAGAATGTCTTTCTTTGAATGGAGTAGTAATCGGAGAACTACTAGATTCGGCCATTTTTAGGATCAATCAAGGAGATTAAGCTTTAGGGAATATAGAATCGTTCTGATACCAAATGTAGGTCCCGAAAGACACTCAAGAGGAGGGTGAATTGGGTGTCTTGAAATTTTCTAGCTAAATTTTAATGTGATAGAATTTTATGCAATATCATATTTCTAACTGAGAATGTAGAAAATGCAAGACATAATATAAAAGCCGAGTAGACACAGAATTTAAAGTGGTTCAGCCTTAATGCCTACCTCTACTCCTCAAGAATTACGCTTGAGCATTACTCTCCACTCTTAACTCTTTTAAGGGCAAGAGTCAAAGCCAATATACAAACCTATGTATATCTAACCACAATCTTCTTTCAAAGTAAAAGATTTAAACACTTTCTAGAATTTTACCTTAGGTTCTAGCTAACCCAAACTCATAATCTTTCACAATAATAATTCCTCACAAGTAATTACAATAAAAGCTATAATCAAATTGAGGAGAATATGCAAAGATGAAGTGCAAAGATGGAAAGTGAGATTTAAAAGAAGTAAACTTTTTCTCTTAAGAGGTTAAAAATTCTTTCCAAATGATATCTTACCATCTAATAGGTTTTACTACATGTATTTATACTCAAAAAATCATTCTTAAGTGTTAAATCCTAAAAATAGCCGTATATAGCCGTTGGAGGGCAAAACAATCAATTTTGGATCCAACTAGTCATTAACTAGCCGTTATTTTGTCTTGTAGTACCGGATAGATTTCTGTTCAGAAATATATCTAGATTTCTAATCCAATTTCTAATGACAAATTTCTAACGAACTAAATTCTAAAACTTTTTCTAAAAGAAAATAGTTTTGACTAAAACTTAATTTATGACTTAAGAACATTTTTATGCACTTTTTAAAACTTAAAAAATGTATACATGAGAGATAGATTATACCTCAATTTGATCTTACATTTGAAAACCCTAATTTCCTATAAACTAAAACATTCTTCAACTTAAGTCTTTACGCATCCATCGCAATCTTCATTTTTGATATTTGCATTAGAAAACATAGAATTTCCTCTAGAAATAAGCTTAAAATAGAATTCACACTAGAGTTTATTTAAGGTTTGATTAACATCAAAATGAGCCAACAAACAACATTCCAGTATCATGAGTGCTGTATAATCAGATAAAAATAAAGTTTTGTCATACTTAGATTGCGCCAGTGTCAAAAATATGCCTAGCATGCTCCTCAAAAGGATGACCTCCTCACTTCAAAATTAAACATACATGGAGATAATCATTCAAACCTCTAAAGAGGGTAAGTAACATTCCTTTGTTGCATCAGAGTTCTAATGTTAGACACCTTTGTAAGTACTAGTATTTGCTTAAGAAGTGATACGCCATTTAAAAACAAAAGTCCTTTCAGGAGGCATTCAATCATTTTCCTTAGTCTAATGTGCCTATAAGTTAGCACCGGTCAGATGATCTGATTGAGTTAAAAAATCAACAAGCTGACGGTAACTACCTAGTTAATGTTGGGTTAACACATCGAGAAGTTAATGGTAATCACCCTGATTCGATCAAGAGTTGAAATGATGACAAGCTGGTAGTAATTGCTCATTTGATCCAAGGTTAAAATGTCAACAAATTGAAGGTAAACACTAAATGCGGAGTTAAAACGTCGACAAACTAATGGTAACTACTCTAAAAACATTGATAAACTGATGGTAATCAACCAGTTAAGAGTTAAAACACCGATAATTAAGCTAGCAGTAATCACGCAACCAGAAATTCACTGCCTTGAATGGTAGATGTCTGTATTTTGAGATTCGTTGCCTCAGGTACACATCTTTTATCGCTTTGCTCTGAACTTTGGCAAACCTAGACACTAATGTGATAGTTATCCTAAACTTGGTGGCAACTGTAGACACTGGGCTTGAGTTAGCCTCTGTTAGCATTACCTAATGACGATAATGCTATTTTTTAGATAGCCAAGAAGTAACAAGTCCTCTCCCTTCTCTTGTATCATAGTTTATTTTGAGAAAATATTTTGTCAAGTTTCAAAGGGAAAAATGGTCTTCTAAAAGCTTATTTTCATTTCTTATGGCAAATGGGGTGAAGAGGTCATAATTGAGGGCCATTGGTTGACTCAGAAGTGAGTCACAAACTTGACTCACAGGTCAGGTTCGTGACTCACCTCTGAGTTATGGCCTTAAGTGGATGACTAATGCCCCTTTTTTAGCTCCTAACTTGCCAATGAGTCACGACCTCAAGCCTGTGACTCACCAGCGAGTCACAAACTTTGGTCCATGACTCACTCCCTTTTTTAACTTAAAATGGTTTTTGGGCCCCACTGAGTCCAACGAACTAAATTCTAAAACTTTTTCTAAAAGAAAATAGTTTTGACTAAAACTTAATTTATGACTTAAGAACATTTTTATGCACTTTTTAAAACTTAAAAAATGTATACATGAGAGATAGATTATACCTCAATTTGATCTTACATTTGAAAACCCTAATTTCCTATAAACTAAAACATTCTTCAACTTAAGTCTTTACGCATCCATCGCAATCTTCATTTTTGATATTTGCATTAGAAAACATAGAATTTCCTCTAGAAATAAGCTTAAAATAGAATTCATACTAGAGTTTATTTAAGGTTTGATTATCATCAAAATGAGCCAACAAACAACATTCCAGTATCATGAGTGCTGTATAATCAGATAAAAATAAAGTTTTGTCATACTTAGATTGCGCCAGTGTCAAAAATATGCCTAGCATGCTCCTCAAAAGGATGACCTCCTCACTTCAAAATTAAACATACATGGAGATAATCATTCAAACCTCTAAAGAGGGTAAGTAACATTCCTTTGTTGCATCAGAGTTCTAATGTTAGACACCTTTGTAAGTACTAGTATTTGCTTAAGAAGTGATACGCCATTTAAAAACAAAAGTCCTTTCAGGAGGCATTCAATCATTTTCCTTAGTCTAATGTGCCTATAAGTTAGCACCGGTCAGATGATCTGATTGAGTTAAAAAATCAACAAGCTGACGGTAACTACCTAGTTAATGTTGGGTTAACACATCGAGAAGTTAATGGTAATCACCCTGATTCGATCAAGAGTTGAAATGATGACAAGCTGGTAGTAATTGCTCATTTGATCCAAGGTTAAAATGTCAACAAATTGAAGGTAAACACTAAATGCGGAGTTAAAACGTCGACAAACTAATGGTAACTACTCTAAAAACATTGATAAACTGATGGTAATCAACCAGTTAAGAGTTAAAACACCGATAATTAAGCTAGCAGTAATCACGCAACCAGAAATTCACTGCCTTGAATGGTAGATGTCTGTATTTTGAGATTCGTTGCCTCAGGTACACATCTTTTATCGCTTTGCTCTGAACTTTGGCAAACCTAGACACTAATGTGATAGTTATCCTAAACTTGGTGGCAACTGTAGACACTGGGCTTGAGTTAGCCTCTGTTAGCATTACCTAATGACGATAATGCTATTTTTTAGATAGCCAAGAAGTAACAAGTCCTCTCCCTTCTCTTGTATCATAGTTTATTTTGAGAAAATATTTTGTCAAGTTTCAAAGGGAAAAATGGTCTTCTAAAAGCTTATTTTCATTTCTTATGGCAAATGGGGTGAAGAGGTCATAATTGAGGGCCATTGGTTGACTCAGAAGTGAGTCACAAACTTGACTCACAGGTCAGGTTCGTGACTCACCTCTGAGTTATGGCCTTAAGTGGATGACTAATGCCCCTTTTTTAGCTCCTAACTTGCCAATGAGTCACGACCTCAAGCCTGTGACTCACCAGCGAGTCACAAACTTTGGTCCATGACTCACTCCCTTTTTTAACTTAAAATGGTTTTTGGGCCCCACTGAGTCCAACGAACTAAATTCTAAAACTTTTTCTAAAAGAAAATAGTTTTGACTAAAACTTAATTTATGACTTAAGAACATTTTTATGCACTTTTTAAAACTTAAAAAATGTATACATGAGAGATAGATTATACCTCAATTTGATCTTACATTTGAAAACCCTAATTTCCTATAAACTAAAACATTCTTCAACTTAAGTCTTTACGCATCCATCGCAATCTTCATTTTTGATATTTGCATTAGAAAACATAGAATTTCCTCTAGAAATAAGCTTAAAATAGAATTCACACTAGAGTTTATTTAAGGTTTGATTATCATCAAAATGAGCCAACAAACAACATTCCAGTATCATGAGTGCTGTATAATCAGATAAAAATAAAGTTTTGTCATACTTAGATTGCGCCAGTGTCAAAAATATGCCTAGCATGCTCCTCAAAAGGATGACCTCCTCACTTCAAAATTAAACATACATGGAGATAATCATTCAAACCTCTAAAGAGGGTAAGTAACATTCCTTTGTTGCATCAGAGTTCTAATGTTAGACACCTTTGTAAGTACTAGTATTTGCTTAAGAAGTGATACGCCATTTAAAAACAAAAGTCCTTTCAGGAGGCATTCAATCATTTTCCTTAGTCTAATGTGCCTATAAGTTAGCACCGGTCAGATGATCTGATTGAGTTAAAAAATCAACAAGCTGACGGTAACTACCTAGTTAATGTTGGGTTAACACATCGAGAAGTTAATGGTAATCACCCTGATTCGATCAAGAGTTGAAATGATGACAAGCTGGTAGTAATTGCTCATTTGATCCAAGGTTAAAATGTCAACAAATTGAAGGTAAACACTAAATGCGGAGTTAAAACGTCGACAAACTAATGGTAACTACTCTAAAAACATTGATAAACTGATGGTAATCAACCAGTTAAGAGTTAAAACACCGATAATTAAGCTAGCAGTAATCACGCAACCAGAAATTCACTGCCTTGAATGGTAGATGTCTGTATTTTGAGATTCGTTGCCTCAGGTACACATCTTTTATCGCTTTGCTCTGAACTTTGGCAAACCTAGACACTAATGTGATAGTTATCCTAAACTTGGTGGCAACTGTAGACACTGGGCTTGAGTTAGCCTCTGTTAGCATTACCTAATGACGATAATGCTATTTTTTAGATAGCCAAGAAGTAACAAGTCCTCTCCCTTCTCTTGTATCATAGTTTATTTTGAGAAAATATTTTGTCAAGTTTCAAAGGGAAAAATGGTCTTCTAAAAGCTTATTTTCATTTCTTATGGCAAATGGGGTGAAGAGGTCATAATTGAGGGCCATTGGTTGACTCAGAAGTGAGTCACAAACTTGACTCACAGGTCAGGTTCGTGACTCACCTCTGAGTTATGGCCTTAAGTGGATGACTAATGCCCCTTTTTTAGCTCCTAACTTGCCAATGAGTCACGACCTCAAGCCTGTGACTCACCAGCGAGTCACAAACTTTGGTCCATGACTCACTCCCTTTTTTAACTTAAAATGGTTTTTGGGCCCCACTGAGTCCAACGAACTAAATTCTAAAACTTTTTCTAAAAGAAAATAGTTTTGACTAAAACTTAATTTATGACTTAAGAACATTTTTATGCACTTTTTAAAACTTAAAAAATGTATACATGAGAGATAGATTATACCTCAATTTGATCTTACATTTGAAAACCCTAATTTCCTATAAACTAAAACATTCTTCAACTTAAGTCTTTACGCATCCATCGCAATCTTCATTTTTGATATTTGCATTAGAAAACATAGAATTTCCTCTAGAAATAAGCTTAAAATAGAATTCACACTAGAGTTTATTTAAGGTTTGATTATCATCAAAATGAGCCAACAAACAACATTCCAGTATCATGAGTGCTGTATAATCAGATAAAAATAAAGTTTTGTCATACTTAGATTGCGCCAGTGTCAAAAATATGCCTAGCATGCTCCTCAAAAGGATGACCTCCTCACTTCAAAATTAAACATACATGGAGATAATCATTCAAACCTCTAAAGAGGGTAAGTAACATTCCTTTGTTGCATCAGAGTTCTAATGTTAGACACCTTTGTAAGTACTAGTATTTGCTTAAGAAGTGATACGCCATTTAAAAACAAAAGTCCTTTCAGGAGGCATTCAATCATTTTCCTTAGTCTAATGTGCCTATAAGTTAGCACCGGTCAGATGATCTGATTGAGTTAAAATATCAACAAGCTGACGTTAACTACCTAGTTAATGTTGGGTTAACACATCGAGAAGTTAATGGTAATCACCCTAATTCGATCAAGAGTTGAAATGATGACAAGCTGGTAGTAATTGCTCATTTGATCCAAGGTTAAAATGTCAACAAATTGAAGGTAAACACTAAATGCAGAGTTAAAACGTCGACAAACTAATGGTAACTACTCTAAAAACATTGATAAACTGATGGTAATCAACCAGTTAAGAGTTAAAACACCGATAATTAAGCTAGCAGTAATCACGCAACCAGAAATTCACTGCCTTGAATGGTAGATGTCTGTATTTTGAGATTCGTTGCCTCAGGTACACATCTTTTATCGCTTTGCTCTGAACTTTGGCAAACCTAGACACTAATGTGATAGTTATCCTAAACTTGGTGGCAACTGTAGACACTGGGCTTGAGTTAGCCTCTGTTAGCATTACCTAATGACGATAATGCTATTTTTTAGATAGCCAAGAAGTAACAAGTCCTCTCCCTTCTCTTGTATCATAGTTTATTTTGAGAAAATATTTTGTCAAGTTTCAAAGGGAAAAATGGTCTTCTAAAAGCTTATTTTCATTTCTTATGGCAAATGGGGTGAAGAGGTCATAATTGAGGGCCATTGGTTGACTCAGAAGTGAGTCACAAACTTGACTCACAGGTCAGGTTCGTGACTCACCTCTGAGTTATGGCCTTAAGTGGATGACTAATGCCCTTTTTTTAGCTCCTAACTTGCCAATGAGTCACGACCTCAAGCCTGTGACTCACCAGCGAGTCACAAACTTTGGTCCATGACTCACTCCCTTTTTTAACTTAAAATGGTTTTTGGGCCCCACTGAGTCCAACTCGCGAGTCACTACCCATGACTAGGTTTCTTAAGCCAAAATTTTAGATTTCCACCTTGCAAAATAAAGGATAATTTTAGCCTTAAAAATCTTCAGATTTGCCTTGATCTTAATCAAAAAAATAATTAAGATGGATGGGATAGTTTTTGGGAATTAACAATAAGAATCATTTTCTTAAAAATCTAGAGAGAGAAAGAAAGTTGGGTTTTGCTTGGTTTTTGCTCTGGTTTTTGAAAAAAAAAATGAAAGAAGCAGGAGAGAAAGAAGAAGAGGCACACTCATTGGTTTTGAAAAATAGCTATACTGAAGGTAATGTAAAAGGCAAAACTCCAGCTTTTGCATAGATTTAGGACTTTAATTCTTATAAGTACCCATTTTATATTTTTTAAACTTGAGTTACTCTATTTTTCATTTTGTTTCTCTATAAATATTTTGTAAATATTGATTTTTGTTTTCTTTGTGTAAGTGATGGGTCGTTGGCATATTTGTGTGTATTTTAGTGAGTTATGCAAGAATCTATACTTTGTTTGTAAATTTGGATGATTTTTATGGCTTCAATTGCCATTTTCTCTCTGGAGCTCACTTTATCTCACTTGATAAATTTATGCAAATTGTATTGTTTGATGATTCAAGGCCGTGTTTTGTGTTTATAAGTTTTTTTTAGAAAGTTTAGAGGTGTTTTCTATAAGTTTTGAGCCATAAAATGGGTTTTGGAAGGTTTGAGTTTCAGCCATGGCGATATTCCAGTAAGACTAAATTGTTTAGAGCTGACTCATAAGCATGGTCTATGAGTGAGTCATGGTCACTCTTAACTCAAGGCTATGACTTACCTTGGAGAGGCCAATGACTCATTGGATTAGGGCATGACTCGCTCCACTTAAAGCCGTGACTCGGCCTTTTTATGGCTGTGACTCACCTTTCCTTTTGAGTGAGTCTGTGACTCACTCTTTTTCCTCTTTTTGGGCTCTTTCTTCCCCTATTTCCTTTGTTTCCCATATATATTCCTTTTTTTGTGTATTATGTGATTAATGTTAAGTATATTATTGCATGTGATTATTCTTGCTTTATTATTTTATTATATAATTATATAGTTTTAGTATTTTATTCTTGTTTAATTAATCTATTATCTTTCTTATTTCTTAGGGTGCGTAAATATTGAAACTTATTTGAAAGACCCGGGGACAAACAAAGGGATCTAATCAGACCCGGGAGGTTTACTTTCTTTAAATATTTATTTCTATTTTATTTAAGTTGTTTTTTTTGTCCTGTATTATTATTTAGGTTGTAATAATTAGTAAAAAAGGATATTTTGGTGTGAAAGTCAAGGAAATTAACATTAAATATTTTTATTTGATTAATTGACCTTTTATTAATAAAATGGACCAATATCCGATCTCACTCCAAAAACCACACAAAAAGGATATTTTGTAAATATGTATGAGGGAATCGATATTCCCAAATTCAATTAATAACCCAATTTATGTCTATTTATATATTTATTATTCTTGTTTATTATAAAATATTTCATTTGAATGATAAATTAAAATAAACTAAATAATTCCTCATTCACCCATGCAAGGAACAATATCCTCAATCAGCGTGATTTATGTATGTTTTATCGCTTTCTACATGCTTGTGTGTGTTTATTCTATCTCTTTATCGCATAATACGTGAGAAGATGATTATGATAATTAGCCATAAACAGTCAATTATATTGCTAGTAACCAAATATGCGAGTGGGGGTGAAATCCAAACTATCTCTAATTTTTTATTTCACAAGGTAATAAAATCACTTTTCCAATGTTCTATTGGGTGGCAACCTCATAATGCATGCCTTGTGATGCTTAGTAAACTTTTTATAGGTCGATCGTTAGTAAATGGATAAGGATACTCTAATATGTTGTCCCTTGCCTTTTGGAGGCTTGAAGGTGTCACGTGTTAGGTTGAATCTTTACCTATTGTGAAGCGATCGATTTTCACGAGTTAAATGAACCTTGATTCGGTCTCGAACCCTAAAAATGAGTCTTTGAGAATAAATTGGATGCTTAATGAGGTTTGGCGAGCGTCACATATGCAGTGACATAGAAGATGGCCCAATATAGTCATCACAGAGTGATATAGCCAAATATCCCATCCTAAACTATATAAGTGATAGATAATCATGTAAACCTGAACATAATGTCATCATCTGACAGACGACCTAACCGGTTGACTCCCTCTTGGATTGTTGGGAAACCATGTTATAACTGCCTAAGTGTGACATATCTCATAGGATAAACACCTGTGGCTCTGACTCAGGAAGGAGGCTCTGACTGCAACTTTAGCTTCTTGTGAAGCCATACTTAAAAAAAAGCCGTTGGGGTGAGTTGGATTTATCTCAGGCAAAAAAATACATGAAATTTCAAAAGGACATGTATTTTAACAAGAAAAACTAGTATAAAAACCCATAAGGGGCATACTACCTTTAAAATGAGGACCTACTTGAAAAAGCATGAGGTTGCTTGTGAAGAAAGAACGAGGTTCATAATGAATAGCATAAAAACTGATGATAGTCACTACTAGAATAAGGGGAAATGGGTTGTGGCCTCGGAACACGCCATTCATAATGCTGAATAATACATAATCGCCAATCATAGGATCATCAATGTGCCTCAACAAACACCGAGAAAAGCAGCAAAGTAGTACCACACCAAAATGGAAGGTGGGCACGTCATCAAAGTCAGCTAGTATATCAATCAAAGACTCCAATGAGAATGTCCTTTCATAAGGTATCAAGCCTCTGGCCTCAAAATAGAGAATACCCAAAGCATGAGCCACCTCTCTAGGATAGTTAAAAGCAGAAAAGGGCAGACATGGTTAGGTACCGGGCTAGAATCTGGCATCGACCATCACAACAAACTCCTCTAGTAGAGAGCACAACTTCTGATGTATGAATCTGAACATATGGACCTCGGTTCCCAATGTTGAGCGGCTGTGAGCCATAAATTCCTATCTAAAGACACTCTCCTCAGAAACCTCAGACTCGAGTATGGAGCCAATATGGGGTCCTCTCAAGTTTTCGAGTCATCCAACAGTCGATCAATTTTGCAAGTCTAGAAGCCATGATAAGGGTAATTTATAAGCAGTCTAGGTGCAAAAATAATGGAGAAAAAAATAAATAACTGAAAGGAAAATGAACAGAAAAAGAAAATAAAAGGAAAAGAAAGAGAGATAAAATACCCAGTAGAAGCTTCCTCAGAAAGTAAAAGGTCAAAGGCATAAAGACTAAGAAATTTAAGGCACTATTTATAGAAAGTAATGACAGACGCCCATCCCTCAAAAGGTTTGAGCCACGGGCAACCCGTCTGTCATCCCTAAAAGGCCATAAGTCACTATTTTGCATGTCTCATGCATTACACATACATATTATTACATTTGCTCTTGTTTCCATTTTTGCAAAAAATTCGAAAGTTCAATGGCCCAAATAAATGACTGTGAAAAATCTTAAAGTCAAAAAGTCATGAAGCTCAAGAGACATGATGATTTTCGGGGGGTATTTTTGACTTTTGGGCACATATAAAAAAACAAATAACAACCCATGTAAATAATGTGAATAATGTAAAAATATGTGATCAAAATGTAAATAAATGTTTTCAAATAATTTTTAGGCAAAAAGAAGTCAAAAAATGAAGAAAATGGTTCAAAAATGAAAAAAAGGGTTAAATAGGAAAATAAAATCAAAAATTGATTTAAAGGGCAAATTGGTTATTTGGCCGTAAAGGACGGGACTGAGGTCACTTGAAATTTTGAATAAGTTGCCTTTTCTTCTTCCTTTCTCCCTCATTTTCTGGTAACCACCATTTTTTTCGTTCTGTCTCAGTTTCTTTAGGGTTGCTTTCTCGTTTTTTAGTCATTTTGTAACCCGTCTACGCTTAAAACCTCCTGGGAGCAATGCACACTTCAAGGATCAATCCATTTCTACATTTTTTTTCTTTCTCTTTCATTTTCATTCATATTACAAGTAAATATTATTTAAGTTTTTATAAACACTTTATCCACTTATTTCAGTAGTTTAAACATAACTTAGGCTTTTATTATTTTGAAAACCTTTAGTACTAGGCATGATGAATGCGAGCACCCTTTTTTTTAAAGTTAGAAATAAATGTTGCCCTATAATTTAAGTTATGTAGTTTAATTGCCAAGTTCTTTTGCATGACATTGTAGATAATAAAGAGCCTTGTATATGAACACACAATCCTATGGTTTTTCCTTTTAGCAAATAATATATATAGTCTTTGCATATTTTGTGCCCTTAGCATCATGTTGTAGCATGAGTTGTAATTACACCAAATAATTACAAAGTGGTTTAATTTCCTAATCTTAATAGCTTAGATTGCGTTGATTGGTAGCCATGATAACCTGTGTGTTATTGAAATTCTCTTTTTTTTGGCAATCACATTTCTAATCAAAATGTTGCCAAAATTTTGTTAAAATTTTCGTAAAATGTGAAGTGTGCATTATGTAATATTATGATTATGTTGCTTGGTGGCCATGATGGCTTGTGTATTGTTTTAAATTCTCTTTTGTGCAAGAGGCAGTCACATTCCTAGTCGAAATACTGTCGAAATTTTATTAAAATTCTCGTAAAATGTTTAACATGCATCATGCCTCGTTTGTCATACATGATTGTTAGACTAAGCAAACATGGGTTTAAGATGATGTGTATTATATTATATCGCTTAACACGTATTATTAATGCAGGTTAGCCATAGATATTTAACCCAATATGCTATCAAAATTCTTGTAAATTCTATTATATTAGCTTGCTTGTGCTCGGGTTAACCATCAACTAACATGTAACCTTTTCTTATAGGATGCCCCATATAATTGCATGTGAATTGCCACCTTGACCCATATCGGCCTACATAATACCTGAGCAGGCTGGCAGATATCGGGCTTTACAGCAAGTTTAGTACAGATTGAGTCATTTCATGTTCCAACAATTCCTACAAGACTTTGGGCTACTAGAGGAGGTCAACTGACTCCTAGCTAGGGAAGGATGGATAGAGTTCTTTGCCCTAGCCTACAGGACCTATTCAAATATCACTAGAGAAGTCCTTGCCACTTTACAATATGACAGTTACTCCAGATCGAATACAGAGGAGGGAGTCATCCAGTTTTGGGCACTGGGCATACGCTATAGTATCACGCGTCATAGATTTGCTTGGGCCATAGTTCTCCCGAGTGGGCTAGGTACTAGCACACCACCCAAGCTGATGGACCGGGATAGATAGAGAGTGGTGATATTACTAAGGGCCATTTACCGATTAGATATGGCAAAGAGCACCATGCTGGCCTCTCTTATTTATAGATATCTTTAGAAGGTCTTATCTGCCTCATACTTGGGATGCACATAGAGTCCAAAAGGGATTAACTTCACAAATGTCACCAGCTTGTGGTGTATGCAAAAGGGAAAACATGTAGAGATCATGAATGAGATCATTACCTCTTTAGTCAGGGTATCCACATAGTCGACCACTCAAATATGTGTTCAAGGCATCTTTACTCGACTATTACTGTCACTGGGGGTACATGAGAGTGAGTTTGGCAACCCTAACCTAGAGAGCATATACATTAACCTGTAGGCAGCGGTCACTATAAAGATAGTGAAGCCTATCGAGGAGCGAGAGGGGGAGTATAGATTATTAACTGTACCAAAGACTAGACAAAGATGAGACCTTAACCCTATAATACTTAAGGCACCCGTAGAGGGGGACAAACAGGATGAACCACCACAGGAGACACTAGTAGAGCCACAGGTACCTCCAACACAGCCATTTCAAGCAAAGTAGGCAAATAAGCCAAACTAGCACCAAGGGGTAGGAGAGGACTCGAATTATGAGTTTGGTATGCAGCTGGATCTGTATGACCTTTTAGGTGGATCATCGTAGCCTCTAGTTTATCCCAAATTTCCCATTAGACATTAGTGATTGCCGCTCAGGAGGATAGGGAGGTTCTTTCCCTATGGACATCCCAGGTTATCCACATCCATAACTGCTCCACCATTTGTTCCCCCGTCACCAGCATGCCTAGAGGTATCTCTATTTTTACCACCAGCAAATACACATTTAGCTCCTTCGGCTGATGATATTTTTAGGAGACTAGCAGCATTGGAGGATGCCAATAGGCACCAGGATAAGACACTACATGTGATACTCATTGGGGTGCAATCTTGTAGGCCTTACAAGTGACTATACAGACTTTGCAGGACAAGGTACATAGTATTAAAGCTAATTTAGTAGCTACAAGGTAGAGGTTTGATGATACTTTATAGGTGGTTGATGACTCTCTGACTCAGATTAAGGATCAGGGCACCTGCATTGAGACTGAAATCCTGAGAGGTGACTTAATAAGATATCTCGAGGGCCACTCTAGGGCTTTTACTGAGGTTAGCTAAGGCTCATAGAGATTGGAAAAGGTGATAGCTTAAGTTTTACAGCCCATGACAGTAGTATTGCCTGGGTTTCAATTTAGATTTGGACCAAATGATGAGCAACCACCAGCAGCGCCACAGGCCATGGCACCAGCCAAACCTCTTAGGCCCTCAGCATTCTGACCTCCATCTGGGCCAACCTACCACAGAGGACTAAGACCTGTGCAATAGACCCATTTTTGTATTTAGAGAGTTTGAAAATTTTTGATATGTATAAAAGTAGAACTTGTATTTAAAAACTATCTATACATGTTATGCTTCATTTTGTTCATATTTACAATTATTATGCCTCACTTTATTTATATCTATCAGGCCTGAAAAATAATAAAATGATAATAATCATACATAAAAATAATTAATAAATAACATAAAAATAATAAAATGCCATTAAGTTAATGAGAAAGACCTATAATTCAATATATCATGACAAGAAAAAGGTAACCATAAACACATGAAAAAAGAAAATTGAACAAGGGTAAACTCTATGAACATAACACTAATGATGATGCCTTCTCACAACAAGTACTTGAAACCCCTACCAAAGGGCATATACTTACTCTTTCAATGACAAGGAGTGAAGACATCCATCCTCATCACAAGAAGTTGCCTGAACAAACCAAAATAAAAGAGCTACACAGCAAGGAGCTATTGGACAAGAGGCAAAAGTATGATGATAATGTAAATGTTGGAAGAATGTAGAATAAGATTAAGCGTGGGATAACAGCTTTGCTGATGATGGTTTTCCTTATATTGGTGCCAATTTGCAGAGTGGTGACATAGTCACTAGGAAATGTGCCAAAATGGCTCGAAACATCTCAGTGACTCTTTAAAGATGCATATTTGCTAGAATGGCTCCACATAGTCTTAGTGACTATTCACAGATGCATATTTGTCATAATAGCTCCAAGCATCTCAATGACTCTTCATAGATACATATTTGCCAAAAACCTCCCTAGTGGAATATCTCTGCAA
Source organism: Excoecaria agallocha (assembly GCA_037975025.1). NCBI lineage: Eukaryota > Viridiplantae > Streptophyta > Magnoliopsida > Malpighiales > Euphorbiaceae > Excoecaria > Excoecaria agallocha. The sequence goes on along the minus strand of CM075806.1, from coordinate 10,856,336 downwards.
GAAAGGATAATGCACCCACCAAAAATGCTAGCCAACATGAAGGTCAGTCCATAATGGACAACAATGAAACACTGCTTAAAACTTATTCCATTTTACAGGTTAAACAACCTAATGCCAATAAGATCTAATCGAGTCGTCTTGATTTTGCATGGCCTAGGCGCTAATAAGACACATTCAAACTACCTGATTCTACATGCCTTAGGCCCTAATCAGTCCTCATGAAGTCATCTCGATTATGCATGCCTCAGGCACTAATCAGATGCATTCAAATAACCCGATTCTACATGCCTCAGGTGCTAATCAGAAGTAATCAACTTGTCTCAGTTTTGCATGCCCTAGGTGTTAATTGAATAGTCAATCTAGGATTAACACATCAACTATTCGGGTACATGTTTTAATCAATTAAGAGATTTATTGCCTCAATTACGCATCTTTTTTCATTTACTCTGGCTCACTTTGGCACCAGTACACTAGCTCCCCAAAATTAGGGACAGCTATAGACACCATCAGCCAAGGCAGCTTAGATCAGGGTTACTCGATGATGAGTAAATAGTATATTACTAATAGTCGATTCAGATCTCGAGGCTCTGATTGTGAATTTCTCACACCTTTTCAAATATTTTTATGATGTTCCAAATGTTTTTTAAGTGTTTTGATAAAAGATGCATAAAACCTAGATTTAGGCCTTTAGGAGTGGCAGACGGCTGTCTGTCACTGAAGGGGCGACTGTCTGTGGCTCTCTCTTTCCTACACAGAACAAATTAAGAGCATTTTAGGAATTTTAGGATTTTAGGCTGAGGGACGGCCACCTTTCATTAAGGGGCACCCATCCATGGCTCAAAATCTAAAATTCCTATGCTTCTGGAATTTAAAAAAGGAGATAATGATTTTTAAGGGATTTCATCCGAATTTCTTGGGGATTTATCTTCAGATTTGGGAAGTTGGATTTGGAATCCAACTCTACCTCTAACTTAGGTATAAAACCTAAAAATCTAGGGCTTCGAGGGGGGAGGAATCACTTTTTTACAGAGCCACTTTCGAGAAGAAGCAAACTTAATTTCTTTCTCTCTCTAAGTTCTTGCTTTAGCAAACTCTTTGATTAATATACACAAATGAATTTCATTGCATTTTTTAAAAAATCAAGAAGCACGAATCAGAGTAGAAATCTAGACTTTAAAAGCTTTAGAGTCAGAATATCTTTTGAGGGTAATATTCTAGGCTCTTTTCTCATTTTCTCTCTTTACAAATTATAATCCATAATCATGTGATTATTCGATGCAATTATGACATGTTTAAATGCTTTGGTTATGTAATTGGCATGCTTAAATTTCATCGAGATATTAATCTGGGTCAGAGAGCATGTTAGATGTATGATTTGAGTGAAAAATTCCTCCATTGTTGTAATATGAAAAGCTTTTATTTTTTCTTTTAATTCTATAATTTAATGATTTTAATATATTTTATGCATGATTTGATGTTATAACACCATGTTAGCATGATTTAGAACCTAATAAATACATGTGTAAAGTTAAAATGCACTTTATGATTTTTTGCATTTTTGCCATGAAAATTTCTGCAATTTACCTTGTCCAGAGGTGACAGACGGGAAGATGACTCGAAGGATACCCACTTGTCATGCTATAAATGGGAAGTCATAAGCTCATCTCCTCGTCCCATCCCTCGCTTCTCTTTGGGTGACATTTGCTTCGTTTTGGGCATCCGTGGCTACATTTTTTGGGTATTTTTGGTGTATTTTATGCATTTTATTTAATTTTTATTCCATTTATTCAATTTTCATGATATTTGTACATTACTTTAAATGACTTTGATTTTGTATGATATGGTTTTGTACTTTATTTAATTTTGTTTGTATAGTTAAATTTGTGATTATTTTTATTGTATAATTTTAATACTATTTCATTTCCATTTTTTGTGCTTTTTGAGTATATAAATTCTTTTGCTTTTAGAGGGTGTTGTGTGGTTTTTTGCATGGAAAATCATGCTACTGAGTTGGTCACCATCCTCAGCCCATCTGGTTACTTTGATTAACTACTTCCTTTTATTAATTATTTATTTATTATTTTTTATTTTATTTAGCTAGTAGTTATTTTACGTTTATTCATTTGATATTATTTTTTGATGTCTTATTGTTTCGAGGGTGTAATAGTTAGTAAAAAAAGGATTTTTCCCACGATAAGAGAAAAGGCATTAAAAAGGTTTTCTATTAAATTAATTGGATTTTTTTCTTCAAAACATTGGACCCGTGTTCATTTTTTAGCCCAAATCCACATGAAATAAAACTAAGATTTTTTTAAAATATGCATGAGGGAACTAATATTCTCAACCCAAATGAATACCTTGATTTATGTATGTGTATTATTCTGTTGATGGTTATTAGATGATTTGCTTATGTAATAATTAAGTAGTTTTATTTTGCTGCTTTTTATTGCTTTATTTATGTGAACAGGATGTTTACTTAATTTTAATCACTTTACATCGTGTGAGAGAGTAGAGAGAATTAGATCTAAAACTCAATTATAAAATAAACGCCTAACTAAGATGCCTAATAAGAGTGATATCTCAAATACCGATCTCTGTTTAGGCATCAATAGGTTGAGAATCATTTCTCGACATTTTGTTAGATGGCCACTCCATGACACCTACTTCTTTTAGGTCCATGAGTAGATGCCTTCATAGATTGACTATCAATAATAATTTGGGCTTGATCCCTTTTTATTGTGAAGTAGCTAACTTATAAGTTAAGTGAGCCTAATTCAGTATCGGACCCTAGAAGCGGGCCCTCGAAAGCAAACCCAAATAACGAGCATGGCTCCAGCATGCAACACAGGTGGGATTAACATTGTCTTAAGTTGTGTAAGTTTTAAAGAGTAAAAATTTGGAAAATGCTAAATTAACTAAGTAATTAATAATATAAGAATTATTTTAAATTAATGGCTGATTGGATAGAATTTAGGGGTGTGATTAAGCATTTATTTTCTAAATGATATGAAAAATGATGGAATGCATCATTTATGTGCTTTATAATTGTAAAATGAATGTTACATGATATATGTTTATATATGGAAATATGTTAAAATTGATATAGAACTTATTTGCTATTGACAAAGTTGAGCTGCTGGCTAATAGTTATTTAGGAATAATGTGTACTTTAACTGTAAATTTAATCATTTAGATTGAATCTGCCTATTTTTAGTTGCTGATTTAGCCTAGATATATATTGGTGTATTGTACTACTAACATACATGATACTACTTATTTTGTTTAATAATAGATAATACAAATATGTTATGTAAAATGAAATTAGCTAAAGAATCATGGTCTAAAGAACTTAATAAGGATGACATGAACGATATTAATTAAATATGCTAAGGTGACTGTAAATGAGATAAGATTTTACCAAGTATGATCGTAAATAGAATGAATGATTGAATTTACTTCTGTAAAGCTAGGCAAAAATGTACATATTACATGGATATAAATGTAAATTACTATGTTAACCAAGAGTTCATAAACTGGATCATAAATAAATATAATGTAGTGTGAGTGTATACACACACACACATATATAGTGAATAAATTACAATAATGTATGATAGTTTTGAGTATGTTTAAGTAAAAGTAATATGATAAATGGTATGTAAATTATACATATATAGGAATAAATATATGTATAATGGAAGTCAAATTACGAAAATGAAATTTATTTGATGAAAAGTGATGAAAAATGGGCATTTGATTATGTGTTGGCATACAATGTGAAATTATAAAAATGAAATGGAATGGTAATACTACTTTTGCCTTTAGTAATCTATACAGGAATTGGAATAATAGGATAAGGTTGGCATGCCAATTAGGGGTCTAGGAGTACTACATCTTAAATGATTACCAGACTAAATGGCTCTGAAAGCTCTTTTGGTGAATGTTATTAATTTGAGTTTTGGACTGAATGGCTCTAAGAGCTTGATCCTAATATGTAAATATTTAAAATTAAGAAATGGAAAGAGATATGTAATGGACTGACGGTTTCGAGAACTCGATTTTGTATTTAAAATTTCACATATCCAACTCGTTGCAATTCCTCTAGAATATACTAGGGGTAAGTGTCGAAAATGAATAACTAAATGAAATTTAATTAAAACACTTTAATAAATAAATATATAATTAATTAATTTGTAATTTGAGTATGAATATTTGTGATTTGATGCGCTTGTTTGGTGGAAATGTGTAAGGATAATTTATACGAATTAAGGTACCAATTTTGGAAAGTATGACAATTAAGCTGGCTTTGGAAAAAATTATATGCATAATAAAATCGTATACTTTATTTTCAAAGGCAACCTATAATGTGTAATCTTAAGTTTACAGGCTAAAATGGTTAGTATAGATTTAAATATTACGATTTAGCTATAAATTATGACTCTCCTATTTATTTTACCTTTACTATATGTATGTATGTATATATATATATATATATATATATATATATATATATATTTATATTTTTTTCATACACAACTTAAATTATTTTGTACTCTAAAATTGGTAAAGTTTATAATCTACTTGAATGAATTGTTACTATGAAACTTGAATTTGGGTTATTGAAAAGTAAATTCAGTGGAGTACTCACACTAAGTTGCAAGCTTAGCGCATGGTTATTTTCCACAAATAGGTTTAGGGAAGATATTATTAAGACTAAGGAAAAAGGGTGATAGCTTTGTTGATACTAGAAGAGTACTAGAGTTGAGATAAGCAAGTTCAAAGAAGATGTTGCTATATATTTTAAGTTTATTTTTAGTTTCATTTTGGCATGTACACTTGATAGATAGTTTTGGAGCAATATTGTAAAAGTGATATCTGTGTCTATTAATTGTAAGTAAGTATGTATGTACAGTTATAGAATTAAACATGCAAGGATATTATGCATTGTGATGTTTGAATTTTGAAAGAGAAAGTTAAAGTTTTAAAGAGGATGGGTAAATTGCTTTGTGAAAGGAGTTTGTATTGGAGTACTGGAGTTAATTATGTGATATTAGAGTGTAAATAAGATTTTCTTTGTAGGAGGTTAGGCAATATTATGGGGGAACTCTGTCAAAATTTCTGTAAAAATGACCAATATTTACTAAATCAATGAGGATTTTAAAATAGAAAATCTAATAATTCATAATTATTAAAGTTAGAAAGTCCGTATGACATTCTATATCTGGGTTTAGCATCAAATTGAATATAGGGTGTTACATAAGAAATGTTTTGCGAGCCATGCCTTTGATTGCTATTTTCCCCGAATTGGTCACGATAACTCCAACACTGGCTCCTTTAGATGAGGTAGCACCATCAACATATAAGTTCCAAAAAGACTTTATTAGTTTTAGTAGGGGAGCATAAAGCCCAGCCATGAAGTCAACAAGAACTTATGCTTTCATTGAAGGGCAACGTTTATACTAGATAACAAATTCACCCAAGCGGGTTTAATTTGCTGAAGGCCTTTGGCCTTTGAACCACTCTTATGAGGCTTGAATTCATCCAAACTACTACAATATGAGCTTAGAAATAAAGCTAAAGCTTAATTGCTGAAGTGACCAAAGCAAACGTCAGTTGCTCCAAGATATAGTATCATAGTTCAAAACCTTACAAGACTTTGTTTGTATAGTAGATAGGGAATTGTTGTGTATTCTCCTCTTAAATCAAGACTAAGCCAATAGCTCTTTCAAAAATACCTAAATACCTGTAAAGTATTTCACCGACCTAAGGGCGATTGAGTAGTAGTGGCGAACTAAAGAATTGCTTCAACACTTCAAAAGCTTATTGGCATTTTGAGGTCCATTCAGAGTTCTTCAGATTTTTAAGTGCCTTATAAAATGGAAGACAATGTTTGGCTAAATAAGAAATTAATATGCATAGAGTTGTTACCTTGTTGTTAAGCTTTTAGATCACTTTAATGGACTTCGATGCCTTTGTCTCTAATACGGCCTGGATTTTTGCTAGATTGGCCTTTATTCCTCTCTTGGAAATTATAAATCCCAAGAATTTTCTAAACTACATGCCAAAGGCACATTTTTTAAGGTTAAGCTTGAGGCTGAACTTCTTAAGGGTAGAGAAGGTTTATATGAGTTCAGTGGGCAAATCTGATGCAGTCTTGCTTTTGTAATTGGCTTAATGAAAATAGTGCAAATCCAAGTAAACAACAAATTCAACTTTACCCTAAAACCATTCTCAATATTACTAATTTTTAATTAATTCATTTTTATTTAAGTAGTTTTGAATAATTTGCACCCGATATAAATAATAAAGACAAAAAAAGAGAGTATGTTATAGTCTTTTCATTTTTTTCCTTTTAAAAAAATAAATGAATAAACAAACACTAGTTATGGACTTCCCAATTTTTTTGTTCTGTTTTAAGAGAGTAAACTCTTAATTTTTTTTTATTTTTTTAATTCAAGTAGTTGTGAATCATGGATATATTTCTAAAATTAATTTATTTTATCAATAAATTCATCATAATTATAAAAATAATGGATAAATAATACTCTAATGGCCATTCAACATATAACAGAATAACAGTAGGAAATTCTTACTGGACTTTTGAAGTATCACCTTGTGCCATAATTAGCTACTAGCTACGAACAATCACTGCTTAATCCCAACAGCTTAATCAAAGCTATAAATAGGAGAGCAACCATAAAACTTATTATCTTGCAATTGAAAAGTTTAAGGTACGCAAATGGTAACTTTTTCAAGCATAAGTGTCTAATGAGATCTTCCAAAAGTATATGTGTATGAGTGACCTTTAAAAATTATTAATTTTTGTCCATGTCATCGTGTATTCTTATCTATATAGATCTCTATGTTTCTATCGAGCTAGTTGGCCAAGAGCTTATTTATCAATCTTTGACAAGTTGCTCTAGCATTCTTGAGGCCGAAGGGCCTAACCCGATAGTGGTAATTATCTCAGTGTGTGATGAATGTTGTTTTTTCTTTATCTACTAGATTCATTCGGATTTGATGATAGCCTGTTAAAGCATTCAGAAAAGCATATTCCTTAAACTTGACAGTAGAATTAACTAATAGGTTAGTGTTAGGTAGCAAGTAACTATCTTTAGGGTAAGCTTTATATAGATCAGTGAAATTGATACTCAACCTTTACTTTCCATTGGCATTCTTCACCAAAACTACATTCGATCGCCAGTCCAGGTAAAAAAACTTCTCTGATGAACTCATTTTTCAATAAGGTGTCATTCTCCTCTGTTATAGCCAAGTGATACTCAGAGGCGTGGTTGCACTTCTTCTGTTTTGTTGGCTTATAGTCAGGTTGAATATTAAGTGAATGAGATATTGCCAGGGAAGATATGTCTATGATGTCTGAGATTTGCTAGGTAAAAACATCAGCAAACTCTGCGAACACAGTTATGAGTGCATCTTTCTCTAACCCTATTTTATTGGAAGCTATCTTGACTATTTTCCTTGGCAAGAGTTCAATTTCTTGCAATGAGTCTAATGGCTTGGCCTTTCGTGCTGAATCTGTTGGTACGTCTAAGGCATCCAACGGTAGATCCTGATTAGCTTCCTTCAACATTATGAAATAAGTTTTTCGTGCTACCTTTTGATTACCTCAGAGCACTATAGTGCCTTCTTAAACCGAGACTTTAAGCAATAACTTTTGTATAAAAATGTATGCATTTATTGCCACCAATAAAGGTCTGCCAAAAATAACATTATAAGATAGAGGCAATACAAGCTTTGGTCTCAGTTAGGGTTTTTTTTTATGGGTTTGGGCTAATTGATTTGCCAGTTTTGCTTTATCCAGATGAGGATTTGGGACCTCACAGTGTTTTGGGGCATAAACTAATCTTCTTTTCAATCTTCAAAGTATGAAGTAAAGACAGTATAGGCACTGTCAGAGTTGCCAGATCCTCTAATAGCTCTATTGTCATTTCGCCCATTATTGCCCTTGTCATGGCTTGTTCTACTTGAGGACTCCTTGTCTCTTTTGACATCCCAATATTGAGAATTATGCAAAAGTCAGCAATCTTCATCCATCCTAATGTATTTGTGGGATTGAGACATGAGTGTAAACACCATGACCCAAGGTAGCCTAAATTAGGGTTACTCGATGATGAGGAAATAGTCATATTTTTGACAAAGAGCAAAATCTCAAAGTTTCAACCTTGATTTGCACATCTCTATAAAGGTTTTTGTGGGTTTCAATTTTGATTTTCTAAAGGTTTCAAAAAAAGGAAAAAAACCTTAAATTTGTCCTCTGCCTATGACAGATAACCGTACATAGTTAGAAGGATGACCGTCTATGGTTGGTTTCCTTCAGTTCAGGTCGGAATCAGGGGCATTTTTATAATCTTAGAGAATCATGTGAAAGTGGCCATTTGTCAACTATAGATGCCCGTTTGTGGGGTTATTTCCAGATTTTTCAAGTTTTCTAATTTTAAAAATCCTAGATAAAGATCAGATTTAGAAGGATTTGATCCAGACCAAATTTTCTGGGCTTAAATCTTCCAATTCGGGGGGATTAGAGTTATAGTTGATCTCTAACTCTTCTGTAATTATAAAAAGGAAAAATTAGGATTTTCAAAGGGGGACTGACTTGTGAAAAGAGAAACGGATTTTTAAGTGAGAGAAATTTAATTTTTTACTCTTGGTGATCTCAAGCTTCCATATAATTTTCTTTCATACCAAACAATATTCTCTTTATCTTTAACTTGGGAATCAAGGACCGGGAACATAGTTTACGCTTTCTAAAGTTACAAAATCATGAATCCCTAAGGGTAATATTCTAGGCTTTATCCTTTCTCTCTCTAAACTCATACTCTGCTTATGTAGCTAACACATTTACTTACTGATTATGATGTTATATTTCATGTTAGTCCATTTGTCAATAATCTTTGTTATGCCATAATGATCTAAATATGCTAAATATATGCTAGAATGGCATGTTAAGGTTTAAATTTCCCATTAATACATGATGAATACCTTGATTTAATTTTTGTATTTGTTTGTTTCTTGTTGTCATAACATGGTTTAGGTTATATTTCGGGGTTCTTTTCTAGTATTGGCATGTTTTAGGGGTATAGATATGCACGTTGAAGGTTTAAATTATTTTTTTTAGTTTTTCTCTTTAGAAATTTGCATTTTGCCTCTGTATTCGAGTGACTGACGGGAAGAAGACCCGATAAATGCCCATCTGTTAGCGTGACAGATGGGACGTAAGGCGTCGTCTCCTCGTCCCTTCTCTCCTCCCCTGTAGGCTATCTGTCATTTTCTTGTGGGCATCTGTGGCCCTTATTGAAGCCATTTTTAGCATGTTTTAGTGTTATTTTGTTAATTTAAAATCATTGTAAGCGTTTAGATTTTTTTAATCTTGTCTTTTACTTCTGTTTAACATGACTTTCATTCTATCCTTTAACCTTTTTTATTCCAGCATTCTTTTATGAGTATTTCTGGTTAATTAATTAATTTTGATGTGCTAATTAATTTACTTCTTTGTAGACTTGGAAAAATTTACCCAAACCTAAAATTCCACCCAAACCTACCCAAAAAAATGAACAAACCCAACTCAATTCAAATACCATTTTAGTTTTCAACCCAAACAAATACTTATTAGGCCAACCCAAAATTGATCCATTTTATTCTCTAACCCATTGGGTCTAGACTTGCTATGGCTATTACTTTACTTTCCACGCTACAAGTTGTCCTTTAAAATTCCTTACAATCGCAGCAATACTTCCACTCCATTTGCGATTTAAAACAACTACATCTAAAGCAATCAGAATTTGATCAGAAGACAAAATAGGCCATGTGCCAGCATTTTCACATTGATGAGTTACTATAACCACCCCCGTATGAAACTTATTTTTTGCTAAAGAAAACTCATGGTAATACCCGATACATACCCTCAACAAAATTTGCTATACTGGCTTTTTTACTAATTTAAAAATCAATTGGTTTTGAGCCTTCCAGTTCCAGATGGTCCACATCATGAAAGCTACTAAGATTATTGATTCCTAACCATATGGCTACTTTATTATAACATTGTTAAAGGAAATCCACATTGTAACAAATGATGACATATTACTTTAGAGATAATACCAAAAAAGCTACTTGCATCCAAATTTGCTTAGCCATTCAATGATTAAAAAAGAGGTGTACGATACTCCCTACTTACCCATAAAATCCATAGAGATTGCCTTATCAACAGTTTTACAATAATTTACATTAAACTTGTGGGTTGGCCTAAATTCACCCAATCTCTTTGGACATTGATCCATTTAGGACCCGCCCATTAATGATCCAACCTAAACCTGCCCAACTTGCCCATTTACCACTTCTACTTCTTTGTGTATTTGTGTGAGAAATTTTATTTCTCTATTTTGGAGTAACTTTTTTTGGAGATTAGCACAGTTTTGGAAACGATTCTTTGAGTGGTTCCTTTCTTCTTCCCCTCTTTACTTTTTGTTGCATTTATCTTTTTGCATTATTTAATTTTTTATGGTTGGTGTACTTTATGTATTTATTCTTTTTTTTAGTACTTTAATTATTATTTTGGATATATTTCATTTTAGGAATGTAATAATTTAGTAAAAAAGGATTTTTGGCACAATAATTGAGAAAAGCACTTAAACAAATTTTTACTTAACTAATTCATATTTTTCCTCATAAAATGAACCAATGTCCACTTTTTACTCCAAAACCACACAATATAAGAGTCCTATTTTTATCAAAATTGGGATCACTCATTCCACGTTTTTCGAAAATTGGCATGGACTTTTCACCTTTTGTAAATATGTATGAGGAAACCAATGTTTTCAATATAATAAATTTTCCGATTTATGTATTTTTTATTTCATTTTTACTTTAGACAATTTGATTTTGTAATAAATAAAGTAAGAATGTTTGCTATGTTTAATTTGCTCACTTTGTTTTTACCTAATTGATTGATGTGTTTATTTAATTAAATCATATTGCATCTTGTGAAAAGGGAAGTAGTGGATTAATAATAAAACTTAATTATAAGAAACACCTAATCGAGATGCCAAGTACGAGTGATTTCTCGAACACCAATCTCTGTTTGGGCATCAAAAGATTGAGATTCATTTCCCAACGTTCTATTGGGTAGTGACTTCGTCAAACCTGCCTTAACAATAAATTGGGCCTAAAAGCCCTTTCTATTATGAAATGGACAATTTATGAGTTATAGCGAGCCTCATCTGGTTTTGGATCCTAAAAGTAAGCCTCCAAAAACCTAATTGAAATCAAATGGGCTCTAATGCATGTCACAGTGGTGACTCTACTAGGGATTAAGAGACCTTGCTCCTAAAAGCATCTCTGTTTAAGTTACTTATAATTGAATTTTTGTTATTAATCTTATCTCTTTTTAAAATTGCATTTCTTGCATACATCCTAGAACCTTAGAGGTAACTTAGGTATCCCTTTTTTAGGCCCAATGTTATCCTGAAGCACGCCCTATGCTCACTCAATGTAGAGAGGTGTCAAAGAGACCTACCAGCCCAAGTCTAGTACCAACTGGTATATGAAATGGCGATCCATCGGTTGTTATGCTTGTGATGAGCTAGACCTATTGGTAGAGGTCATGCTTGGATAGCTCTAAAGTTTAATCATTCGACTACAGCTCAAATAATAATAATAGGTACTTCCCCAAGTTATATAACCATAAGAATTCATGCTTGCTACGTGAAGCCTTATATATTGAACAAATCTAACTAAATTAGGAGGGTACTAATCAAAGGTTACCATGGCTTGGTGGGTCTAACCTTATTTATTTGGGTTGTTTAAATACACAATGGCTAAAACCCATATGTTTGTGCTTTCAATTAAGAGAGGCTATGTTATTGATTTTCCTTCACACACCATATGTATCCATTGGATTCACTGTTGACCCATAGGCTAAGATCACCTGGGAAAGAGATTGTATGACCTCCTGTATAGGAGTGATAAGGTTGAAAGGCTTTGTATTATTTGTATGTGGTTGTGATTGACGCCTAACAAGCACATTCATTACATTCATCCATCATGTATATACCATGTTCATGCATCATCATCATGCATCATGTCTAACACTTTACTTTTTTAGCCATCATAAATTCATTTAGGTGGTCCAAAGAGTTAGATGGTTGCCTTGTTTGGGGATCCTTGCTTGAGCTATTTGGCTTAAGATCTAAGTCAAGTTCAAAGTGAGGTTCTGAGATCAGGTTAGAGGTTGATTCAAGAGAATTTTTTAAAAGACTATAACCAGAGAAGAAATAGATGATGATGAGACGGCTAGAAGGACAGAAGACCTTAGGGTGAGAATATCTGCTTTAAGAGATAAATTAACTTCTGCCTCAATGCCTTTGGCTCTACAGGACAAGTTCAATAGAAGGCTAGATAAGAGGTTTTAAGAATTCTTAGATAGGAGGTTTCAAGAATTTGAAGAGAGAATAATGGTTAAAATTGAAGGATTGCTTTCACAGTCAGTTGGATCTCAGTTTGTAGCACCACAAGGCAAAACGACCATAGTCAAAGGTACCTTTGCTAATGTTGAGGCCACTACATTTTGGACTTCAGCCACCAACCAGCATGATAGGTCAGGAGAAGAATACTTGGTCTAAAAAATGAGTATTTAAGGCAATGTAGGGCCGCAAGGGCTTTAACTCCAGGAATAATTCATGATTACTACACCGTTATGGGTAAACCGCTATCTTGGTACCTTACCCATCTTAGTAAGTAAGGGAAGCTATTAACTTTGCTACCTATGCCAGCAAGGAATCAAGGGAAACCAATACACAGATCAGACTAGTATTACTCCGACCATTAACATACAAGTTATTAGACGGACCATTGTCATACCCTAAGGGATCGTATCTGAGGTATAATTAACTCTGAATAAGAAACTGATGAAGAATGGTCACCCGAGCAGACAAGTCTTGATAAAAAAAAAGGTGTTGTTAATTGCTAAGAATGATATAGGACAAAAGCCAACATGGACATCGATGATGAGATGGTTGAAGCATATTCACCCCTGAAATGGCTTTGCCAATTACTACAGGTGAGCCATTATCTTAGTAACTCAATCACCTCATGGAGGAAACAAGCATTAAATCTGAAAAGAGAAGAGCATTAAAAGTGTATATTACTAGGGTAAACAAAGGTACTTGAAAGACAAGGGGAGTATTAGCCGTTAAAGCAGCTCAAAGGTAGCATTCTAATCTGGGAAAACCTTTATCTTAGGTATTTGCACAATTGGTCAAGGAAGGAAAGCTGCATTCTGTGCCATATAAACCACTGAAAGATTTTAGATTGTCGTATCACATATCAAATTTATTTTATACTTTCCACCATCACACTAGACATTTGATTGATGATTGTCAGGACTTAAGGTATTGGATCCAAGATTTTATTGATAGTAAGTAAATCTTTGACCTTAAGAAGAGGTAAAAGGGTCATGACATCGCCTGACCAATCCTGCAGGTGTCATAATAGTTATGCTAGAGACTGAAGGCAGTGTCATTTTTACATATTTTGTTTTTATTTTTAAACTTTTTAATGAGAATAATGCTCTTTCTTTTGATTATATTAATAAATTGAATAATTTTGCTTACTTGTCTGATGTTTCTTCTGATTTTAATATGCATAATCATAATTATAAATCATTTATATTTGTCATCAATTCAATTAATGCATGTTCATTTAATCTCAAAACAAAAAAAAAATTCAAAAGAAATCTTATTAGCATCAGATATAACTCCTAAAGAGAGAAAATTAGAGTGAATAAAAAAAGAAAAAAAATAAGAAGAAAAAAAGTCTTTGCCTAAACTTGTGAGGATGTGTCAAACATTAATTGAGAAATCACCGAACATGTTATAAGTCGGTTAAGTAGAAGGCTCGCTAGTTGCAGAGGTGAAGATCGCGAAAGTATTTAGAAATCCATCTCTAGTAGTCTATTAGGTGAAGGGTGAATGGTCTATAAAAGAGGAGCGGCTGTTGCCTTAAATCAGATGTCTCAAGACTTTAAGCAGTCAGTTTGAGGTCTGTACTTTTGGGTATGTGCCTAGAGATGAGAATCGGTTAACTGATGCCTTAGCCACTTTGGTCTCAATGTGGGATAACCCAAAAGGGGTAAGTATGAAACTTATGTTGATATATAGTTTTGACAAGCCATACTTTGAAACTGAGTAAGTAATGAATATTAAGGTGGATGATGGGAAGCCTTGGTACTATAACATTCATAACTACTTAAAAAAAGTTAGTGTTTTCAAAAGAGGCTATCGAAAAAGACCAAAGAATGATCCTTAAGCTGTCTACTCAATTCATTAGTGTAGGCAAAGTATTTTATAAGAGACGATCTGGTGATATTTAGTTGAGTTGTTCGAATAAGAATAAAGCTAAGAAGGTCATTGAGGAGATAGATGCAGGTGTGGATGGAGCCCATATGAATGGTTTACCTTTAGCAAATAAGATCATATGCCAAGGGTTCTTTTAGCTTACAATGGATACAGACTACTTTAAGTATGTGAAAGAATGCTAGTTATGACAATAGTATGCGGGCTTAAGACACTTTCTAGTTTCTGAGCTATGCAAACTTACATCGTCTTGGCCATTTACTGCGTGGGGTATAGACATCATAGGTATGATTTATCCGCCGGCATCAAATGGACACAGGTTCATTATATTTGCCATATACTACTTCACAAAGTGGGTAGAAATCAAATCCTTTAAGAAGGTAAATTTTAAGGATATGGCCAAGTTCATTGAGAAGAATTTGATATGCAAGTATGGCTTACCTTACCACATATTGTCAAATGATAGGATGCAGTTCGAGGCTAAAACCAAGCAGATGCTCAGAAAGTATAGGGTTCAACATTATAGATCTTTGCCTTATCAACCTTAAGCAAAAGGAGCGATCAAAGCAATTAACAAGAATGTCAAAAGGATTTTAGCTAAGATGGTTCACAGTTATAAGGGTTGGACTGCTAAGCTACGTTTTGCACTGTGGGGTTATAAGACTGTAGCTAGAACTTTAATAGAAGCCACTCCATTTTCTTTATTTTATGACACAACGGCTGTGTTGCTTGTAGAGATTAAGCATTAGTCTTTGAGGGTGGTTTTAGAGGCTAAATTGCCAGAAATAGAGTGGGCCAAACAAAAGTTGCTTTAGCTTAACCTATTAGATGAGGATAAGATGCGAGCCTATTATCACAACCAGATCTTTCAGAAGAGGCTAGCTCACTCATTTGGGAAGAAAGTTAGGAAGCATCATTAAAAGGAGGGGGATCTAGTGTTCAAGCAGATAAGGCTAGGAATTTTGGACATTCGAGGTAAGTTTAGACCTATTTAGAAAGGATCTTTTGTGCTAAAAAAGTTATTATCTAAGGGAGCAGCTATCTTGACTGAGAGCGATGGTAATGAGTTCAGAGAATTAGTCAACATTGATAGATTGAAGAGGTTCTATGTTTAAGACTCAAAGAAAAAAAGAATAGAATAAAAACCTTATGGGTCAAAAACCTAAAAAATGATGACCTTGCTAAAATTGGGTGCTTCGTCGGCGTGAAAATTAAAAAAATAAATCCTGAACAAAAAATAAGGGCTAAAAGAAAATAATCAATCAAGAAAACCTGAGAGGGCTGATTGGTGACAAGTGTTCTAGTACTTTTAGGATTTCATTTTGATATTAGATAACTTGTATTTTTGAATTAATGTTAAATAATGATCATATGTAATGAAATGAAGCAAAAAAGTCACATTTGTATTCAAAAGATTATTAATGTATTCAAAAGCTGTTATTTCACATGTTTAAATTTTAAAGTTCTAATGAAAACAAAAACATAGCCTTTGATTATATCTAATCTAATATTTATACTCCACTGCTCTCTCCCTCTAGATGTCTAAGATAATGTGTCCTATTGTCAATTATTGGACTAATGACCCACTGCTTGTATTCACTAAAAGTAGTAAAGTCATAAGCACTGATCTTAGGTATGACAATCTTTATAGGAAGTCAAGCCCAAATTTGCTGATGATAACCTAACATGAATATAGTACAAAGTATGCCACCATAAAAGGCCAAGGGACACCTGTTGATGTCCTGCCACTCACTATACTGGCAAGCACAGCGAGCAACAATGCAGAAGGTGACTCGATACAGCTCGCACAAAGGAATATACCTAGAAAGTCCATCTTTAGCCACTGAATGTATGGGCAACCAAGGGAACCTGAAGCTGATGTCACTATCTACCATAGTAGCCATTCAGATAGCCCCTTTGTGAGGTGAGTGAAAATCATACAGCTTATGTTTAAAGAGATAATGCCTCAAAGGATAAGTGCCCATAGCTCGGGGAGGAGGCTTTATCAGTAACCTCAACTTCTCTTATAACCAAATCTGAAAAAAGAAAAAAAAAAGAGAAAAAGCCACTGGGATAAGTTAGATTCATCACAAGCAAAACTAAGGAAAGAAAATATGTGAAAATTTGAAAGGACACATTTTCTAATAAGAAAAGCTAGTGTGAAAACCCACAAGGGGCACACTACCTTTAAAATAATGACGTACCTTGAGCAATAAGGGACTACCAGTGAGGCGAGCAGTAGGATTAGGTCTCCTCCAAGATCAAGCGAAATAGAGTTAGCCCACTACACACACCATCTACGATGCTAAACAACCCATAATCTCGAGTTGTGCCATTTGAAGTTGTTGCTAGATACCAGGCAAAACAATGTAGTAGAATGACACTAGTCTAGAATGTGCCAGGTGCAAATCTTATGCTAGTGATCTTAGCAAATTCCTCTGCTTGGGGGCATAATTTCTAATGGGTAAAACTAAAAATGTGGAATCTCGGATCCCAGTATTAGACAACATACAAAATCAGGGTTTTATCCACCCTCACTTTCCTCGAGTACTTTAAATTAGAGTAAGTGCCAAAATTGGGTTCTCTCGAATTTTTGGGTCATCCAACAAATTGTGTAGTCTATTTAGAGTCGAGGTTGACATAGTGAAAATATTCAAATAGTCTATAAGTGACGCCCCAAAAATTTAAGTTGGCCGATAATAACTTGTTTATACTGTTGGTTAGTAGTTCGGTACTGGTTTATAGGGAAGTAAGAAATTATTGAGGAGATAATATTATTGAAAATTATTTTGTTAGGCTTTTGAAATATTTATAAATTGTAATTAAAGTACATTTAGTGCCTAATAATAAGATTTTAAATAAATAAATGTATAATAATAATAATAATAATAATAATAATAATAATAATAATAATAGAAGTAGCTTCCTAGAGTTCTCTAGATAAAAAAAACTACAACCACAAATTAGGAAGAAAAAAAATAATTAAAGGGAGAGAGAAAAAAAAAGAGAGAGAGAGAGAGGAAAGGGGAACTGGAGAATCGGGGGGAAAAGAGAAGGAAGGCCGGTTAAGGCACCGACCACCGGCGGTCATTCCTTTTGTCGCCACTCCTCCCTATCGCCGGCCACAGCAACGGCGTGCTCCACCTCTGTCATCAAGGGCGTGTCGGCGTCGTAATTTCTCCTCCACCGTTTTTGTTCCCTTCTTAAACCAGTGGCTTCCTCTTCCCTTACTGATGACCGGCGACGGTGACTGGCAGTACGACCATCACCGGTGGGTCTCCAAGGTTGAGGTGAACATCCAGCTACCCTTTATTACTCTCCGTTTGCCGGCAGTTGATGGATTGGAGAAGAGAAGCCGCTGATCATTCTAGAGGATTTTTGGCCAAACAAGACGACGGTGGAACGCGTGACCACTAACCGCGGGACCCTGGGACTCTGATATTCCCGAATGCAGAATTGGGACATTTTCGATGAAGCTCCGATGGGACTCCGGTCGCTGGTCCGGGGAGCCCAAGGACGGCAGAACATAGAAAATGTAGAAAAATCGGCACTAAAAGTACGTGACTACCAAATCTACTTCTATTTAATTTATTTAAAAATTTATTCTACATTTTCTGTTGGAATGTTTATTTTTTTTAGAATCAGGGAACTAGCTCTTGCGTGTTTATTGTGCATAGTATAATTGTCAATCCTAAAGTTGTTTTTAATTGCTTCTTAACCTTGCATTGTGATGGTTATGCATAATGTTGGATTCTGTTGGTTGTAAAAGGTAGCTGTAGGATATATTGCCAATGTTTTTGTATGTTCTTATTTAAGTAGAGATGAAGTTATAAAGATGTGATTGTCTGAAACATATTAGGGAACCTTTGATGATTTTAATGAAATACATTTGCAAATTTAAGTTCCCTAGATTTGTTAAAGTGTAGTTTGGGTGTGAGCTTTATAGCTATAATCTTGGACAATTGGTTGCTGTAATTAATTAAGTTGGTTGAGCATAAATAAGAAATTATGGAATTTTTTTCAAGATATTAAAGGGATCAAGTTACATTAAATTAGTTGTACTAATATTAAGAGCTGAATTTTTTCTACTTAATTAAGCAATTTAAAGAGTATTTATGTGCCAGAACTAACATTCTGTTGATTTTTAGCTTGCTGGTTGCGACTTAAAAACTTAGGCATTCAGTTAAATTCTGTTCTTAAAACTAGTGAGATACATAATTGGACTTTTGGTCAAATTATGGTTAGCCTTATATATAATTTGGGACTTTCTTAATAAGAGTAAATATGTCCATATCTAAATTTAAGAATCCGACCAAAAATTTTAATCTAAAGTAAACATAAATGGATGTTATGAGTCAGGCTTAGACAGTAAATGAGCTGCCATGAATATGCAGCTAAGAGTATATTTGCATGCACAATTTGAATTGTTTATTGTAATAATTATTTTGGTTTTTAATTAATAAATTTCCTTGTTGTTGTGTTGGGTACATTAGATCAAAGATTTAAGTTCTCTCCTGTAGATCTATTAGTTGGTCAACAAAAAGGATTATATATATTAAACAAAGTAAGGAGCTAATTAGGATATGGAACCCAGAATATATTTACATAAATAGTTGAATTTAAAAGATATCTTGCATATGTTAAATGGAGAACATAGGAAAATCGATTATATGCATTGGATAACCAGTTAGACGTGCATCAATTTCAAGGAAACAGGTTAGTTAATTGTCATCAATTAATAAACCATAAGGTTTAATTACTTGAATTTTGTTCGGTGGGTCATAAGCATATGCGATCCATACATGAGCATATATGTTAGTTATTTAACTATAAAAATTTATGGAACTCATGTCTTAAAGGTTTGAAATATAGACAAACAGGACAGCAGGATATGAACTCATGTCTTGCATAAACTAGAGATTAAAAACAACTACCTACTATTATTATAATTTGTCTTGAGAAGGTATGCTTGAACATAGATTGGTCTAACATTTATACGTTTCAACCTATGACACCTCAAAGGTATGTGACCTCTAACCTCTCTCAATTATGATGTGAAGATTATGTGCCTATTGTGTATACCGATTTTGGATCTGTTTTAATGATCCATGTTAATTATTAATTTGAAATGGCGGAACAAAATCTACGATTAAACCACATATAGCTTGAGAATGTACTAAAGAAAATAATTAACTATATGTATTGTAATATCAATTGAATACATTATGTTTTAATAGAGTACTTAATTTGTTTGATCTATGTTATGATTGGTGCACACATATGATTAGGAATTAATGTGAATAACTTGAATGAAGTGACTAATGGAAAATCGATAATTTAATGATAAAATGAAAATTTACAAGTAGAGCTATGGTACCTTGATAGTAATTGGCATGCCTTTAAAATGGAAAAACCATAACTATGAATGAAATTGTTAAATAACCATGAAATGTATTATACATGCATTAAAGGCATGATACGATACATATATGTACAAAGGTTTAGTTTAGTTAATTAAATGCAAAGATAATGAGATTATACATGCTTGGGAGAAATTTGAAATACAGGTGAGACCTTTGCCCTTAGTAAACTAGTGGGTAATCCAGGATATAGGATATAATGGCTAGCTATAGGGACCCATATACCACGGTGAAATCAAATAGTAAGGTACTATCAAGGATAGACTACCTTTAGGCGGTCTCCTCTCTCATACAGTATACACATATAGCTTTGAGGCCTCACATACAGTCAGACAGTACATTTAGACAGTTATACAGTCCTCGTCCCGTATATCCGGTTCGAGGATTTTCACTAGTAGTTACTGAGGGCGAAATTAATTAAAATAAGGGATATAACTAAAAGTAAATAAAAATTTAAGTATGCATGTGTTAAGTTGTTTATTGTATAATAAGTTATTGTACCGAAATATTACGAATTGTAAATTGAGTAGTAATTTGGCATATGTAATATTATCACCTTGAAATTTGTAAATATTAATAGATGCATGGTATAAATTTATGGTTACTTGTTGAATGTCTCATAATGCATAAAATAATAATTACTTGAATACAATAAAACTATTTATATATAATTGATTAGGAGTTTGGTATTATATGAATGTTGAAACATCAATAGTAAGATGCTATATCAATTGTGGATGATAAACTGACTTGTTTCTTATATGATATATATGATTATTGCATATGAAGTTATAATATCGATGGTTGATGTGATAGTAACAATACACTTGGAACAATCCTTTACAGAATGAATATACATGCATATGCCTTGAGTTAATTACGGTAAAAAGCAAGATAGAGTTGTCAATGGACTACTATAGGAATTCCAACTACCCTTATAAAAATTTTACTTAATTAATTGTAAATTTAATCAAATTAATTAGTTAGTGACCAGTGATTTATCAATTGTAAACAATATTATAAAACTAGATTGTATCATAAAAGGGACCTACCTTCATATTGCTTGTAAAATTTATCCATTAGCTGCTTGCATGCATTATTAGAAAAAAAAAAAATTATCAATCCTCGTATGATGTATGATTTTACATGTGTATGTTTAAAACTTGTAAATATATTCTAGTATATTATTTAAGAGGTAAATTTGATAGCCACCACTAAGCATTTAGCTTAGCGTGTGGTTTTCTCCATGTGTAGGTTGAGTTGATACTTCATATTCTTGAGACAACGATGGAGGCTTCATTAGTTACTGCAGCTGGAGTTAGAAGACAATTTCGATTTCAACAATAAGTTAGTTATATCATTTGTAAAATTTGCTATTTGGCATGTACACAAAGATGACAGGGATATAATTTAGTATGTAAAATTTTAATACCTTGTCAAAGTCAAACATTATGTAATTGATACATTTGTATAATGAAAGTTTTGCTAGACACAGTTGAAACAAATAAATTATGTGAATAATGATAAAATGACAGGTGAGTTTAGAGTTATAATTTGTATAAAAGAATGGGAAATCTTGTGTTGGAATTGATTGAAGCTGTGGAAATTGATGATTGTTTCTAAAAGTGTAGTTTTGTATTCCTTGTCCACAGGAGGTTGACTATATATAGAGGAAATTTTGATGAAATTTTTAGGAAAAATAAAGAGTAAAGGTTTGTAATTTTCAATGATTTGGGTAAAATCTATGTTGACTTATTCATATGCAGATCATAGAATAATTACCAACATCCCTATCTAGCTCGTTTATCGGACCGAGTATAGGGTGTTATACTATATGCCAAAATAATAAAAATAAAAATAGCTGCAAATGAAATTGAAATGAAACAAAAAAAAAAAAAAGGAAAGAAAGAAGAGAGAAATACCTAGAGCAGAGGCTGACTGGAAGAGTAGTAAAGGCGCAAAAATAAAGAAGAAATCAAGCTATTTATAGATGAGCCTTGATAGATGGCGGTCGCTCAAGGAGTGACTCACGACCTAGCCATTTGTCACTCCTAAATTGTCTAATTGAGTCTTTCTGTATATCCTATACATTGCATGTATATTTTTACATCCATTTCGTTTCTTATTTTTGCAGGAAATATAAAAAACACACTGACATTACGTGAGGTCTCCAGAAATTTAAAAGTTTAGGGAGTATTTCATCATAAAAAAAAGAAGAAAAAATATAATATAATATAAAAATAAAATTGTTTAAATACATGTAAATAATGTAATTGGTGGTGAAATAGATATTTGATAAGATAAATGAGAAGAAAAATAAAAAGAAGAAAAAAATATATAATAAAAACAAAAACAAAAAGGAAAAAAAAAATAAGGAAAGAAGCAACAGATGAGATGTAAGTGGCAGTTGTCGCTCGCTCACAATAGATGCTCTACCCATCTGTCACTCGAAATTTGAAAAAATGAGTCTTTTCTTATTTGTTTCTTCTTTCTCCCTTCCAAACCACCATTAACGACGATTTCAAAGGTTTCTCTCTCAGTTTTTTAGCTCTTTCTCCCCAATTTTTGAACCTTTTCTCAATCCGTCTACTTGGAAACTCTCCCGGGGACAGTGCATATCTCAGAGGGCCATTTATTTCATTTTTTGTCACATATTTAACATACCCATTTTTATCATTCCAACTAAGTTTTCCTAATTTATTTCCTCTTTTCCTTTATGTATTTCTCATGATTCTCTCGTAGGATTGATTTGAAATGCCTAGTTATGTTTATTTTTATTGTTCATTCTTTTCTTCTTTTTTGGCCTACTGTATTTTGTGGAACCTATTTGGTTGGTATGTTCTTTGTAAATATCATTTATAGTAGCATAAGAAAAAGAAAGAAAAAGAGAAAAGGACAAATACATATAGGAATAAAATGCACTTAAACATTTGTGCTATGAGATTATTGTTTGTGTTGAATTTGTTTTAGTTACATTGTCATTTTGGCTTTAATCTAGTGAATATATATGGAACAATTGCCTCATTTTTGTATCTCTTGTTTGTAATAATAATGATTGCATAGATTATTATCATAGGTTAATTTTAGATTGTTGACTTTGCCCTAAAACTTACATTTTGTTGACAAATTATAAAAAATGAATAAGTGAACGCAAGAATCAATGCTTTAGACACGGTAGAAATTTAAAATGAACTGTTGGTGGCCCCTAGCCTGTGTTGTTGCTTCTAAATGCATTTTTATGCAGAGTGCAGGCACATTTCTAGCCAAAATACTGCCAAAATTTTGTTAGAAATTTTGTAAATAGTCGTAACTTTTGAGCTTCGATTGTCATGCATGATTGCGAAAACACGTATTGACGGGCTTAGGTTGTTTTGTAATTGTTTATGGCACGTAAATCACATTTTAATGCACGTTGGCTAGCACTGGCCATCAAAATCTTGACAGAACTCATGTGAATTTAATTTATGTTATTATTTGTGATGCAAGTTACTTCCGAAAAACTAACTTTTAACCTTTTGTAGATGCCACGTTGTTATGCATAAGCTACACTAGCTCCACTGACTCCAGAGTGAATGACTGAGCGAGAGGTAGATAGATATCGAGCTTTACTCAGGTTCAGTACCATGCCAATAGATTTATGTCCGGCCAGTTCCTTAGAGCATTCAATGCTAGATGAGGTAGATGGACTATTGGTTGTTGCAGGATGGACATCATTTTTTCCTTGTCTTTTTCTCACTCATCCAAATGTTACATGGGAGTTTTTGGTGACTTTACCATATAGAGGGTTTCAGAGACCGAACACAGAGAAGGGTGTCATCACATTTAGAGTTCTAGGCATCACGTATAGCATCACGAGATGCCAATTCATTGAGGCAATAGGGCTACTTATCGGACCCAGTGTCTTGACCCTAGAGAAGAGAGTGATGAGACATCATTGGGCACTATCACGTTACCAGGAGTCGTGTACCACCTATACATGGCCAAGAGCACTATACTAGCTACCTATGCCTATAGATACATCCAGAGGGTTTTCGCCACCTCACACCTCAGCCATATTGGTAGCCCTAGGTAGGTTAATGCGATCGACATCTTTTGCTTGTAGGCCATATGCAATCATAAAAGGATAGACATCACTCATGAGATTATCTCCACCTTAGTTAGAGTAGCCATACAGTCGGCCACACAAATATACATAGAAGGAGTGGTGACTCGTCTGTTATTACATTTAGGGGCACTTGATGCCACATTTGTTCTGGCACTAGAGGAGGAGACATTTGTAGACTTACAAGCCGCCCTCATCATGAAGATGGTCAAGCTAATTTATGAACAAGTCAGACAATATAGGCTACTGACAGTCCTGCAGACTAAAGTGCATTATAGATTACCACCTGTAGTCCTAGAGCCACCGGTGGAGGATTAGGACTAGGAGCATGAGACACCTCCAGTACCACCAGCTCAGTCAGAGTAGGTTCCTCAGGATGAGCCTCATAATCCATAGGGGATAATATGGATCTAGACTTGGAGAGGGATATGAGATTTAATTTGGATGACCTACTTGGCAGCCTACCTCCATTACCAATACCTCTACTTTAACTGATTCCATTAATTATTCACCCAGACTCACCAAATATTGTTTAGATGTGCAGAGAAGTCAATTCAAATAATTTTTATTTTTTTTTATCACTTACTAAATTTCATTTTGCTATAAGGTCCAAAATGTCCATCTACAATTACATCCTTTTTTACATGAATAAATTACTCCCAATAAAGGTTATTTTGATTGGGTATTATCAAATTCTGAAAGATAATTGCATGAGCAAAACCCCTTTTTTTTCACGAGGAAAGTACAAAATTATATTTTTCACATGATGTATCATAAGACCTTTTTTTTATATGAAAAAAAGAGCGGGAGTCAAATCTGAAAACTTTTCAATACATTAAAGCTAATATTTATTATTAAAATATTCTTTTAAGAACAAAAAACTAAATTTTTAAATTTTCATATTTTTATTGAATTCTTAAAGTAAAAAAATTTACATTTAATCTTTTTATTTTTAATTTTGTTCACATTAAATTTTTGATAAAAGTGAAAGGAGAGGAATATGGGGACAATTTTTTTTAGTAATGTGTTTTAAATAAATAATTACAAAATTGGTATGTGTCATGAAAAAATTACAAAAATTAAGTGTTATTATGAAATCGCTGCTAGATGGAGCGGTTTCATCAGTCTATCGAAGGTGGGGGCCGGATTAACGTGAGTGAAATCGCGTGTGGGACCAGAGGTTTCAAGCCTGAAATCACTACTCCTGTCAACAATTTCAGGTCTGAAACCGCTGGTCCCACAAGCGATTTTAGTCAGATTAATCTGCCCCCTTGCATGATTCAAAAATTTTTTCATTCCCTCTATATAAATGTTGCCCAGATCTAATCGTTTTCACTTCATATATGAAAAATTAGAAACTGTTACACTCCATTGTTGTTATAGTTATTTGTTTAGTTACAATTGTTTACTATATGATTTTAGAAAATTATACAATTTAAGTAAATAATATATTTATCTCGGAGCAAAATTAATTTCGAGAGTATTATCATACAAGGTTAGTAATTTTTTATTAAATTTTTGTTTATAAGTTTATGTTAAATGTATAATGATTTTGAATTTATTTATTAAAATGCAGAAGTTAATCAAAATGCACAACCAACAAGCTCGAAAAAATGCAAGTGTATAGCTAACGGAAGAAGGTATTTTATTAATTTTAACGTATTAATTTTTTTTGCCGTAATCTAAAATTTAGTCTTTTTATTAGAAAAATAAAATGCTCAAGTGTTGTTATTATTATTAGTATTATATATAAATAGTGTAATTGCATTATAATATTTAAACAATGTAAAAATTATAAATGTTACTAAAATTGTTACGAAATGGACCAATATAGTCGTAAATAATTATAAATGAATGTAACAATTAACATAAAATTTTAATTTATTAATAAATTTAAGTAGTAGATAATTATTATTTGTATTTTATTATTTTTTTATTAATATCAATGTTGTTGTTCTTGTAGTCAATAGTAATAATAATAGTACCAATAATATTTATCTTATTAATAATAATATTATTATTACTATTATAGTTGTTGTTGGTGGTGTTATTATTATTATTATTATTGTTGTTGTCGTCGTCGTCGTCATCATCGTTGCTTATATTATTATTAATTTTTTTTATTATTGTTATTTTTGTTATTATTAAATTTACTATTATGGTTCATGATAATATTACTATTGTTATTATTGTTGTAATTATTGTAGTTATTTTAATTATTATTATTTATTATAATAATAAATTGTTATTGTTGTTGTTGTTGTTATTATTATTATTATTATTATATAATAAAAGAAATTAAAAAATGTTATTTAAAAAATTTAAGTTATATAATTTATTTAATGAAATATTTTAATATTTTTTCACATATAGGTAATTGAAATATGTCTACATATACTAACTTTTATTTGCACACCGGAGGAGAAATAAGTGTAGGAGCATCGGATTTTCAGTATAATGTATTTGGTCCAAATGCCGTTACAAGAAGAATGAGAGGTAAAAGTAACCCAACTCTTCCTAAATTGGTCCATAAAATTCATGTGAAATTGAATTTAGGTATGAATGATGCGATTTGAAGAATAATTTACAAAAGTCCAATGTATAATCGCAGATTATTATGTTGGACGTCAGTGGATTTGGCAGATGATGAAGACATAAATGCAATTTATGATAATTTGGCAAGATATGACAATTACAACTTGGTGGAATTGATTATTAAAGTTGGAGAGGGGGTGCAGGAGCTAGTCAACCCACTTATAGACAGGGATATCAATATAGAAGTGAGGCATTGTAAGGAGAAAATATCGAGGCCGGTCATCAGCAAATGTTTAATAAAATCGATCCTAGTCAGCCTACGCAGTCCTTTAGTCGTTAAGATATTGAAATGTTCTCTCAATATAATTTTATCGGAAATACATTACAAAATTTAGACGAATGTGCCCAACCACAATCTTATAACCACCAAAGAGAGGAAGTTTCTAGTCAGCCAAGATAGCTTGTAACTTGATGTGATGGTGAATTAATTGGAACATGGGCTAGTGTTAATTCAGGACAAGCTCAATTGAGCCGATCAGTTAGCCAGGTGCCTAATGTAAGGGTGAGTCAATCTAGGCGATCAATTAGTCGAAGGGTTGGTGATTTTTTTAGTAAATCACTTTTTGAAAACGAATCAAAAAGTCATTCTAGTGAGAGTAATGTTGGTGGGGGAATAGTTACATAGCCAGGTCATGTTATAGAGCCTGATAGTCAGCGACGTTTGATTTTCCATGTCCCAGGTGCTAGTTGACGGTGTTCTATTTTACATGTACCTGATGAAAGTCAACGACGATCTATTTCTCATGTTTCATTTGATAGTCAATGCCATTCTATTTTTCATATTTCTGATATCAATCAACATCCTTCTATGGAATAGGTTTCGGATATAGCACCTAGTCAGCATGTGCAATCATTTAGTAGAAAAGATGTAGATTTACTTTATGATAGCATTTTTGGCAACACTAAAAATATGGATGCAAGCGAAGAAACTGGCTATAATGCCAACACTACAGATTATGGAAATGAATCATCAATGGCTTTGGGAGAGGATGATGATCTTGAAGATGTTCCAATGTACAATAATTATGTATTGCCTAATAATGATATAGAAGTAAAAATAGTTAACATGATTGCAGATAGTGATGGAGAGGATTCTGATCACACTAAATATGCCAGTCCACTAGCATTGATGCATCCAATAGAGGATACAGGTGAGGCAAACTTTGTCTTTCCATCGGAGCATTACTCAAACATAGACTTTGATGCAGCACAAAGTTAATATTTTCGAAGATGTTCACTTTACGACTTGGGATGGTGTGTCCGAGTTATCGACAGGCTTGGTGTTTCACAGTAAGGATGAAGTAAAGTTTTATGTGAAAAAGTATTCAATAATGAGGAATGTCGATTTCAGAGTTGTTGAATTTAAGCCAAATTATTGGGTTGTGCGGTGCACAATGGCTGAGGATGGATGCAGATGGAGATTAAGAGCAAGCAAAAAAGAAAGTAGTCCTTATTGGACTACGATAAGATTCAGGGGACCACATTCATGCCTTGCTGCTAATGTATCAATAGATCATCGACAACTGAGCTCTCAAATTATTCGCAATTGCATCATGGGTATGGTAAGTAAGCAACCAACCATACCTATTGATGTTATTATTGAGGCTGTCAAGCAATAATTTAATTTTTCAGTGTCATACAACAATGCTTGGTATGCGAAGATAAGAGCAATAGAGTGTATATTTGGTGATTATATTCAGTCATATCAAAGGTTGCCAGGTTTCTTAATTGTATTACAAACATACAATCCCGAAACTGTTTTTGAGTTTGTGGTGTAACAACTGGAGGACCCAACAGTGAAGCAATTTTAGCTGGTTTTTTAGAGTTTTAACCTGCCATAGATGGATTGACTCACTGTAAGCTGATTCTATTGAAAGATGGTACGTTCTTGACTGAAAAATTCAAACAGACACTACTTATTGCAAGCTCAGTTGACGGTAACAGTATGTTATTCCCAGTTGCCTTTGTTGTTGTTGAGTCTGAAAATTAATCTAGTTGAGCTTGGTTTATGTCCATGCTTAGGAAGCATGTGAGTCAACGTGTTGATCTTACAGTAATATTGGATTGACATGCTGGTATAATGGTTGTATTCCGAGATGAAAGGAGTGGGTGGAAGGAACCTTTATCCTTTCACAGGTTCTGTTTGAGGTATTTCGTCAGCAACTATAACACGCACCACAGGAATGCAACAATAAAAAATCTACTTTATAAGGCTGGTAAGAGAATAATAATGTTAAATTTATTTATTCTAATATGTTTAAACAATGTAAACACATTTCGAACTTGTGTAGGTGCACAATTTCAAAGGCGTAAGTTTAACTATTTGATGGACAATATCAAAGACCTCAACGGAGATTCATATAATTGGGCAATAGGGATATCACTAGATCGTTGGACATTGTCTGAGGATGGTGGTTATTGATATGGGTACTTGACAATGAATATTGCTAAGAGTGTTAATAGTGCTCTGAAAGGTGTTTGCATGATGCCAATTACTGTAATCATTAAACATGTTTTGGCTCATTTGGTAAAATTTTTTAATCAGTGAAGGGACATGTACATGGCCAAAATGGCACAAGGATTGCGGTTCATGCCTCGATGTATCGAAATTATGACCAAGAATGCAAACAAGGCTCGAGAAAATGTAGTGACTAAATACGATAATCGATATAAAGTGTTCAAGGTAATATCATACAGGGCACCTGATGTAAATGTTGAGCCCAAAACATATATAGTGAGTCTTCATAAACGTGAATGCGAATGCGGTAAGTTTCAAGGTACAAAAATACCTTGTTTACATGTAATTGCATGTTGCATGCTTAGGAATCTTAACATGTACCAATTTGTAAATAACTGTTATAGTATTGTCGATGCACTCAAATGTTACGACAGGCAATTTAACCCAATGGGAAACAAAGCATATTGGCCTAAGTATAAAAGACCTAAATTGGTACCTAATATGGAGTTATAAAGAAAGAAAGGTCACCCAAAGACAACCCACATTCGAAATAAGATGGATAGGCGAGAAAAAGTATATGTCACTCATTACAGCAAGTATGGTAATGTCGGTCATAATAAAAAAAACTTGTAGAAGTGATGTTGGATCATTGAGTCAATATTTTAGAGGTTGATAATTGCATATATAATGTAACTGTTATGTAATATTTAAATTAATAAAGTTTATTGTTGAGTTTTCCAATTTATTATATTTTACATTATTCCAATTAATGTTTGTATCTATAGATAATCACTAATCAAAATGAGATGTTTTTTAACTTAATATAAATATATTAAAACAAAATGCGCTGACTCTTTAAATTGATAACATAAATATAATATATAAATGTATTTAAAGAAAATATAGCCTATTAACCAATATTAAAGACAAGTAACAACAAAGTCAAAGCCTTTTACTGTAGTGCGATGTGCTATGTCTATCTGTCTGACTATCCGTATCATCAACATTTGGATATTGTGGCAATGGAATTACATCACTAAAGCCTCCACTGTATAATGGTTGACCAACAAAACTTTGAGTGCTTGCCAAATTTGGACCACTGAAAAGTTCATTAAAAAAATCACCATGCTCTAATGAGTGGCCTGTTTGTGCAAACGGGTTCGACTCATATGTAAATGGTGGGCTGTTTGGTCAAAGGGCATGGACTCATATTACAATGGTGGGCCCTTTTGGGCAAGCAAATCATACTGATGCTGATCCCCTAAAGATAAACTGATGTTTAAATCAACATTTAATCTTGATGACCCCGCTTCAAAGTCATTACATCTCGATGGCCCTATAGCAGTGTTAAATAATTGTTGTTGATTGATCGAAGATAAACTAAAAGAACTGAAAGGGTATTCAATAACATATTGCCACTACATCGGTTCTGGACTTGCAGGTGGAATAGGAGGATTCTAAACAGTAGATCATCTTTCAAACATTTCTCTCCTACTGCGTATAGATTGACGAGGATCCTGAAAAGGATGGGTCATCGGGGGTATGTGTGCAATCTCAGGAATGGGTTGTCTGGGATAGTCAGTGGTCCATCTTTCAATAGCACCAATAGCTCCTAATATACCCTCAGATGCCAAACGGATAACAACTTCTACATTGGACAATGAACCAATGTTATAGTACCTGATTTGTTCAGCATAATCAGCCTACATGCAAATAAATAAATTCATTAAAAATGGACAATAAATGGATCATAAACATATAAATAATTATATTTAACCATACCAATGCATCAATGAAGGCTCCAATTTGGGTCATCCACCGTCTTGTATGTCTTGCAAACCATTGCATATACTACGACCTCTGATGTAAAGGTGCAGTAAGAGAAGGACCCATAACAACACGATCATGCCGACTATTCCACTCATGAATAAAACATGAGAATTTTTCTTCCCAATCCTGATCAGTGTGCCCTCTTAAATCCATCGAATGTACTTCATCGTCATACTGTGGGGGGTCTGAGATCGGTTGGTCCATTCTAAATTGCCTTAGACATCGATCAGGGTGATGCTACTCGATAATATTAAAACATACTAGTGGCACAACCGATGTCCAAAGTGAATTTTCGTTAGTACAATACTGTGGTAATAAGTGCAGCACATGCCTGTATGGCTCCCAAACCATATGCACATGAAAAAATGAAATTCATTATTTTATAATTAAATTTCCTCACTCTATAATTAATTATGAAAATATAATCATAAAGACGAATTATAATTAAACCTACTTGGTTATCACACTGCAAGTTTAACTCGAGATAGTACTCAAAAACATCTTTGTTGTTACATTTGCTTAAATCCAATTAGGATGGCCACCTGATATACATCAATAATGCGTTGTTAGTCAGCAAATTACATAAACAATTTTAAATATAATACACACACACACACACATTGGGTAAATTTTACCTATATTCATAAGGTATGGACTGATCGAGAATAGGCTGATGGACAAATTGAGGCCGAATATGAGGCAGTCTTTCCCAAGCTCACATTTGTAACAATTGTAGGTAACTTCCAAGTGAATTAGATGTATGTCAGGTTGCACGACATAACTCTCTATACAACCATGCGAGGATAGTTGTTCCCCAACTGTACTCACCTACAACCTGTAAATCCTCTAACAGTGGCAGCCACATCAAATGCATGTAATTATTTGATTGTCCTAGACATAATAAGCCACCAATACACCTAAGAATCCATGCCCGTGCACAACATTGTATCTGGTATTCATTTGCGTCGGGTGGCAACATATTAAAATTTTTTCCCAACCATGCCATTTTTACACTATTTCCCCTTAATTCATTTTCTGGAGGAACCTAACTTAAAAGATGGTTACATTCATAAGCTCAATTGTGGTATAGATGTCCCGTCACAGGACATCCATCGATGGGCAAACCGGTCAGTACAACAATATCTTGTAGTGATATTGTTGC
The DNA here is from genome assembly GCA_037975025.1 of Excoecaria agallocha. NCBI lineage: Eukaryota > Viridiplantae > Streptophyta > Magnoliopsida > Malpighiales > Euphorbiaceae > Excoecaria > Excoecaria agallocha. The sequence continues at coordinate 10,824,403 of CM075806.1, read as the reverse complement.
TTCGCCAACTGCTAGGTGAAAAGTGTGCGTCTTTGGTCGCCACCTTTCAACTAGTGCAGTTATTAAATCATTATTCACATTCATTACACCTATTTGTGACACCCCATAAAATCCTGCCAGTCTTAAGTACGAAATTATTCTTTCATCAGTGTTTCTATAATGATTGCTCACGCTGGCTCTACGTTTTACTAATACATTATGTTCAACCTACAATTTTTTAAATCAACAATGAGTATTTTTTACATGCACTATTTAAAAATATTTAAATAAAGTATGAGTATTATAAATATAATTACCTGACCGTTCCAAATAACATCCGCTCGATGTCTGCCTCTAAGCGTTAGTACATCACTCACGATCAGTCCGGGATTCATGTAGCCCTAGTTTCTAAATTGATCAATCGTTTACTACCCTATATGTCATTTCAATAATAAATATTATCTGTACCTTGTAAATATTCTTGTCATAAATAATTATTTCTATGTCTATATCAATATTATTGTGTATAATAATGTATGTAATAATTTAATGTTTTGAAAATTGACTATTATTATAACAATCACAACACCATACATATTTAACTAATTTCATAAATTTCATTTTTTTCCATACATACATAGAAGAAAATATTTCATATTTTAATTTCAAAATATAAATTTCATGCAAATCTGATCTTTTATCTCCCCGCATCGCAAAATTAATTATCAAAATCAAACTACAAATTAAATACAACAACAGTTAACTATTGCATTAATTTATTAATTTTTAACCATAAATCCATACTAATTTACCATGACTAATATAATAAATATCACAACTTGTAATACAATATAAACAATTGTTATTTTACATTTTTATTTTCATATAAATAAAATATAATTTTTTTAATTTAAACTATTGTTATAACATATTTAATTTTTCATAAGATAGAATTTACTTGCCTTTCTTAGCAGATCACTCAATTAGCTCACATATATCACCTGTCAAAAATAAATTTAATAATATTATTAATAATTTTAAATTTATTAACACCACTAATTATTACAATTAACAATTATTTTAATTTTTTTTAATTTTTATCTCAAAAATAAACCTAACAATACAATTTAGTTAAACTACTGCATTAAAAAATGAGATTATTTTTTACACATTTATAAAATAATAACAAAAAATTAACTCTAATAACTTAAACTCTAAAATAATATTAAAATTATATTAAACAAACAATTAAAATCATATTAAATTAATGATGAAAAAATGACTAAAACCATATTAAATTAACTAACTAAAATCATAAACAAATAATTTACCAAAATCATATTAATTTACTAACCTAACAAATTCCCAAAATCATATCAAAATAATAACTAAACAAATCACCAAATAAAATTTTCATCTCTAATCATTATTATGTTTTTATTAGTGTATTTAACTCTATTATTACAAAATAAAAAAAATCAAAATTTTTCTAATCACCTCCCTAATTTGAATTAATTAATTATTTATTTATAAACAATTAACTCTTATAAATACCTATAATATTAATTATTTTATTAAATTAAACCTAACTAACACATAACATAAATTATTTCTAATGATACATAAACAAAATAAAAGAAAATAGAACAAGAAAAGAAGAAACAACAAAGAAAAAATCTTACCAGGATTTCTAAAAATGAAGACTACCAAGAGAAAGAGGAAGGAAGAGCTTAAGTAAATATTCAAGCCCCATTAATACAGGGCATTTGCCCTAAAAAATTCGAAAACCCTCATTCTTCAGTTAAAATGAAAAGACCAGTCAGCAAGTACTTTTCAGAAATTATGCACCGTTGCATAGACCGAGGGAGGATTACTGTGCCTTTTGAAACCGATACAATCATCAGCGGTTTCAAAAGCGGCTGACACTCTCTCTCTTCTGTGGTGGCTGACGATCCCGTTTTACGTGGCAGCGGTTTCGTAATTCACACCACTTTTGTAATTTTTTTCCGACACACACCAAATTTATAAATATTTATTTAAAATATATTATTTAAAAATTATCTCGAAATATGTGCACATTAAAAATTGCATGAAGTAAAAAAGATTTTTGATATTTACTAAAAAATTTATTAAAAATTTCACATAAAAATATCACAAAATTCTAAACAATTTCTTTAAATGGCCTATAAGAATATTGAAAAAATAAACTTTCATTCATACTATCACTACATTCTCCATTTAAATGCCAACTAAAGGTTAGAAACTTATTATATAATTAAATTTAAATTCACACAATTTTATATCGTTAATGTATCTCATTTTCATCTCTATTGTTTATCAAGAATCTAATATGGCCAAACTTTATTGAAATGATTTCAATTTAGGATCTTCTAGTTGTTTAAAAAAATTAATTTCTAATTATTTATTTTTCTTCATGGCAATTATTTTGTGAGCTTATAAAAATTATATATTATTTATATTTATTTATCAAAATAGGAGATTTTTGGGGACGTCAAAATAGGAAATTGTTGCGACCTTATTTCATTTATTTTGTTTCTTTTCGCACTTATATATATATATATATATATATATATATATATATATATATATATATATATATATATATATATATATATATATATATATATATATATATATATATATATTTATTTATTTAACATCCAAGCTGGGTCAATCAGTCAGGTCAACACGTTATTTTCTTTCGTGCTAACTATGGATTTGAGATGAGATAGTCTCTGTTCTCATTATGAGCAGAAAATTAAACAATAATAGTTCAAAATCATTCCTATTTACTCAGTTTTCTCTCAGATTCATTGCATCTCCAATCTCCCCCAGAAATTGTTTCGCTTCAGAAAGTTGGTTACTTTCCTATGGGCTTAGTATTTATGATTTCTTGAAAAACCATGTCCAAGTCCAATAATTTCTTTCAAAATCTGCTTAAACCTTTCAAGTTCAGTTCAAGAAGCGGTAACTAAGAGAACCAAGTTGTTTATGATGTGCTTCTGCAACTGATTCAATTGATGATTTTTGTTGTTTTTTCTATTGATTGTTGTTTTGGTTGATTAGAGAGCCAAACTGAAGAGGATTTGGACCAGATTGCTGCACAGGAACAGAAGGTTTTTTCATATGATATTTTAGCCTCTGCGACCAAAGATTTCCACCCAACTCACAAGCTTGGTGAAGGTGGTTTTGGTCCAGTCTATAGGGTAAGCATCTTTCTCTACTTGATTACCATGAATTTTATATTTAGCTAATAGAATTGCACAAAATTTGATAAGGTTTTTAGTGGGTTTTGTTTTCTAGAATTGATGGTACTTGGCATGTATTTTTCAATTCCCTCAGTATGTTCTATGGTTTTAGCAATCTTAGCAAATTTATGCACATAACTGGTGTTGAAAGGATAAATGGCCTACCAAAGACTCAGCCGATTGCTTTGAAATGTCAAAGTTGATTGATCTAGGGAATAAGGTTTTGCTTGTTGACATTGGGAATGTTTTGAATAGGGGAAATTGGGTGATGGGAGAGAGATTGCAGTGAAGAAGTTGTCACATAGCTCAAATCAAGGGAAGAAAGAGTTCATGAATGAGGCTAAGCTCTTAGCACGCGTCCAGCACCGGAATGTTGTGAATTTGTTAGGATATTGTGCACATGGATCTGAGAAGCTTTTGGTTTATGAATATGTTGCTAATGAGAGCCTTGACAAGTTCCTTTTCAGTAAGTATTAGCCCCTCTTCTCTTTATTCATGCTATTTGTCCTTATTTCACTTATTGATTCCAAGAAATTCAAACAAGTTCAATCAGATAACAGTATAGCATCAAAATTAATAGGCTTCAGTTTCTCAGTGCTAGTTTCTATTTCTGCTTTAACTTTTTTGAGGAACTTGTGCACAATCTATTTTCCATCAAATTGAACATCCAACAACTAAATTGAGTTGCCTATACTTTTGCATTTTCAAATGGTAGTTTCATGATAATAATAACCATGTGATATAGGATTATCTAAAATGTTGTCCGGAACATTTTGTTGGTTTTAATTTTCTTAACTCTTTTATCTGGCATTAAAGTGCCATAGAATTTTTGAGAATGTTCATCTGCTAATTTGAATGGTAGACTGAATTTAGGATCTCTGGTCATTCTAAAAAGGATATAATTTTTTGTATTTTAGAGAATATCTACAATTGGTGAGCTCAATGAGCATTGCTTGGCATTCAGAACAAGTGGTAGCAGCAAGCCTAGATGGTGATTAGAGAACATATTGTTAAAAAATTATCTAAAGATGGAAGCAGTTGTACATAATCAAATATTGAGTGAGCTAAATTTATATTAGAATCCATACTTAACCTCCAACTCTATCATTGAAACTTAATAGCATATTTAAAAAGGGCTGAAAGTGCAATTCACCCCCTAAAATTTGACAAAAAGAATAATTAATCTCCTAATATTTATTTTGGTGAAATGGCCCCCTTAAAATTTATAAATTGAGACAATATTATCTCAAAACTAACGGATTCGTTATTTTAACTATTTTTTGTTAGTTGACTGCTAATATGGCATAGATGTGAGACGTCAATAGAGGTTAGATTGTCCCAATTTGCAAATTTTAGGAGTTAAAACTACTTTTTTTGAAATATTTTAGGAATTTTTTTGCACTTTCAGTTTTATCACGTGATATTTTTTTTTACATAATTTCAATATCACGTCAGAAGTAGGGATGATTACGGGGAGGGGATTCCCCGGCCCCGGCGGGGACCCGCCCCGAACAGGGCGGGGAATCCCCGAATTTTCCCCCCGCGGGGGCGGGGACGAGGGGAAAAAAATCCCCGTTATAAAATCGGGGACGGGGAATGGGGTATCCGCCCCGCGGGGATCCCCGCCCCGCAAATTTTTTTTTTTTTTAATTTTAAAATATAATATTTTATAAATAATTAAAATTAAAATTAAAATATAACTTAATTTTATTATTTAATTTTAAATTTATGAATGGTTAAAATTTATATTATGATTAATTTTAAATTTTTTATTTATTAAATGTTATATTTTAATTTTAATTATTTATAAAATATTATATTTTAAAATTAAAAAAATAAAAAATTCGGGGATGGGGATCCCCGCGGGGGATGGGGATCCCCGCGGTGCGGGGGACGGAGGGGATTTTCTCCCCGTTCTAGATTCGGGGGCGGGGACGGGAAATCCCCGACCCCGCGCGGGGCAGGGAGTGGGGATGCAATCCCCGGCCCCGCCCCGCCCCGCCCCGTGAGCATCCCTAGTCAGAAGTCAATTGAAAAAAATAGTTAAAATGACAGACATGTTAGTTTTGGGATGATATTGCTCCGATTTGTAAATTTTAGGAGGAACATTGTATAAAAATAAATATCAGGTAGTTAATTGCTTTTCTTGTTATATTTCAGAGGGTGGATTGCTCCTTTAGCCTTAAAAAAAGGGAAAAAAAAAAAGGTTAAAAAGTTAGGAGCTGAAATGACCCAATGGACAATTCATTTGTTCTGTCCTTAATTGGTAGAAAAAAAAAAAGTGATGATTCCTTCCATAGGGATTCTGATCTCTGATCTTAGAATAAAATATAGACGTTTCCTTCCATTTATTTGCAGCACCAGCATTCTTGGTCAGTGCTTTGAAAATTTCATCTTCATTACATATGCTATTATGCTTTCTTAGCGGAATTAAATCCTCATGATAGAGACAGTTAATGAGTTTGAATATTGCCTCTTTTGACAAGTTCTAGCACAGTAGTTTTGAACCTTTCTCTGGCTGCTGTATCAATCAACTGAAAATTAAGAAATAATATGATGGTCATTGGACTGGTTTTAAAATAAGGCTATCAATATTCTAAATTTCTTGTTGTCCAACAAAAGTAACACAGTGATATCTTTGATGCAGAACCAAATAAAAGAGTGCAGCTTGATTGGAAGCATAGGTATGATATGATAACTGGCATTGGAAGGGGATTGCTTTACCTTCATGAGGATTCACACAATTGCATCATCCACCGTGACATCAAAGGCAGCAACATTTTGCTTGATGATAAATGGGTTCCTAAGATCGCTGATTTTGGAATGGCCCGCCTCTTCCCTGAAGATCAAACTCATGTCCATACTCGTGTGGCTGGCACAAAGTACGTTTTCAACTACAACATATTAAAATTATAATATAATATTAGTCCAGATGCTTAGGATAGGGTTGGTTAGTCAATATAACAGAGATGCTTATAATTGGTAACAGTGGGTATATGGCTCCAGAGTATGTAATGCATGGGCATCTATCTGTGAAAGCAGATGTATTTAGCTTTGGGGTTCTGGTTTTGGAGCTTATAAGTGGCCAGAGGAATTCAACGTTCAGCCGATCAACTGATGAGGCTCAGAATCTTCTTGACTGGGTGAGACTTTGATTTCTTTGTAATTAGCCCATTTTTATTATGTACATCGTTTTAATAGCTAGGTATCAACAAATTTTGGTTAGTGTTATTTAAAAAAAAAAAAAAAAAGACCTTGCAATGATGCATAGTCCTTATTGCTTAAAGAGGGATATTGACAATATGAACCATATGACTTAGTCATCTCATGAAAATTTTATAATATTAATAGAGAAATGTGATCATCATCACCAAAGTGGTTTGCTAAAACGAAAGGTCAAACCAGAGAAAAGAAAAAGTCAAAAATTTGAAATAATTATAGAAACCCATCCTTTTGTCTATTTCTGATGGTATACTAAATCAAAAAATAGACGATGGTGCCTCATCATGAGATAGAGCAATCATTTGTTGGCATGGGACATGTTATAGATCACATGCTTTTGTTAATTGTTGCTAGTGAAGATCTATAGATACGTATTAATTCAACTGATAATAAAGTTATTAATTCACTCAGTTTTAACAATAGTTTAATTGGTGGTGCAGGCATATAAGCTCCACAAAAAGGACAGGAGTTTGGAGATGATGGATCCAACATTAGCATCATCAGCAGCCACTGACCAAGTTAAAATGTGCATTCATATAGGGTTACTGTGCACACAAGGTGATCCGCAGTTGCGGCCACTGATGCGAAGGGTAGTCATGTTGTTATCTAGGAAACCGGGCAACCTAGAAGAACCAGCTAGGCCTGGAGTACCGGGTTCCAGATATAGAAGATCTCGTAGGCCACCAGGAATGTTCTCAACTGTTGGAACATCCTGTGATTCGGATTCCCGTTCATCTTTTTCGAGCTCAAACACTAATACTGCAACAGCATCTACTTCAACTCGTGCTAGCCCCAGAGTAGACCCTCATGGGAAACGCCCAGTGGAAAGTTAAGCATAATTTGCTTGAAAATTTTGAGTATTCTTTATATGATCATGTAATCTTTTGGTGTGTATAAGGGAATGGAAAATTAGTTGGTAAATACGAGATAATGTAGGTAATGGAAAATTAGTTGGTAAATACGAGATAATGTTCGCTCTCTCTTTTTTGAAGTAATGCTTAGAGTATTCAAAAAATAAATAAATGATTTCTGATGAATATTTTTGTTCTATGGTTCAAGGTACAACTTTAACAAGACCGATAAGGTTGGTTTGAAATTAGGATCTCACAAGTGATACAAGCTATTGAATCAAAGTTTATTAGTTGGTCTCTTGAATTTTGCTCCATTCATTGTCTTTGACCTTGTTGATGATTCTTGATATTTTTTGAAATATTTAAGAAAAGAATTTTAGTGGGAGAGTAGTGATTCGGTCGGATTAGATGGCCAAGTGAGATCTATAAAAGATATAGTATTAAGTAGGATCGGTATAAATACTTTGATACTTAGGTAAGTAAACTTTTTAGAGAGAGAAATTATAGAGAGAAGGTTTCAAAATGGCATTATTTGGAATGTCGCAATTTACGGTGGGTGATAGTAATAGGTATCTTAGACACTCAAGTGCATAGCCTAATCAACCGGGATAGTTGGTAGCTAATTTAGACAGGCAGGTGGTCTGACGAGATCAGATCTAACCTACTTATCCGATCAGATTGATGTCTTCAGGCAACTTGGTTTGGTTGGTCATAAGCCTGCTCTCTTGCCTATTGGGTCTTAGGCCTTACAGTGTTTTGGGCTAGATAATAATGAGTATTATCATCTGTTCCCCCTCCGGGAATCTGCTCAGCTCTTGGGGCGATCAAATATTGGCGGCAAGGGTGCTGAAACTTCAATTTGAATTTGAATTTTGGGCGACTTTCCATGTGCCCAATGAGAAAGTTGTAATATCATTAATGGCAGCGTTCCGCTCCAACTGCACCATTAATGATGACTCCTAGTTTCGCGTGTTTGCCATTCGAAGGACCATTCATCAACTTACACGTGGCACACATTGATGGGACATTCTCGTTAAGCGCACCTGGCTTGTTAAGTAAGCTATCTTTTCACCTATAAATAGGCGAGAATTTTTCATTTTTTCACTTTTCGCAAAACTTTCCTTCCTTACCTCTCTGTACTTGAGATCTTCTAGAGATTTTTGAGAGTTCCTTCGAAGTTTTTCAAGTTCCAACGTTTCCTTTGCCAAGTTTCTGCTAAAATCATCAAGTAAGCTCTCATTTGATTGTATGAATTCAAATTTTATTGTTGTTTCAGACTTTGATTCTTTATCTTCATCATCATCTTCATTACCTGACCCTTGCTCCTTAATCTTGGAATCTGCTTCTTGGAAGCAGATTAGAAATACCTTTTTTTTTATCTCCACTCCTCTAAGAATGGCTTCTAGTAGCAGTAATCTGATTATACTAGATACTGAATTCCTTAGGGCATATAAGGAGAATGAACCAGAAATAAAGCATTCTAAGCTTGCTGCTTCCTATGTGAGAGAGTTGAGGGAAAAATACAATCTTTCCAAGGAGATGGAGACTTTAGCCTGCCCAATATCGATGTCAGTTTTTTATGGTTCATTTGAAAAAAATAAAAACGAGTGGTTCATTTGTCATTAAGATAGCATAGATTGCGGCTTGTGACTTCTTATCCCACCGTTCAAGACTAATACTTTTCGGGACTATAAGATAGCTCCTAATCAAATCAATCATAATAGGTGGAGATCTATAACTTGCTTTAGGATAATCTGCAATAATTTAGGGATTGACCTATCACTTGAACTTTTTTCTCATTTCTTCTATATTTCTGGTGGGGATGGCGAACCAAAGTATTGCTTTACCAGTAGAAACAAAAGATAACTTTTTTCTCTTCTTTCTTCAATGAAAGGCTTCAAAGGCAAATACTTTCTGGTCGGCAAGAAAGGGGGCTTTAGAGTGAGCTTGTGCTGATCAGAAAAGCCTAATAATCTGAAGGATTTAGCGTTCGATCTTGCAATTTTTAGGCCGAACATAGAGAATTTGATGAAATATATCAGTGGTCATGCAGATGATCTGATCAGTTCTGAATCTTTATTGGCTTCTTTGGATAGGCCAAATGTTTTTGGAGCCGAACGTGAGCAAGCACTTCATTCTTGCAGATTGCATTTTGAATTATGTTGTATCTTTATAAGGCGTTAACCTTTTCTTCTATTTATATAGCTTCGATGGATGCCAACTTTGCCATACAAGTGGCTGCTTAAGCTAAGAAGTCGATGAAAAAAAAACAAAGGAAAAAATCCATTCGAAGGGAAGATAATACCACTTGGGCCAACAAACTTCATTGTGCTCTAGCTCCCTGGCTTGCTTTATGGGACAAGTCGGATAGAGTGTTGAAGGTAGAGCCTCCCACTTCTACCATCTCTACTCCACCTTGTGCGGCCATTGAAGCTACTTTAATGATGCTTGTTTCCCCCGAGGGGTTTGTTTGAGTTGACTATATCCGAGGGGCCTTCAGTTGCCATTGTTGCCGCTTCAGGAGTTGAATATTCTTTGAGAGAGATTTTTTAATAGAAATTTGGTGAAGGCACCTCCGCTCATAACACTTAGGTACTAGACTTCATTAGTCGAGGTCTCATGATGGAAAAAAGACCTGAATAAAATGGGGCCAGTTACCTTACCCGCTCAGGAGTTGGCGGATATTAACTTCGAGGCAATGAAGGCGATTTGAGATTAATTTTGATTGTAAGTGCATTTTTATTGAAGATTCTAACTCTTGTAATTTTCTAAACAGATCATGTAAAGGACCATGCTTCTGTGTATAGAGAATATAGTATAGAAGCAGCAGCTCATTGAGAAGAATAACATTAAAAAGGAGTTGAACGAGAAATTAGAGGCGATTTTCAAGGAGTAAGAAGGAAAGCTCCAATCTCTCCATTCAGAGTCCTCAACCTAGATCCAGGAGCTAACTGACCAGGTGAGGAAGTCCTAAAAAAAGTGAGCTGTGGAATCCAACATCGAGGATGTGCGTGAAAGGTAGTTACCTTTATCAACTCCATCAGCAGGAGATGGCCAAACAGAGAGATCTTCTGGCCAAGCAAGTGGGGCATGTTCAAAGTAACATGACCAAAAAGATCATATGTGAATGTGAGAGGCACTTTCCTGACCAAGATTTCAGTTTTATAGAGGATCCTATCTCTTTCCCCGATCCTTCTGTCGAAGAAGAAGAATAAGGAGGAGGAGAGTAAGAAAAAGGATAAGGCCTAGGTGGAGATTCTTGAGGAGATTGTAACTATAGATTAGGATTTCCTTAGTATTTTCCTCTTTGTTTTTGTAATCAAAACTTCATATCAATGAAATCAACTCTTCTTATTTTGATCAATGTATTTTTGTTTATTCTGAGTAGAATATTTTTGCAAACATCATGTAGTATTGCTAAGTGTTCATTTTCTGAGATAATCTTTGGCAATAATCATCCAAGTAGATTCATCAAGTTTAAAATACATGTTAATAAGAAATGCGACTCTAACTTGGGATAATAAAGAGTTCAAGACTTGTATGCATACTTGATCAAATTGATTGACACATAAAGTCAATTAGAACTGTCACAATACATAAATTTGATCAGAATCAAATTGTTATCATCTCATCAAAGTTACATAGTGCTTTGGTTTGATCTGAGTTAGGATTAGGGATGATCACGGGGCAAGGCGGGGCCGGGGAATGCTCCCCCACTCCCTCCCCCGCCACCAATGTCGGGGGAAGAATTCCCCCCGTCCCCGCCCCGCGGGGATCCCCGTCCCCCGTTTTTTTTTAATATAATATTTTATTAATAATTAAAATTAAAATATAATATTTAATAAATAAAAAATTTAAAATCAATAATAATTTAAAACTTAATAATTATAAAATTAAATTATATTTTAATTATTTATAAAATATTATATTTTAATATATATATATATATATATATATATTTTTTTTTTTTTTTGCGGGGCGGGGATCCCCGCCATTCCTCGTCCCCGTCCCCGATTTTAGGACGGGGAATTTTTTCCCCCCGCCCCCGTCCCCGCGGGGGGAAATTTCGGGGATTCCCCGCCCCGTGATCATCCCTAGTTAGGATGTGGCTGTAAACTTTGAAAAAATATTAGGACATCAATCCTAAGATTGGGATTAAGTTCATCAATCAAAAAAGCATCAATCAGGAAAACAAAATAAGTGTGAGGCATCAGTCATGTGTCTAGGATCGTACTCGTCAATTAGGAAAAACATTGATTGTGGGGACATGCATTAAAAGGAAATAAGCAGATGTAAAGCATCACAGGATTGAAAAAATTCATCAATCAGGATAAACGTCGATCGCGAGTGTGTATTACTCATATACTTGATAAAATTACAACAAATGAGAATCACATCAAACATTTCAAGTATGGAATTACATCAAGTACCTTTTAAGAACTTTCATATTCCAAGATCCAAGAACGTCCAATCCATCCATAGCTTGCAATTTTTATGTGCTTTTGCTCGGGACCTTGAAAATTTCATAAGGTCCTTCTTAGTTAGGCATTAGTTTTCTCTAGCATTGCCTAATGATATCTCTAAATTATACTTATGTTTTTGTACGTTTTGGAGTTCACTTGGTGTAAATTTTATGTGTTTTATGTTTAAATTGTGTGTTTTGAAATGATGGAGTTTGGAGTTAATTTGTGTTATTTATGTAGATTTGGAGATCAACCTCAGTTGGGTCATTTGAGGAATTCACTATCAGTCAAAAAGCTGCTAACCCGACTAGGATGAGAAGTGTCTCGGCCGAGTCACTTATAAATCTCAAAGATAGAATTGACTGACTCGGATGAGCCATCAAGTGTCTCCGCTGGTTTGATTTGCACTTTTGCACGAAATAAGAAGAATTTCAACATAATTAGAAGACCAGGTGGCAGCTGGACATGATGTTTTTTAGGCCTTTTAGTGGATTTTCATTAGATATCATTAGTTAGTCTATTTCTCTGTCAAGTTAACTTAGGTTTTCACGGAAGCATAGCAGTGTAGCTTTAGAGATCTACACTTAAGTTTATTTCACGCTTTCTTCTTCTGGTTTTTCAAGAACTAGAGATCAAAGTCAGAGTTTAATCTATGAGTATAGTATTCGATTTTGTATTTGTTTATTCAATTTTAATAATGAACAATCAGTAGATTCTTTCTTTTGTTGAGAGATTCTTAAATCCTCATTTTTTCTACTGTTATGACTCTCAATTGAACTTAAATTCAATACAAGTATGTTATTTCATCATTATTAAGTTCATCTATATTCTTGGTTATATTGTGATTCGTATTTGTTTTATCAAATAGGTGATTAAATCACTACAAAAAAAATACAGAATAGTGACGAAAATTCGTGACAACAATGAAATTCGTTACTAAATGCACCATATAGCGATAACATGGTGATAAAAAAATGAATTTCGTTGCAAATATTAGAAGAGTTGGTGGGAAAACAAATACTACGATAAATTAGCGAGAACAAATTCTTGTTATTGCTAATATCAGGTGCCAAAATTTTGGCGCAAACAATCGCGATAACAGAAGCAGATTTGGCGAGAACATTGTTGTTGCTAATTAGCGAGAATAATGTTGTAGCTAATTGTTATCGCTAACTTGGCAAAATGTTCTAATGCGTACCTAAATTGGCGACAATATTATTGTCACTACTTAGCGAGAACGGTGTTGTAGCTAATTGGTGACAACAATGTTGTCGCTGATTTAGCTTTATATTAGTTTCATTTATATAACTATATTAGCTAGAACATTTGTGTCGCTAATTAGCGAGAACATTATTGTAGCTAAATTGGCGAGAACATTGTTGTCGTCGATTAGCGAAAAAATGGTTGTAGCTAATTGGTGACAACAATGTTATCGCTAACTTGGCAAAATGTTCTAATGCGTACCTAAAATGGTGACAATATTATTGTCACTACTTAGCGAGAACGGTGTTGTAGCTAATTGGTGACAACAATATTGTCGCTGATTTAGCTTTATATTAGTTTCATTTATATAACTATATTAGCTAGAATATTTGTGTCGCTAATTAACGAGAACATTATTGTAGCTAAATTGGCGAGAACATTGTTGTTGCCGATTAGCGAGAAAATGGTTGTAGCTAATTGATGACAACAATGTTATCGCTAACTTGGCAAAATCTTCTGGCGGGCACCTAAATTGGTGACAACATTATTATCGCTAATTAGCGAGAACGGTGTTATAACTAATTGTTGTCGCTAATTTAGCTCTATATTAGTTTCATTCATATAACTATATTAGCTAGAACACTTGTGTTACTAATTAGTGAGAACATTGTTGTACTCTAATAAGCGATAAAAGGTTTGTAACTAATTGACGACAATAATATTCTTGCTAACTTAGCAAAATATTATGGCATGCACCTAAATTGATAACAATATTGTTGTTGCTAATTATTGAGAATAGTGTTGTAGCTAATTGGTGACAACAATGTTATCGTTGATTAAGCTCTATATTAGTTTCATTTATATAACTATATTAGCTAGAACATTTGTGTCGCTAATTAGCAAGAACACTATTATAGCTAAATTGGCGAGAACATTGTTGTCGTCAATTAGTAAGAACAGGGTTGTAGCTAATTGGCGAAAACAATCTTGTTGCCAATTTACATACTTTATTTCATGCAACTAGATAAGTATTAGCAAAAATATTGTTGTTGCGAAATTGGCGATAACATTGTTGTTCCCAATATACAAACTTTATTTCATACATCTAGGTGAACATTAGCGAGAATATTGTTGTCGTCAATTTAGCGACTACAATGTTATCGCCAATTTACATACTTTATTTCATACATCTAGGTAAGCATTAGCAAGAATATTGTTGTGGCTATATTAACTTGAATGTCTAAAATTCTAATTTTATTTTAGCGGGATGTAATTGAAAATTACTAGTCTCTCTCTAGTAAAGCTCTCTGTCTTTCTTTGCATTTTAACTATTTTTATATAATTTTAATTTTTAATATTTAAATTTTATTTACATTTAGTTAAACCATTTATTTTAATAAATTTAACTATTATATTTTTTATTAGCAAAAATTAGATGAATTAAATTGTCATTATTTAAATTAACTAAATTGAACTAATTATTATATTTATATTCAATAATATTAATTATAATTAATTATTATAAATTATATAATAAAATAACTAAATTGCGAGAACATAGCTCTCGCAAAATTAGTTTGAAAAAATTCTATAGCCAATTTTGAGAGGGGTGTGTTTTAGCCAATTCCTCAAATTTTTGAGCGGGATAAAAATAGTGTTGGTGGGATAAAGTGGCGCTCAGATAAAAGAAAAACTCTTTATCTATTTTTCACAAAACCCATTTGGTCATTTGCTGTCTTCTCTGGCAAACCTCCCTCTGCCTTAACCCTAGTCTTCAATTTCACGTGTGTTAGGCTCTATACTGGCGCTGCTTTCAATCAACGGAGCCTTCTTCACCATCGACCTGCTCCACCATCGATAGCTCCACCATTGACCTGCTCCATCATTGACAGCTCTGAGGCGATGTGCTCCAGCATGGATAGCTGCTGCGAAGAGTCTGAAGACATTTCTCGCTAGAAAAAAAGGGACTGGTCAAAGGGACCATTTCTCTTATTTCTCCTATATATTACTTCGCGTTAATTTTCTTTGTTATTTTTATCTGTCTGGTTGTTGAGAAACTGTTCTTCTTGCTCTTCTCCTAAATTTTTCTCTGGTACCTTTTCTTTCTTTTTCGTTTTTGATTTTCAATTTTGTGATTTGTTTTGGTTTATTTATGGGTATCAATTCTTTAGGCTAGATTATTGAACGATTTTGAAAGAGATTCAAGATTTGGGTCGGAATTGGTCTTTGTTTTGGAGGAAATTTCAGTTTTCAATTCTAGTAACTCTTATATCCCCTGTTTCAATTCCTCAAAATTCATTCATTTATCCTATTTTTCTTGTTTCTTTGGATTATTTTCACTTAATTACATGTTATGGTTGCCGGGTAATTTGAATGTGTTTTTGGTTATTAATTGCTGTCAATATATGGTATCCTGTGTTGCTCTAGGGTGGTGAATTTTAGCTCTCCTTCATTTTATTCTGCTGGCCTTGGTTTTCTCTAGGTTTTAAGTTATGTTTGTCTGGAATTGCCACCCTTAGAAGAGAGGAGCAGTACTGTGATGTCATCACTATTTGTTTTGTGTGTAGACTGTATTTGCATTATCATGGATTAGTTACTTATTCAGAAATGAAGATTGACTTGCATTTTCCATGTTAATGCTTTGTCATGAAACGGAATAACTTGTATGTTATTTTAGAGTTTGATGGTCTTTGGTTATGAAAGTTTAAAGCTCTGTTTTCTTTCTTATTATTATTATTATTATTGGAAACCTTCTTATAATAATGGTGCTTTGGCGTTCATCTCATTCATGTGAACTTTGTTATATCATTATAGCGAGTGAAAGTCTACCATTTGAATGAAGATGGCAAATGGGATGACCAAGGGACTGGGCATGTTACTGTTGACTATTTGGAGGCTTGTTCAAAATTATTCACTAAATTACTTGTTTCCTTTTGGTGCTACAGAATTTTAGAGTTAGTCTAAGTGAGTACTTTATAATGTTGCTCTGCAAAAATGTTACTAAAAAATAAGTCTTTTATTTTTATTCAATGCCAATGTTATTGAGTAGAGATCAGAAGAGTTGGGCTTTTTGTCATTAATGAAAAAGACAGTGAAACATTACTTCCACATCGTATTATGCCATAAGACATTTATAGAAAGAAAGAAGGTATTTTCGTGTTATACAAATTGCTAGGTTGCAAGTTACTTTTTTTTTTTTTTTTGGTTATTAGCTATGAACAGGTGTGGGGTTCACATGAAATTTTGAGTTTTATTCCATGATAAAGATAACAAATATTTTCTAATTGGCAATTCTTCTTCCATTAGTATTGTTTGCTATTTATTTGTTATTTGGTTTGTGTTTGCTCTTTTTTTTTTTTTGCCTTGGATTGTATTTTTTCTCAATAATCATTCCCTTTTTCTTTATACAAGTTTCTCAGTTCATTAATGGTTGATAGTTGGGGACTTTCTGAGTAAAATTTCTTATCTTGATGCAGCAAGATTTCTTCTGCAAGCTGATGGATCTATTTAGAATCTATGAAGATTTGGAAAATATTGATGGTCTTCAAATGATATTTAAAATAGTCAAGGGGATCAGTCAGTACACTGTCTAATTCTATTCTCTCTTCCTTTCAATATTTATAGTACTTATTGTTGTGCGCTGGATCTGTTTTCCTTAGATATTCTTTTGTTTCCTGCAATTCTACTCAATAGCCCTCAAATCTTTGACAAAATATTTAGGGATGAATTGATCATGGATATTATTGGTTTGCTCGAGTGTAAGTGCTCTTCTAGTTCTTGGTGTGTTGTAGAAGGAAATATATTTGACAAAAACATTGAATGTAATCTTACATTATAGTAAGTTTAAACATTTTAATCTGTGGCATTACTATTATCCATTGATTTATTCTGTTGATATAATCACATTTTGTTTCCTGGCAGTTATTAGTTTCAATCTTTTTTGGTTAGTGATCTATGGTTGTTTCCTTGCTATTTATTCATAGAGAGAACTTCTAGGTTTCCTTTTCCCTTGTATAAATTTACACTCAATATTGTATGTAAAATCCTTTGAATAGTCATGGTGTTCATGTAGTGTATAAATTTTGTGGGGTTATTGTTTTGGTGCCCGAGCCTTCAATTGTAATTATGCAAGTGGGATCTATAGTTATATGTGAATTTTAATTTCTTATATTATTAAACTGAAACAGGTAGATGTTTCATTTATGTCTGTTATGTGTTCTTTCAGCTGCCACGTCTACTGCTTGAAATTGCATATAAGTTGATTAAATTGAATTATGTCTTTTAGTCTGGAAAGTGTTAGGTAATTTCTTCACATTATGATTTATAGATTATTTTGATTAAATTGAATGTTGTTTATTCTGTGGCGTATCTTTTTTTGGTGCTATCAATTTGTTATCCAATATGCACAAAGTCAAAGTTTGGTTAGTTGATGTTTGATAGTTTAAAAATTAGATTCTCATCACTAATATTTGATGTCATTATTAATGACATGCCTTTTTTTTTTCTTATCTTTTCCAGATGACCTTGATATTCTTCACATTCAACATCATCGAAATTTTCTAAGAGAGCATGTTGTTTTCAAGGAGGTAATATTAGATTGTGCCTTCATTTCTCTTTTAGGCAGGGACTTGGTTACTGCATAGCTGGTAGTTGCTGATATATAATTGACGACTTTAGTTGATGTGCTTTTTCTTCAATATTCCAAGCCATACCAATTAAAGATCCTATTGTCTTGTCAAAAATTCACCAAACGTATAGAGTTGGCTAAAAATGCTTTAAAGCTACCGGTAAGCTATCTTGGAAATTTGAAATGGCATTTAAGAGTTGTCTTTTTTTCAATAAAATATTAGAACTACCGATTATATATATATATATTCCATTTGTTTATGTTTCTCTTTTGACTAACTTCTATTCCGCAAAATCTAACTCAATTTTATGGCTTTGGTCTAACTTGTAATAGATGATGTAGTCTTTACTGAATAAGTTTGTTTTGAAACTTGAATCAATCTGCTTAGCAATCGAATTTAATATATTAATCTTCAACTTTCTAAAGTTTTGATTGACCTGCAGAAGGTTTTTCCTTTTTTTGCCCCTCCTGTCTTTGTGTTTTGGGGTTATACTCGAGAAAAATTCGTGCTTGGTTTGCTGGGAATTGTATATGTTTTCATGATTTTTGTTCAAATTTATGTTATTTTTGAAATATTTGCATCTTTAATTTGATGTTTAAGAGTTAATTTGCTGGGAATTCTATATGTTTTCACTTTTCTTCATCTTTATTTGCATCTTAAGACATTTTTTATCATACTCCATCTTTCATTTATTCTTGTTTCTCTTTTTGTTGTAGGTATCCAATTTCGAGACAGTAGCACATAATGTTAAGGTAAAAGAAAAGTTGCTATTATTTGAAATGCCACTTGGTTGTGATAAAAAAGATTTCATTCACTAGAGAGATAGTATGTTATTACACACACACACACACACACACACACACACACATATATATATATATATATATTGTAGATACCGTGACCCAAGACAGCTTAGATCAGGGTTACCCGATGATGAGAAAACAATATATTACTGATAGTAGATTCGGATCTTGAAGCTCTAGTCGTTGATTTATCACTTTCTCTTAAAAGATTTTCATGATTTTCTGAATATTTTCAAAATATTTTTGAGTGTTTTAACAAACTAAGCAAAAAAAACCCTGAATCTGGACCGGCTATGGTGACAAAAGGCCATCTGTGGGTCCTTACCTCCAGAACAATATAAATTAGGGACATTTTAGGGAAAGCTGAGGTCTTGTGATGAGGGACGGCCATCCCTCACTCATAGACGCTTGTCCATTAGTTGAAATCCAGATTTTTTCATGTTTTCCTAGATTTTCAAAAGAGGGAAGTTACCTGAAAAGATTAGGTCCAGATTTTGGGGGCTTTATCTCTTAATTTGGCAACTTTCGAGTTGTAATTGGATTAAAACGCTTTTTAAGGTATAAAAACAAGAATCTAGGGTTTTCTTAGGGGGGAATCATTATTCTATTGAGAGAAACCATTAGGCAAGGAAAAAAAATTAATTTCTTTCTTTCTATAAAAAGGTTTTTATTCTAGCAATTTTTATCAAACACAAAGAATTTCATACTTTTTTTAAGAATCAGAGAGCACGATTGGGAGTAAAGATTTGAATTACAGATATCATAAAGTCAGAATATCTCTTGAGGGTGATATTCTAGGCTCATTCTCATCTTTTTCTCTCTACAATTCTTTCACTTAATTTCATGATTATTTGGATGTTGATTTATTTTGTTTTGATTGTCAAGTCTGAATAGTATGCATGTTTTATTATAGAATAATTCATTTATAGTTTGTGTAATGTGCTAGAGGCATGATGGACTATAGGGATTCCTCTATTGTTGTTATAAAGATATCATTCTTTTATGTATATATACATTGTAATTTTTCAATTTTAATGTAATATGATGTATGTTTTAGTGTTTTAATGCATTCTGGCATGATTTAGTGTTTAGTTATTGTATATTTAAGGCTAAGGAATTTATTTAAGTAATTTTTCTACATTTTATCTTCATTTTGCAAATCCTATTTTGTTTTGGAGGTGACGGACGGGAAGAAAGGTTTGAAGGACGGCTGTACCTCAACCGGGGGACGGGATGTCTCCTCCCTTTCCTCTTGGTTATCCCCCGCTTTTTTTGGCCGTTTTAAGGCATTTTATGGTGTTTTTATGCATTTTTTAGGGTGTTTTTCTTCTTTTTTTTTTTACAAAATTTGGCATTTTTTTACTACTGCATATGTGCTGCCGTACTTGTAATTAGTCTATTTGTATGAACAAATTGTTTAAATGTTTTGTCATCAATGCTGATTAATTTGCTTTTTTTTTTTTTTGAGTAATCGATATATTGATGGCTGCGAGGACATATAATATTTGTATGGGAAGTCATGCTCTCGCTTTGGTCATCACTTCTATTTTGGTTACATCATTACTTTAATTCCTTGCCTTCTTTATTATGATATTGCTTGTGGTTATTTATTTAGTTTCTTCGTTATTAGTTTGTTTATTTTTGGATATATTATTTTTGAGGTTGTAATAGCTAGTAAAAAAAGATTTTTCAAGCATGTTAAATTGAAAGGCATCTAAAGTGTTTTAGCAAATAAATTGGGATTTTTCTTAAAACGTGGATCAATGTTCAATTTTTTTCAAAATTTACATAATATAATAAAAGCTTTTTTTTTTTTAAACATGCACGAGGAAATCAATGTTCCTAATTTAGATAAATGTCTCAATTTATGTATGATATTTATCGATCTTTATTTTGTAATTAATTCTTTTTGGGATGATTTGTTTATTGCTTTCTTTATATGGTTTAGGATGTTTACTTAATTTTTATGTTTGCATCAAGTGAAAGAGGAGAGGAGATTAATTTTAAAATTTAATTATAAAATAATATCTAATTAAGATGCCTAATAAGAAGATATTTTGAATATCAGTCTTTGATTAGACATCAAAATGAGGTCGAGATTTAATTTTCAATGTTATGTTGGATAACGATTTTACGATATCTGCCTTTTTGAGTTCACTAATAGATACTTTTATGGGCTATAACTGAATTTAATTGAATTAGAATTGTAATTTATATCTGTGATTAGATTAGATGAGGTACCGGTGACTTGACAAATACAAATTAAAATCTGATAAATTTAAGTTAGAAAAAGAAAAAAGTCGGCATCTGAAAGGGAAGTTTTGGTGGGTGACCTTATTAAGTAGCTTATGATTATGGACATGTAGGGCTTCTTCCTCAGGTTTCAGATGTCTATATTATTCTGTTAGCGACCTTATTCTCTCTCTCTCTCCTTTTCACTGTGCCCTGCTTACAAACGTAGGCCCCATCTGATCCATCCTTCTATTCTGATGCCCATGCAACATGTAGAACGTTATTGCACTGAATCATTCCTCTTTCCCTCGAGCAAATTTGAACGGGCCCCACATTCCGCACTTGGATGATGATACTGCTCCTTATTTATTAATATCGCATCCACTCTATCTCACATGGTATTTGCTTCGTGGCGCTCTGTTATTAGTCAACTTACATGACTTTTCTATTGACCTTTCTTTCTTCCAATAAGAGTATGCTACGCAGCGGTACTCAGCCTATGGGATCACAGGCGAAAAAATCCAAAGTGTTTTGAAAACATCGCGATAAGGCAAGAATTCAAAATACAGGGACAATACAGTCAATTCGCTGTCGCAATTCTCAAAAATCCAGACAGGTCTTGAGCCACGTCATCAATCCGTGTGATAAAATTAGTAGCAAGCTTAAGCCGCTGGATCACACTCGGAATTACTCACCCCTAACCGTTGGATTAATTATCAGCTTCTCTAGCTTGTTTGCTTTCCCTTGGATCCGATCCTCTGGAAAAACCCTCCCTTTTAAATCCCTCCTCTTTACCCTCTATTTTCTTTCTATACCAAACAGTTAACTAGCTTTCTCTCCCTGTTTCACCCTTTCGAATTTTTAGCATTCATGGCTACTACTGAAGATTCCAGTTTCCCACAAGCTGCTCCTTCTGTAGAGCAGCCGATGCAGCACCACCACCACCACCACCAGCATCAGGCACAATCCACTACTCTTCCTCAGTATCCTGAGGTAAAATTACTTCTAGCTCAGATTTTAAGACAATGTAATATATTTTTTTTTGGTTTAATTTTGTTCTGGATTTGATAAAATGTGAATGTTCAGATGATTATGGCGGCGATTGAGGCCTTGAATGACAAAAATGGCTCCAATAAGTCAGCGATCTCAAAGCAAATTGAAACTGCCTACCCTGATCTGCCGCCGGCACACGTCACTTTACTCTCGCACCACTTAGAAAGAATGAAGAAAAGCGGTCAGCTTGTTCTAGTCAAGAACAACTACATGAAGCCCGACCCTAACGCGCCACCCAAAAGAGGCCGTGGCCGTCCGCCGAAACCTAAAGCTCCGACTCCACCTGGAGCCGTAGCGGCGTCGCCTAGGCCACGTGGTCGCCCACCTAAGGCTAAGGACCCTTTTGCTCCAGTAGCTCCATCTAACAAAAAGAGCTCAAGTGGAAGCGGCAGGCCACGCGGACGTCCACCTAAGATGGGCAAGTCAGCAGCTGCTTCCGCATCGGCTCCTCCAGCTCAGCAACAAGGCGTGAAGAGAGGCAGAGGCCGACCGCCTAAGGTGAAGCCGGCGGTGGCTCCAGTTGCCGGTTAAAGATAGAGAGAGAAACGGAGAGGACAAAAAAAGAAAAAGACAGAGGATTTTCATTTTTAATTATTCTTTATAATTTTTTAGGTGGGGGTAGTTCTCTGTACTAATTGATGTTTTAGCTTTTAGTAGCATTATGTTTACTTTTTTTTTTTTTTAACTTTTTTAATTTAGTGGTGTTAGTTTAATATGTGGGTGATGAGGAAGAGGAGGAGGGAGAGTGTTGTAATGTTGGGTTGGATGGAGGGTTAATTTGTAACTGTAATTTGCATGTAAATTTGATCACCGGCTGTATGTTTAGGGCTTTAACCCTCTTTTTTCTAATTGTTTATCTTTCATTAAAAGACAAATGGGTGGATTGATTCTTCTGATCACTTTTAATAATTTCCTTCTCTCCGCTTTTGCTTTTTCTCCAACTTAAATCAGAACATGGGTTGGTGAAAAATATATATATTGTGAAAGTGCCATAAGATTAGGCTTTTTATCCTTTTGCTTTTAAAATTTGTGGGAACTTTACAGGTACTACTGTGTAGCATATGCTCAGCATTTTGCCTTTTGAAATGGCATGCTTAATTCGCATGCTATTTTTGTATAAAGTAGACAAGAAATTTTTTTTTTTTTAACCTGTAGGACAAAAATGTTTCGTATTTTTATTTTGTGAATAGCTTTAGGCGGGTCTGGATTGGTATAGAAAATTCGTGCTGCTATGCTATTTATGAGTGATGGTCCTTACTGGTGTGGCACTGTGGTAGAAACAGTGATAGAGGGTTGGGGCTTGGGGGTGCAAGTTCCTTTCCCACATGGGGGCAGCTGCTGCAAGCTGTCAAGTTTTTGACTATGCTGCTCCTTACTTCGTTTCAGTTTTTAACTGCCTCTTCACATGGATCTTTTTTCTTATATTATGTTTCCCAGGAAAAGAAAATAATGACAATAGTCCGAGAGAGGGTATATGTATACTATATATCTCATTTGTACAAATAGATAATAATAAAATTGAAGAATGCCACTTTCTCTAAGTTGAAAACAGCAAAATGTATATTTTAATTGAAGTACAGTAGAAGAATGCCATTGTCATATCCATGATAGTCAAAATATAACAAGTATCATTTTATTGGTTTGAACTTTTCTTAATTTCATAGCAGTGGATGCGTGCCGAGGGAGGGTAAAATATTTTTTGTTTTAGTATGAAGACATTTTAAATTTTAATTGGAGAAGCAGAAGTGGTTAGCAAACTAGCTTACAAAATACTGGAAAGTGCGGCATAAGGCCCAGAATGGTGGTCCTGTCAAGTTGTTGTAAGCCAACCCAACTCTTGAATTAGTATTTGTGCAATAAGCCCAAACTCGAACCGGTGGTGATATTATGAAAACCGGCCCAACATTCCCAACAAGCCACTCAACTCTAAAAAAAAAGGGTCTTGAAGTCAAGGGAATGCAACTTTCTTATCGACATTGCACAGTAATATGGAATATCCAACTAGTTTACCCATGCATATAAAGTGTTGTCCAGCACAACTTTTACTTTTCTTTTTTCTTTTTTAGCACCAACCTTCCAGAAGATACATGAAAGCTAGCTTTTGAGATCGAAACATGTTCTAAAACGAGAGAGTTTAAGACTTTAATTCGATCAACAATATAATCTATTAAAACATTAAGTAGTTCTTTGTTAAAAAACAAAGAAACTAATTTTCAAAAGAAAGCAGATAAAAAAAATATCATAATAAATGTTTTTAATCTCCCATAGTTAAATTAAGGCAATTTTACATTATTAACACCATAAATTTAAGAAAAAAAAAGCGAAAATTCATTAGTATCAATAAGGGTCTAACTAAAAATTGAACACGGAATATGATATAACATTTTAAAAAATATCTAACAAGGAAAAAAAAAAGAGACTGGGAGATCCAGGTGGATGTAATTGCTCAAAGAAACTTGCAAGAGAAAGAATGCTCTGTTGGATCAGAATAAGTATTCTAATACTTAAGTAAGTGACTTTTAGAGATAAATTATATAGAGAGAAGGTTTCAAATAAATATTACTTGGACCACTCATGTGTTGGGCTATTTTCAGTGCACGTTTGATACCTAATTATAAAAGCAATTGAGTGTTTAATGGCAGTTTGTTATAATTAGTGTACCAACTGTGATAGACAGGCGGATTGTGTTAAGTGATGTGACATGATAAGACTCTGACATGCCGGCTAGTCTTGTTAAGGGATGTGATGGCTGCGTCTCGCCATATATCTTAGTCCAATCCAATTGAAAATAAGGAAAGTAAGGATGGGCCTAAATCTTTACTCTGTAAGAGGTCTTGGTCTAAAATTATCTTATGTTCAATAAATAATAATGTGAGCATTATCAATTCTAATAACGAGATACTTAACAGTAAGTTAAAACTCATTGATAAGCATGAGAAATTTTACTAAGCCTTTGTTTGGATGAAAGTTAATGGAAGTAAGTGAAAGTAGATTAATTGAAAGTAAATGGGAGTAGAGTAAATTGAATCAACTCTCATTTACTCTCTATTGTTTAGCAAGTTTAAAATAAATATAGAGTAATTGAGAGTAACTTCTTAAAATTCAAATTAAATATAGAGTTACTCCCATTTACTCCCAAATTGGGAGTAACTATTTTGGGCCATATAAAGTAATTAGTTATTCTCATTTTACTCTAATATCAGTTACTCTGCATTTTTTATAAAATAAACAGAGTAACTCAAGTTACTCTCACTTACTCTACTATGATCTACTTCCATCTACCCCATCCAAACAAAGGCTAACTATATGTAGAAGCTCCGTTCGGTATTGTTTTGGTTTTCATATTTTTATTTTTTTTAAATAAAAACGTGTTCGGCAAAAAGACTGGGATTTTTGTTTCTGTAAAATTGTAAGAAAGTATTTTCCTAAACAAAAATGGAATATGAAAATCTTCAAAAGATGGATTTTAGAATTTGGCAAAACTCTGTTCTTCTTTTTCTTTTGTTAAAGCCTCGACCAACGCCGCTCAGGCAATTGCCATCGCCTCAATTCTTGAGCTCTGCTGTTGCCACCATCGCCTCAATTCTTGAGCTCCGCTGTTGTCACCGCCCATTTTTTGAGCTCCATTTTGCCTGCAGTTGAGAAGAAAGAAAGGTTAGTGCTTTTCTATTCACTATTCTGACTATTGAATTTCTTTGGGTGCATTAGATGCATTTGTAAAGTAATTTTTCTGGTTTTTTGAGTCTGGTTGTAATTTGCTGAATTTGATTAGCGGTTGGTGTTCTTATACTTTGCTTGTATATCTTCTCTAGCAAGCTTCGTTTGATTTGAATTTCCACTTAAATTCCCTATGTTATTTGAAATACGCCTGATTCTTGTAACCAATTCTTGTATAAATACTTCAAACATATCAATACAAAAATATAGCGTTCCCTCAACGTTTATACTTCTAATAAGGTGGAATTTCAAATTTGATACCCTTATTGATGTTGGCTTCCTTCCTTCTGTAATCCAAGTCTTGGTTAATAGCTAGATAGCTAGTAGCATAAAAGTTCTCTAGAACTGCTGACCTTTTGATGCTTCTTAAACCATCTCATGGAGTGCATCAAGGCGACCCATTTTCCCCTCGCATTTTTGTGTAATGTATGGAACATCTGTCATATGCGATTGGAAAAGCTATGCAAAAGGATTGTGGAAACCTATTTGTTTGGGTGAGAATGGAATTCCCCTTTTTTCTCTATTTTTTGCAAATGATCTCTTACTTTTTGTTAAAGCTTCAAAGAAGAACATGTCTCTTAGTTATGATGTTTTGGAAGATTTTTGTCAATGCTTATGATGGCAGGTTAATAGATCCAAATCTTCTTTCTTTGTTATTGGAAATTTTAGCAATGAGTTGATGCAAAGATTAAGAATCAGGTGTAGTTTTTTTTGTTACCACTGATTTGGGGGTTCATCTAGATTTCCTTATTATCTATAAAAGGGCTAGTGGCAACTACTTTTAGCATGACAAAAGTAGGGGTCAGTTAAGCAATTAGAAAGCCAATTCTCTTAAGCTTGCTTATCATTGTGATTTTCTTTTTATTTAAAGTGTTGTCATTATTTTTCCCATTTTTATTTTTTTTAATTGATCTTCTGCAATAGAATATAGTCTCTAAATAGTCCCATAGTTCAATGGCATAGAAATTAAATCCTCTTTGAGACTACATCTCAATAAATTCCCTCTAAGTATACATTTATGCATGTATATAATGACCATCACATTCTCAACATATGATAAGAATGCATGAATGTAATGACTCAGACAGTTATTAAATTTATACTCTTATTCATACCCTTGATCCCATACTGAAAAATCAGAAAATATTTGAAATCTAATTTGCCCTAGTGCTCCTCAAACACTTAAAAATATAATCAACCCGCAGCCATGACTTCAAAAAATATGTTCATAACTACAAAAAATGTCATTAGTAGATTTCAACATTCATCTATCATAGGAATAATAAGAGAAACATCTTTAATTTTTTAGGAACAAGTTATATAGGTTATCAATAATCACAACCATATAAACTTCATAACTATATTACTTCTCAGTTCTCAAATGTCCATATATCAGATCCAGCAAGTAGAACCATATATAAAGCTCTTATATTGACTAATATTAAATTCGAGTACTTTTAGAAGGAAGTGGAAGACATCAAACACAATCAATTTAAATCATAATATCTCACAAAAGATAAGCATAAGAGTACAAATATTACAATTTAGGCACAAAAAAAGGGAGAGAATCAATAATTGGTCATGGTACTAGTTACCTAGGACCACTATTTGTTATAGTCTTTGTTTTTTCAATGCTCATGATGGCGGGTTAATAAATCCAAATCTTCTTTCTTTGTTTCTAGAAATGTTAGCAGTGAGTTGATGCAAAGATTAAGAATCAGGTGTAGTTTTTCTATTACCACTAATTTAGGGGTTCATCTAGATTTCCTTATTATCTATTGAAGGGCTAGTGGTTAAGCAATTAGAAAGCCAATTCTCTTAAGCTTGCTTATCATTGTGATTTTCTTTTTATTTGAAGTGTTATCATTGTTTTTCCCATTTGTAATTTTCTTTTTAATTGATCTTCTGCAGTAGAATATAAGCCTTTGAAAATGTTTTTATCCTTCCTTATTTTATGATGCATATTCATTAACTTTATTAACTTGTTTGAGAATTCCTACTAATAGCACTTATAATTGTTATGGCTAGAAAATTAATAATTAGATTATGAGCCACTTATAATCTACTGTAAATTAAGTATAAATTCAAAGATAAAATAATAAATATATAAATGGAAAATAAAATAAAAGACTAATTTGTTAATGACATTGAGATGTTTTGTTTAGATGGAGACATTAGATTAAGAAGTGAATTTAAATGGTAGTAACACTAATGAGGTTGAACATGATGAAGCAATTTGGTCTCCACGAGTTGAAGATTATTTTATAACATTAATGGTTGAAGAAGTGAAAAATGGAAATCGAAAAACAACTACCCTCACTAAAAATGCATGGGCACGAATAAAAGATCTTATGAAAAAGAAGACCAATCGAGAGTATAGTTTAATTCAATTTAAGAATAAGTTTAATAGTCCCAGAAGCCAATGAAAGCATTTCAATAATTTATTGAAAGATACATGAATCGAATACAACTCAATGACTGGTCAAATTATTGCAAGTGATGATGTGTGACAAAAATTATACAAGTTATATTTCTATATTAATGGATTTATTTATTAATTATTATACGTAATGTATAATTAATATTATGATTCATTTTTAGAATAATATATATACATATGTATATTTTTTGCCTATAAGTGAATAAGATGGCAAGAAAATTTAGAAAAGAAGGTTGTAAGGAATACAAAAAGTTGTGCATTATTTATGGTGACACAACTGCTACTAGAGTTCATTCTCATCCTTCTACTAAAAGCCCTTCTATTAGTGAAGATGAAAATAATAATAAAGAATTTGAAAGTTCTGATGAAGAGGTGAAAATACAAACAAAAATAAAAGATTGAAGAAAACATGTGACGAAGGATCTAATAGTAAAAAGAAAAGAGAACTATTTCAAAATGTAATGGTTCAAGCATTGATCAATCTTGGAGAAAGTTCAAAGAAAAAAGTAAAATTTTTGGAGAAGAAAATGAATTCAGAAACAACATTCACTGCAATTGATAATTCAGGTGGTAATTTTGAAACATAATCAAGTGATAATAATGAATTAATCCTTAAACGTCTTGAAGCATTACAAAACCTTGATGGGATAGATGGATTGTTTTTCGCAAAAGCTGTTAAACTTATTCGTGATGATTCACTATGGAAAGAAATGTTTTTGGCCATGTCGGAAGAAAGAAAAAAAGTAAGATTGGATTTTGAATATCCAAATTTGATTTCTTATTATTATCTTTTTGCATTATTTTGGTTTGTTATCTTTTGAATGATTCTTTTGGGTTGTTCTCTTTTGAATTATTCTTTTGGTTTGTTATGTTTTGAGTTATACAAATTTTTTATTTGATGTTAGATTTGTTTAATTGACATTGAAGATTTGGTTATTATTAGAAATAATTGAAATATATTTCTTTTATTTTATTATTCACAGACATTATTTTTAATGATATTTTGGATCAATTATTTTTATTTTTGACAGGAATATGGATTTTGATGATTTTATTCTGATTCTGACGAGGAGTCAAACAATTTTTGACGATATTTGTGAACTATAAGTACAATTTTATTTTCAATGATAAACCTAAACCTCGAAAAATTTCAAAATTGACAGGTCACGAATGGATGGTTGATGTAAAGACCTCAACACCGGGTCAGTCGTGAATAGTATTTTTCGGCAGTGAATAGTATTTTTCGGGTCTGAAAGGACACTCGAAAGTCAAAAATATTTTATTGGACCATTGAAAAGTAATGGTCATAGTGAACTCAGGGTTAAAATTTGAAGTGAAATTGAGGTCAAATAGGCCTCCAAAAGTCAAAAATACGAAAAAAATTAGCGAATCAATTTTCCTGATAAGGAAATAGACTTGATTTTGCATAAATAATTAAAAATAATAAACGAACTCCAAAAATTGCCATATTTTGCATGCCTACATGAATTTTTATGTAAAATATTTTTGTGACAGGAATTAAATTTTTCGATGATATCGATAGTTGTCGAATTGGATCGATAAGTTTGAATCGGATCGATAACGGACTCCGATTGAGCCAAAAATTTACGTACTACTTATTTTTGATGTTTTAAGAATGATGAAATTAAAATTGAAGTGATTTGAAGTAATGAAGAGAGAGAAATTGGATTGGAATTTAAAAATGCCTAAATAGGCCTTAAGAAAAGAATAGGCTAAGCCTATTAATTTAGCCCTATTTTGGCCCATCAAGAGGATATAAATAGAAAAAAAATCTGGAGATTTTGCTCCAGAATTCTCCAGTCTTTTCTCCCTCTTATGGTGGCCGAACCCCTCTCCCCTCTCTCTCTCTCTTGATTTCTCTTCAATTATACTCCAAATCTCCCATAAATTCCAACATAAAAGATGAAGTTCTATCTCTCTAGGTCACCCTAATGGCCTCAATCAAGCGATTTGAGCAACGAAAGGCAAGGAATCAAGTGAAGAAAAAAAAGAGGTAAGATGGAACTTAAGAAATTAAGTGATTTTAATTGGGTTTTTAGTATTTTCTCATAGTTTTGAATGCATAGAGGTTGGATTTGATGTTACTTTGAGCAAAATAAAATGAAATCATGGTGTTTTGTTGAAAGGGAAACTCGGCCAAGGGTGATGGAGTTGAAAAATGAAGTTTTGTTTTGTGTCAAGTGAAGAAAAATGAAGCTTAAAGAAGCTAAAGCATGAAAAAAGGTAAGTGACAACAAAATCCATTGATTTTCCTTTTTTTGTGAATTAATTCCTTTGATGTAATTAGATTAAAAATTTTTAAAGTTGTTAATTAATGAAATTATGTTAGGGTAAATGAAATTAAGCATGAAAGAAGATGAAATGAAGGCTTTAATGAAAGAAAGAAAATTTTAATGAAGGAAAATTTAGATGGCCGAAATTAATAGGTAGAGGAAATGGTAAGAAAAATGCATAAAAATAATGTATGTTAGCCTAAAATAATAGAAGACATGATAATTGATGTCTATGAATTTTTAGAGAATATTTAAAAATTATTTGAGAATTTTTAAAGTTATATATAGTATATGTATATAATGAAAATTGTGATTTATAGTGAATTAAATGACTATTTTGATGAAAAATGACAATAATTAATAAATAAGGCTTAAATAAATTTTATTGGCATTTATTGAAATTATTGTGATTTTATTTAGAATTTAATGTTAATATGTATAATGAAAATAATTGAAATATTAATGTATAATTATATAAAAATGACTAAAGTGATGAATTAATATGAAATTAAATTAATGTCAACGATAAGAAGTAAAAAGTCAACCGATGAATTTTTTAAAATAATTATTAAGTCGTAAAAATAATGAGAATAATAAATTATTTGTAAATAATTCATAGAATGAGTGAAAATGATGGAAATAAATTGATAAGTAAGTGAAAGGATCAACATGAAAGAAAAGGAAAGTTTAGGGATTAAAATGTAATTTTACTTATAAATGACAATTTAAGTGTATAGAAATATAAAATATTTCAATTTTTAGTTTAAAGAACAAAAATAAATTTATAATGGTAAAATTTTAATTATGTATTTGAAATTAATAATCCAATAGAAAAAGTAAAATTATGCATTTTTTGAGACATAAAATAATAAATTATACCAATAGAATCTATAAGTGCGTAAAAGTAATAAAATAAATGCGTGACTAATTTATCAAAATAAATTAGTCAATAAAAAGAATTAAAAAATAAATGATTATAAAATAATTCGCTGACGAAATAAAAGTCGGCTTATCGAATAATTAAAAGTTTGGACAGAGAAGAGAGAGAAAAAATATTGTAAAAAGTCAAGCCTTGAATTATTGAAAAATAATTCGCAAAAAATTATACAAAAAGAATAAAAGAAAATTATGAATTATAATGCCATAATTCATAATTTATAATCTGTATAAAAAACTGAAAAACCTAAGTATCTGAGTGAATTATCGAAGAATAATTCACAAAAATGATTGAAAAAGATAAAATGAACAAAAGGACAAAAATTTATTGAATAGTCGAAGGCACAAAAGAGTGCACTTGATCCAGAATAAAGTATAGTAATAAATAAAAGAAAGAAATTAAAGATTTTTAAATGTTTAAAAATGATTGCAAATATAATTGATTATTTTGCCCTTAACGATAAGCAGGTAATGTTATTCTTGATTAGGATATAATTGGCTAGCCATAGGGACACTTTTGTACCGTGGTACAAGTCATGACGACTTGTTTTGCTATGGGTGAGATCTTTGATCTCTATAGCTTCAGTGAAAGTGAAAGTGTATCTGTTTTCTGCTCTGTGAGACTTGATCTTTCGAGATCATTTATCTATCTGTTCAGTGGGACCTTTGGATCCAGTCTCGAGTATCCTTTTGAGAATCCTGTTATATTGCACTAGGGGCGTATCGAAATGAATAAATCAGTATTGTTTAAATAAAATTGAATGTAAAAAGTTATAATGAAGAATGATTTATTTTTAAGAGAATGCAAAGTTGAAATAAATCTGTAAAGCTATTCGAAAGGTGTGATTAATAAGGAAAAATAAAAAGAAAGGTTTTATAAGAATAAAATAATAAATAAAGATTAAGTCAAGCTTTTATAATGAAAAATTATTTAAATTGTATTTTATTTTACATGAGAAAGATAAATTTAATTAATTGGTATTTTCTGTACCAATTACTATCATGAATAGTGATAAATTTGAAAAATAATATTAATTTCCTATTTAACGTTAAAAAATGTTGGCAATGATATTAAATGAAATTTAATGCTTAAGTAAATGTATTTCTGAAAGACAAGTTAAATGGAAGGTAAAACGATAAAAAAATATAGAATTGTTCAATGAGGAAAAAGTAAAAGATATAAGTCCTAAACAATAAGTGAGCATAAGTAAATGAATAAAAGACGAAAAGAAAGTTTTGACTGCAAAATGCTTCAAAATAGCCATATCACTTTACAATAAAACTTAAAAGCTTTTAAATAGTGATGTATTTATTAGTTAAAAGTTAAAGAAAAATAAAGGAATATATATATATATATATATATATATATATATATATATAAGGATAATTAAAATACATATTGAATAATTGGACAATAAGTTAAGAAATAAAATAGTCTAATTTGGTACCATTAAGACTCGAGTACCAATACATATTGCTAAATGAAATGATAATTATATCGTTGTGGTTAAAAAGATAAAACGAAAGTAAGAGTAAAAGTTATAGTAATGAATAAAGTAAGGTAAGAGTAAATCTGATAACGTTTCATTTAGAAGATAGAATAAAATATAATTGAAAGAGTGAAAAATCAAAGAGCAATGATCACCAAAGAGCAATGATCACCAAAGTGCGAGTCAATAATACAATTAATGTTAATTAAAGTAAGAGAAAATGTTTAATGAAATAAGTATAATAGTAGCATAAATTATGTAATTATGCTTTATTCGGGAAAATTCTTAGATTAGTAGTCACCTTTGGGCATATCTAGTGCTCAGCACATAGTGTTTACTGCGTGCAGGTTATGAAGTGTTGCGGGAGCATAGTACATATTGGAGCTAGATCGGAAGAGAAAAATTTGTATAAGACTGAGTTGTATTTTGACATGTATATACTTAGACTATTAAGGTAAAAGACTGAACTGTAATTTGATTGTATTTTTTAATTATTGATGGATGAGTTTGATGTAAACTTTTGGCATGAAACTATTTTTATATATGTTTTAATTATTTTCAAAACTGTCGAATGATTATTGAATTAATGTAAAAGTATTTTAAGTGTTTCAAATTGTTCGGTAAAAAAAAAGTACAATTTTCGGCTAAGTTTTGCATCGAAAAAGACTGTTATGAGAAGGATGTGACAGTTGAGGTGTTAAATGGTCATCCAATGACATGCTATGATTTATTTCGGATGGATAAAAATATTTTTATTAGTTTATGTGAGGAATTAAAAGGTAAAACAATATTAAAAAATTTCAAGTTTTTAACAGTGTAAGAACAAGTGACAATTTTTCTTCTTATCATTTGTCAAAATGACTGACGGAGAGTTGTAGCAGATCGTTTTCAGCATTCAACAGACACGATCTCTAAACATTTTCGAAATGTGTTATATACTATTTGTGCAATTGCTAAACATGTGATTATTCCTCCATCGTTTGATGAAACACTTTTAGAGATAAAAAATAATCTGAAGTACTATCCATTTTTCAAGGTAATGAAAAGTTTTAAATTTTTTTTATATAATTATAGTCTATTGCTTATTAATTGTTACTTTTATAACAGAATTGTATCGGAGCTATAGATAGTACATACATTTTTGCACAAATTCTAGTCAATCAACAAATTCCATATTGTGGGAAGAAAATAATCCCTATAGAGAATATCACGTGTGCTTGCTCATTTGATATTCGATTTACATTCGTCATGACTGATTGAGAAGGAACAACAAATGATTCAAGAATTTTTTTAGAATATATTTCTAATCTAGCAAATAAATTTCATATGCCTATATGAGATAAATATTATCTGGTTGATTCAATATATGTTAATATGCCTAGATTTTTGAGTTTGTACCGTGAAAAACGTTATCATTTATGTAATTACAAAGAATGATCAAATCCATAAGGTTCAGAATAATTATTTAATTATATGCATTTTTCATTATGAAATGTCATAAAACGTTATTTTGGAGTTTTGAAAGCACTTTTTCCATCCTTAGAGACATGTCTACATATGATATAAAATAGCAAAAATATATACCTCTTGCATATTGTGTGATTCATAATTTTATTAGAATGAACGGAAGTATAAACTCTTTATTTATAGAATATGCAAATGAAAGTATTGTTCTTGGAGATGATCAACAAAACAACGAAGTCAGTACTACAGAGTTATGAGAAACTATTGACATAAATACAAGTCAATTTCGTCAAATGAACATTATTCGAGATGGAATAGCGCAGAGATTATGGTTGAATTATAATAATTAATACACACATATGTATATAAAGAATTATTGAATTTTTTTATTATGATGAATTCTTTTAATAGTAATAAATTTTTAATTTTGAATTTTATTAAATATTTATTATTAAATATTAATAATTAGATGATATGTAATATCTATTTATAGATATTAGAAACATTATCATTAAAAATTATGAGATAGTTTTTAAATTTACAAAACATTTTTTAAAAAATAAATAATAAAAATTAAAAATAATTTTTAAATTTTAAAAAATAAAAAAATATTAGCAAACGCAGCATAAATAAATCAGCGATATTTCGTTGTTTCTTTGTGAAAGAAAAAAAAATTATTTAGAAATAAATTTTGCT
The DNA here is from genome assembly GCA_037975025.1 of Excoecaria agallocha. Taxonomy (NCBI): domain Eukaryota; kingdom Viridiplantae; phylum Streptophyta; class Magnoliopsida; order Malpighiales; family Euphorbiaceae; genus Excoecaria; species Excoecaria agallocha. The sequence goes on along the minus strand of CM075806.1, from coordinate 10,789,663 downwards.
GTAAAAGGAAAACCGGGGGAAGCGTTCTCCTTCTAATTTTGTGAATCGAAGAGGGCACCAGATGGCTTGATATTAGAGGAGAGGCTTTAAATCGCCAATCGAATGGCATAATCCTCGGCATATCCTCCCACCTCTCTGTCTCTTTCTCATCTCTTCTTTTTGATACAACATCTTTTCTTTTCGTTTCGTGAGTATATAGTTCACTCTACTCCTTTCTTTTTATCGATTCAACTTCACGTATCTCCCCTTATTAATATTCCAAAATTCATTCTTCTTTTCCTTCATTTCTCTGTCTCATACATACCTCTGCCTCTTTGATTTTTTTTTTTTAAAATCATAGGTACGCATCAAAATGGTGGTCTTCAAGGTTTCCAAAGTGGATACTACTCCTTTCGATGGGCAGAAGCCTGGGACTTCTGGTCTCCGCAAGAAGGTTTGAATTCCTTACTCGTTACATCTCTCCAATTTTACTTTTTTTCGTTTTTTATCATTTGGAATCGGATCCCTTACGATCGATCGTTTGCCTTTTCACTCGGCTTTAATTGAGCTGATGCTCTGCCACTTTATACCGATCATAATAGATCGCCATTTCCGTTTGAAAGTTTTTGAATCTGACTTCCTGTTCAATGTTAAATCTTTTCTTTGTTCGTATCAAATAGTTAGTAGTTTGGATCAGTGAGATCGCTATTCTTAGTTAGTTGATTTCTGTGAATCCTACTCTAATTTGTTTTAACGCAATTTTTTTTTTAATTTTTACTAGTTGGTTGCTTGGAACGTTGTATTTTATAAATTTTATTCATATTATTTTGTGTCGTTTAAAATAGAAGACTAGATTCTGCTGCATATTAATATCTCCTCACCTCATTTTGTATCTACATAATATTTGTTAATTTTAGTTGGAGTATCATTTGTGGCCAAGTCTTTCGATTGAAGTATTTGTCTTGATGTTTCCCTTTCACATGCTATGCTAGAATGGTACCAAGCTAAGGCCTAATGTATATTCGTATATTAAATAGTCACTTTTGGATCTATGAATTCATTTGGCTGGCTCCTCATATGCTTGAACTAATCATAATTAACAAGCCACGTGAGGCAACTTGTCAGACGTGCCCGCACGCGCACACACGCTATCATTCTTGTGAATCGCCGAGATGATTTTTTTTCATTCTTTGTGGCTATATTGTTAAACATTGGGGTGGGAACAGGTCTGCTCGGGTGCCATGTTTCAGCCTCGACCCCAACTTCTGGCTTGTTAATCCTACAAATATATCTTTTTAGGTAGTTTAAATCATAAAATGTATATTCAAACAATCAACTTTATTACACTAAATGATGTTGTCATTTATACAGGGTAGGTCATAACTTTTCCCATCTTCTTATTGATTTAGTGTGCAATCCAATGATTGGTGTCTAAATGCTAACCTAGACTTTTCATAAATTGCTTCCGAACTGGATTGTTTTCTCCAAACATTTGAAAATATTAGTTTGAATCGGACAAATGGGTTGAATTTTGATCAAGTACCCTCAATTTAACACCAGAACATCTGGCAAGAAATGCTGTCAATTTTGGCACCAAAATCATTACACTTGGTTAGTTGCATCTGGCCGTTGCTATTCTGCATTTAATATGGTGATTAGTTCTTTGCAGGTGAAAGTTTTCGTGCAGCCTAATTACTTACAAAATTTTGTTCAGTCAACATTCAATGCCTTAACTGCAGAAAAAGTCAGAGGTTGGTCATTACTTTTATAGCTTACTAATACAATTAAGCATAAGAGTTCTATTTTTATTTTCGCTATATCTTCGTAAATTACTGTTTCTGCTTGTTCATCTGGAGACTCTGTAGTTGAAAATCAGCTGGACAACACTAAGTTCTTCCTTCTAGAATGAGGTTCAATTTGGAAATACATTACATCTTGACACACAGCTCTGTTACTACAGGGAATGTGCATTTCTTTTATTCACGTTTGTTATAGTCCAAATTCTTGTAATATTTCTAAAATATTATTTCTTGTAACATTTCCAAAATATCTACTAATTCCTAACACATCTCATCTTAAGAAAACAATGGTGAACAAACATTTTGGGACTTCCCTAAAGCTGTAAGCTGCAACAACAATAAGTTCTTCCTTTTGGAATGAGGTTCAATTTGAAAACATATAACATCTTGATACGCAGCTCTGTTACCATAGGGAATGTGCATTTCTTTTGTTCACATTTGTTAAGAGTTGTAATATTTCTAAAATATTAATTAATTCCTAACATGATCTAATCTTAAGAGAAACAGTGGTGGACGAACATTTTTGGGACTTCCCTGAAACTGTACGCTGTGAAAGCAATCTGAGATTGGAAGAATGTTTGAAGTAAATGTGTCATAGTTTATTATGAGGTTCTAGTTCTTTGTTCTGTTTGAGTCATTATAGTAGCCATTCTTGTCCTCCTCCTGTGCCGTCACTGCACCAGTGGCATTTGACTGCCCTGATGTTTATGCTTAAAGGCTTTTCTGTTCCATTGTTGTTTAGTTCATGTTACAGTTTTTGACCTTATGGATGATGAGCAGTTAGATAAGCTTTTTATGGGGTGTTGTTTTTCTGTTTTTCCATCATATGCAGGTGCTACACTTGTTGTTTCTGGTGATGGTCGTTATTATTCAAAGGATGCCATTCAGGTACCTGATATGCAAGTGCACTATTCTAGAATGCTGTCTAAAGCTATGGTTTTTCAGCCTGCAAGTTCTTTAATTTTATTTGACAGGCTGCTGCTTCTGTTATCTATATTTCCAGTATCGAAAAGACTTGTGTTTTCTAAAAACTTTCAACTTCTCTGATGGAATGAACTTTGGATATATTTGCATGCTTTTATTTTCAATTACGTGTATGCATGCATCTTCATGGTTATGGTGCATTAAATATGTGCATTTTTCAGGCTTGTATACCATCATTTGAAGTAAATGAGCATCTTTCAGTTTTTATTATCTATGTCCCACTTTCTTTTTCTCATTTTGTTGGAAGATTCTAGGAATATATATGCTCAATAGCAAAAAGACAATGTAGAATATGAAATGTTAAGAGCATGCATAACCATATTTAATTGTCATTTCCTTGAAGAATGTGGGACAAGAGGAAAATATTGCTCTCACAATGTTGGTTTAAAGGTTAAGCGTGGCTTTAAAGCATTCAGATAAATCACATCACAGCAGCAGCATCAAGTTTTTATTTTATAGTTTTATTCAATCCTCAAAAATAAACATTCCACTGCTGCATTGGATCAACAAGTCAGAAGTTCTTAAATGTAAAGGAAAAAAGATTTTGTTTCTGTGTGATGAATGCTGTAAGTCTTGCATGCTATTGGTAATATGTATTCCTTAGCTACAGAGGAGAGGATGCAATATATAAATTCCTTGGTGGCGCCCATTTCCAAGTACCATGATAGCTTTTCTCTGTTCCTGACTGTGTGGAGTTTGAATTTGACTCCAAAGCTTCTAGTAGCCTGTTGATTTTTCCATAATGTGAAATTATTGTTTTATTGACTCCCTCTTTACCCCTTAAGTGTTTATTTATTTGTTTCTTTTCTTTTTTGGAGTGGGCATCAGTGGTGGATTTTCTTTTAATGCTCTGATTGTTATATTTATTTGCATAGGTCTAATGCAAGGTGTACTAATGACATAATAACGTGCCTTTCAATTTTCTTTTGTTGAGCTTGCAGATCATTACTAAAATGGCTGCTGCAAATGGAGCAAGGCGCGTTTGGGTTGGTCAGAATGGATTGCTTTCAACTCCTGCCGTGTCAGCTGTAATTCGTGAAAGAGTTGGGGTAGATGTAAGTTGTTTTGTTTCATCAGGCTGGTTCCAATTCAGGCGTAATAGCTTTGTTGATAAGCCTAATGCTTTGTGTTTTTAATATTGAATGTTAGGGATCTAAAGCAACAGGAGCATTTATATTAACAGCAAGTCACAATCCAGGTGGTCCGAATGAGGTTTGTGTTAACTGTTTGTTTTTTTGTCTTGTTTTGGATTCTGGTTTGAGATAGTGATCAAATTCTACTCCCTTTTATTTCCTCCTGTTCTGGATTAAATGGAAACAAACACAATTGTTTCTCTGGCTTGGAAGCAATTCAATTTGTTTCTATAACTATTTAATTTCCTATCTTAATAGATACGATAGACAGTTAATTTTTTTTGTATCCTTTATTTTATTATGACATTTCCTGAGCAATTATTATTTAGGAAGGTTATGTGATAGTTCTCTCTCTTTATTTTTCCCTTTGAAATAACAGGATTTTGGTATCAAATATAACATGGACAATGGTGGACCAGCTCCTGAGGGGATCACAGATAAGATTTATGAGAACACAAAAACCATAAAGGAGTACTTGATTGTGGATCTGCCTGATGTATTTCCTGCATCCTATGCCTCTTCTCTTTCATATAACCCTTGTTTCTATTAAACTGCTGATATAAAGTAAATATCTTATAATTCTTTGTCCAATTCAGGTGGATATTTCTTCCGTTGGTGTAACCAATTTCAGTGGGCCTGAGGGACAATTTGATGTTGAGGTTTTTGATTCAGCTAGTGATTATGTCAAATTGATGAAGTAAGCTGCTTTTCCATACCTTCTGTAGATGTCTTTATGTGTGGATAATTCCTTGAATGTGTTGAATGTTGACATTTTCTGTATTTTCTCATATATGCCATACCTTTTTCCCCTTTCAATGGTGGTTGTCTAGTCTGGCATATCAGATTTCGAAAGGAATAAATTATCTATAGTTTTCGGAGTGCCAGACTGCTGGAATTTGATAGGGGCTTTTGAATTTTGAATTTTTTTTTAATCCTCTTTCAAACTTTTACTATTGTGTATTTGTGAAATTTTCAGACTTAGTAGCTATTGTGGCATTCATCTTTCTCGAAAGTGATGAATTTGCTTGATGTTAGGTAGCTACAGGATTAGCTAAATGTGATGAGAATTAGTATTGATGTTTTTCTGACACATTGGACAGAACATGGCAGAAGTAGTATCGTTATTAATTTTATGATACTCCACATATGTGTTATGAAGGGATGTGATTTTGGTTTTTAGTTTCAAAAGAATGTTATGTACTTACTAAAATCCAACAATGGCTTTTCTCCTTAAAGTCAAGTTTCAAGGGTTTGCAGCAAGTCTTTCGTTGAGTAAACATGCATGCTTATGGAGATAATCTTCCTCGAATCCAATTCTTATTGAGGCCTTTATTAGTTCTGAATTCTTCAATTTTGCATACGATGAAAGTGAGAAATGTCCGGAGAGCTTAGCATTGCATCTGACTTAACATTTTTCATTTTAAATTGTGCATAAGTAGAAAGTTGTTTTTCTGTAAAGTTACGATTATTCTCTGAAGGACTATGCTGTTTGACACTTATAATTAGTTGGGAAACATTTCACCTATGAATTAAATGGGAAAGGTTATTGCTCTGTGCCATCTGTAAATATTCCACTTTCACTTGGCAAGCCTTATACCGAAGTATTACTATATCATATTTTTTGCATAATTGATTAGACCAATTGATTAACTGATCTTATAGTTCAGACCATTGTTATATAACCTCTCATGCTGTGTGCTCCCTCAAAATATTGAATACTTCTGAAACATTGTCCCAGGTCTATATTTGATTTCGAGTCTATTAGGAAGCTGCTTTCATCTCCAAAATTCACATTCTGGTAAGTTGGTAGCCTACTATTAGCTGCTGTTGCAATTGTTGTGCTTATGTTTATTGATATCCATGTAATGGTGAGTACCATTGGCTGTCATGTTGAAGCTATGATGCATTGCATGGAGTTGCTGGAGCTTATGCAAAACGTATATTTGTGAGGAACTTGGTGCACAAGAGAGCTCATTGTTGAACTGTGTACCCAAGGTCTGCAAACTTTGTGCTGGCTTTTTACATGATTAATGAGGTCTCCTATTTATTTATTTATTTTTGGCTGCTTTTGCTTAATTGATGAACACAGGAGGATTTTGGAGGAGGGCATCCAGATCCCAACCTTACCTATGCAAAAGAGTTGGTTGCTCGCATGGGATTGGGTAAATCAATCTCAGAAGTTGAGCCACCAGAATTCGGTGCTGCTGCTGATGGTGATGCAGACCGTAACATGATCCTCGGTAAAAGGTAGTACCTCCTGCTTTTATATTAGAGAAATTGTTGGCAATCCTAAATTTTACAATTTTAACCTCTGTTACTTTGTTAGGTTCTTTGTTACTCCATCAGATTCTGTTGCAATCATTGCTGCCAATGCAGTTGATTCCATTCCTTATTTCTCTTCTGGTCTAAAGGGTGTTGCAAGGTACCGCATTGTGCTGCTTAGTACCTTTTTCTGTGTATTGCTTTACTTGCTCTTGTTGAAGTAATAAAGCATTATGAATCTGAAATGATATTTCTTTTTTTCTGCTTATAGGAGCATGCCAACATCAGCCGCCCTTGATGTTGTGGCCAAACATCTGAATCTGAAATTCTTTGAGGTAGTTGGCAGTGCAAAACCTTTGTGATTATCCTTCTTAGCTGCCGGTATTCAGGCCTCAAGGATTTAATTTGGATGCTTATTTTTCAATTGCAGGTCCCCACTGGCTGGAAGTTTTTTGGAAATTTGATGGATGCTGGAATGTGTTCAGTTTGTGGGGAAGAAAGTTTTGGAACTGGTTGGTGCTTTAAAATTCTGTTTGTTGGGTAAACTTCTTATTTATGGAATTGGCAATAATTTCATAATCTTCATTTTCTGGTCATGATATTTGTGAACAGGCTCGGACCATATAAGAGAAAAAGATGGAATTTGGGCAGTTTTGGCTTGGTTATCTATCCTGGCTTACAAAAATAAGGAAAATCTCAATGGAGGAAAGCTTGTGACTGTTGAAGACATAGTTCGCGATCATTGGGCAAAATATGGTCGCCACTATTATACTCGATATGATTATGAGGTACTTTTTTTTCCCTTTTTTGTTCCTTTTTGTTAGCTGTGGATTGTGGAATTTCGTCTAAAACTTATTAATTTTCTTGAAGAATGTTGATGCAAGTGCTGCAAAGGAGCTAATGGCACACTTGGTTAAGTTGCAATCATCCCTCGATGAAGTTAACAAGTATGTTTTATATGCTAAGCTTAAAACCGCTTATTAAATCATGCAAGTTTCTGCTGTCTTCCCTTGAAGGAATAGTGCGAACTGCTAATAACAGTTGTTTCTTCGACATCATCTATCTGCTTGAGTTTGTGAAGATGCCCTTTCTGAATTCTTTTGTGTGTAGAGTATGATATACTCTATATAACATGGTAATATATTGCCCTTCAGGATTGTGAAAAGGATAAGATCAGACGTGTCAAAGGTTGTTCATGCTGATGAATTTGAATACAGAGATCCTGTGGATGGTTCCATCTCAAAGCACCAGGGTATCCGGTATTTGTTTGAGGATGGCTCGAGACTGGTAAGCTGCCTTTCCTAGTTATGAATGCTTAACGATGCTGTTTTGAAGAAACTGTTGTTTCTGGAAGTTGAAGTGAAGCTTATCACAATTTTAAAATCTCTGACGGAACGTCAATGCAGGTTTTCCGTCTCTCAGGAACTGGCTCAGAAGGTGCAACCATCCGTCTTTACATTGAGCAGTACGAGAAGGATTCATCAAAAACAGGAAGAGATTCACAAGAAGCACTTGCTCCTCTTGTAAGATAAAAGAAAACCTGAGCTAACTGTTCGTCCATCATTCTATATCATCATCATTTATGCTGATTTTTCTGTACATCATTGCAGGTGGATGTTGCTCTCAAGCTTTCCAAGATGCAGGAATTCACTGGCCGATCTGCACCAACTGTTATTACATAGATGACGCCAAAGCTGAGATCGAATGCCATCTTGAGTACGAAAACAATAATGGCGTGATGAGTTGGTGTGGTGTTGTGGAATTTTGGAACAACTCTTTAAATGGTTCGTTGGTGAACTATCTATTTTACATATACTGTCGTTTTACAGGGCATAAAAGTATACGTGCCTGACTAAATTTTGAATGTGCAAAATAATAGAAATATCTCGTTTAAAAATTCTGGGTTGACAAACCATTCAGTTCGGGCAGGCCAGTAGTTTGTTAGACATCTCCTATCCAGGAAATGTCTAAATTGGATTCTACTCCTTTCATTTTTTTTTTATCAGACTAGAATTAAGAAATAATAAATAAATTTAAATTTAGTATTAAATTATATGATTAAAATTAAATTATCAAATCTGATTGGTTCTGATTTTATTAAAAAAAATTAAATTTAAAAATTAAATTAAATTATATTGAAATTTTAAAAGTGATAAATAAATAAAATTTAATTTTTTTTTTTTAAAGTGACAGATAAAAACAACGAAGGAAGTAATAAACAACTTCTATTTAATGGAATGGCCTCAAGGAGTGGAGCTGTAATTTATATCGATTTGGTGCGTTTGGAAAATATTTCTAGACTATTGTTCAGTGAAAATGGCTCCGACTTGATTAGAAGAGGGAGCTCTTCTATTTGCCAGCTAAACTAATTCACAAAATGGAACCTTGAATTGGATGATATGCAAGAAGAGGAAGTCTACTAGAAATAATCCAGATACTGATCGAGTAAGAAAACGGCTAGACATTTTTCTTTCAATGCAAAAAATTGCTAAACAAATTAAAAACATGCCGATGGATGTCTCAGACATGCAAGTTTTTAATCAATGTTCAACAACAACAATAAAAATAAAAATTCAAGTTATCATAATATATCATTAGAACTGCAAAAGAAATTCTATTTCGAAACTCGTACTCCGACTTTTTGAAAAATGTATATACAGAATTTGATTGAAGTGGAAAAATAAATGTTGGAGGTTTGATTGCAATTGGGTCAAAACAGTGCTACGTGCCAAACACGTCGGCCGGCTACTTCCCCTCGTAGACTCATAGACTTGATGAAATAAAAGAGCTATTAAAGCAAGCCGTTAAAAGTCAACTCATCCTAAGTCCCATCGCTCACCCTAGTAGCGATTGCTGCTCCATTTCCCTCTTTTCTTCTTCTTTCTTTCTTTCTTTTTCTTTTTCTTTTTTTATTAATTTTTATTTTGTTTAATTTATTTTTTCGAACTGCCTTTCAATATGATATACACATTGGAATCGGATCTAACTTGGGTATTCTGTACATGCATGTGGATATTTGTATATTTTGTAACGCTATTCTAATATTAAAAAAATATATTAATAAAAAATGAACCATGCTGCAAAGTTCCCCCCCCCCCCCCCCCCCCCAAAAAAAAAGAATAATACTACGTACTTACTTCTGCCGTTTAAAATACGGTACATTATTTGTATCTTACTAAATCTCAATTACCGCTTAAAGACTGATCACCATCAATCAATTACAGTATCTTTATCAACTATTCATGATTAATTATTCATAATTTACTAAAATTGTTTGTCTACGTTGGGTACAAAATTATAATCGAAATAACTATTCACATTAAATTCATTATTATATGCCATTGATGCACACCATATATTTTCCTAGTCAACAATTAGTTATAAAAAATAAATAAACAATTATAAACAATTATTAGCTTTGGTTTCAATTATCGAAGATGTTGAAATAAAAATTCAACCTTCCATAACTTTAAAAAATGGAACCAAGCATATAATAAATTCAAAAATGTATAATTAAAAATTGAACTAAACATATAATAAATTCACATAGTTATAATGATAGGCTAAAATATGAGCTTTAATTTTGGAATCAAAATTAACTCCCTACCACAGCTTCCGATTTCCTTGGATATCTGCCTGGCTTCCAAGTCAATTATTCATTAATTATCGCCAATTTTTTTAATGGGTTGCTTTTATTATTATTATTATTATTATTATTATTATTATTATTATTATTATTATTATTATTATTATTATTATTATTATTATTATTATTATTATGTTGTGCTAAATACCATATTTTTAGTAATTTTTCTTTTAGATTCTCTATCATTTGGATGCCATATGTCTAAGTGAATTAAAAATATATGATATTATAATATATAAAATTGACACATGTCATGCAAATAATAAAAAATGTAAAAAAATAAACTATTTTTTCAAAAAATAGAGGAATTGCACAGGAATTGCAGCCGTGAATTTCAACTTCAGCTTTTTTCTTATTTATTTTTTCAAAAGAAAAACTAAATAAGTGAGTGAATTTTTTTAGACAATAGTAATCCTTTTGTGCATTCTATTTTACGAATAGTTATTTAATAATTTTTTTGCTGCGAATATTTGCTAGAGATTAAGTGTTTATTTAAAAATGGAAGCTTCATTGTAGCTAATTAAGAGCCTAATAATTTATTTTGTATTTGCCAACATAGAACATCTCAATAGTCAAGTTGATCTCAATGTACTAAAGGTCTATTTAACCTCCTCTTTGTACAAAAAATTATTTTATAATAAAATACTATTTATATATTATTATTTTGATGATGATGATGATGAGCAAGTATAGCTACAAGATAATAATTATAGTTTTATTTTAGTTAATTTGTGATGCTAGATTTGTAATTTTGATATGCTTCCATTTTATATTATTTACGTAAGATTATTACAAATGTTTTAAATGACTATATTTTATAATTATTTTGGTTATATGCTTGTGTAATAAAAATTAACGCGGACGCCAAAATTAAATAATCATACATATGGTTGCATGCATTATATGAATAATAAGGACACGACACCTGAGAAAATTTAAATAGCATATGATAGTCAAAATTAATATAAATTTTTTTGTTATATCCTTGTTAACCTTTTCAAACTTTTATCCTCTTTTGGACTGTGTTTCCATTTCTTTATATATTTTTTAATTAATTCAGAAATATCTACGTTAAAATTTTAATTACACAATGAAAGTAAATTAATTTGTATGTATCAATATGTATTGATTATTATAAAATTAAAATTATTATTTTTTTAATTTTTTCATTCAAAACTCAATCACTGTGCACTACAAACTAAGATGTATATGTATTGTGCTAAGTTTATATATATATATATGCATGTTATGGACCCATCTTAATAAATATAGTCAGAATATCATAGTTTTCGCTTTCAGGGTTTGCATGAAATTTATAAAACACAAGTTATATATAATTGATAGATTGACAACTTTCATGGTGACATTAAAATTATATATACATATATAAATGATAATTTTCGACTAATTAAATTCATATCCCTATCTTAAATCCCCCTCTTATAAACCAGAATCAAATGGAACTCCAGTGGCCGGAATCCAAGAATCTCCACCCAGAAAGTTACCGACGGTGAATTTTCCGGCATCGGTAGGCTTTGTTAAAACATGATATCCAGGCCAATTAACCCTCCCAGACGTGCTAGCTCCACTCCCAGTATTCATATACTCAGCATAATAAAGGGTGCTCAAAGCAAAATTACCACTCCATGGTAACCAACCAGCAGGGTCAATAAGCCTATCCAAATTACTCTTCATAAACACAGTTCTTGAATATTTCTGCCATGGCCGACCCAAATAAGTTTTAAAAGATCCCTGAACTGGTCTCAGATCAGGAGCTGCCATAACAATTGAATTATGGATAACTATGCCTGTGTTCTCATTTGGGTCCTTTCTTTCTTGGGCTGTCACCGTGTTTTTCTGACCGCTCATCGGTTTTCTGACATAAATATTACAATTTTGAAGAACAGTAACAGCGTCGCCGAATATGAAATCTACTGTTCCATAAATGTCGCAGTTACGGTAGAATTGGCGCTGAGAGTATACATATAAAGTGTCTTGATAACCCTTGAAACTGCAACTGTAGAATACTGAGAAATCGGAGCCTGACCGGAGCGCCACAGCTTGGTGTTTCTCTGGTCCGGCTGTGTTCTCGAATGTCATGCCCTTGGCTACGAAACCCTTCGCCGGAGACCGCTGAGAGATCATCAACGTGTATTTGTTAATATTTTAATTGATAATTTATGAAACAGTCATTTACTTGGTAATAAAAATATGTGATAATGAACAAAATCCTAGTAACTTGCAACTGTTTGTGATTGTCTTTAGCTGTTTGTGATAACGAAGAATTGGTGCAGATGTTTTAAAACTGGAATATTATTATTATTATTATTATTATTATTATTATTATTATTATTTGAGGGGATTTTATTATATTTGTGGTGTGTGAAAGAGGAAAAAAAAAAAAAAAAGAAAGAAACATGAATTTGTTATATGGACATAAGCAGGTAGTTTTTGAATAAGTAAATTTGTGATGATGCGATAATAGGTGGTGAAGAGTGCTGTTGTTATTGAATAAGATGTTTTATGTCACCCTCTGTTTCTTCTGACTCACGTTTGCACTCTGTGCTCCAATCTTACAACTCAGTCAACTACTTTGCATTATTATTCTTGTAAGAAAAATGCAATTATACGTGGTTCTGAATATGCAAGTACACGTAAAAATATATAGAAAATATAATATAAAAAATAAAAAAGGAAGAAGCTTACCAAAAGTGGCGGAACGAAATGTTGTGGAGCCATCTTTAGCATTCTTGCTACCAGTAACAATGGTAGCATCAATCCCATCTCCGACAAACATTAAATTCTTCATTGATTTCTTGATCTCCACATTCTCTTTATAAACTCCCTTTTTAACATATATTACAAATCTTCCACTCCCACTTCTCTTAGCCGATGCAGCGACTGCCTCGGTTATGGTTTTAAAATTACCAGAACCATCTTGTGCCACCACTATATTAGCTTTGGCTCCACCTGCCTGCTGCAGAAGCTTCCGGTCAGCACCCGAAACCCACCAGGGGAACCCATCGTCGACCAATAATCTCCGGCCACCGCCTTGTTTTGCTGTTGAGGCTGAAATTGAAGCCTTAGCAATGGCAAGTGAATTGCTGAGCAATTTAGAGAAATTAGCCATGTATGACAAAGAGTGCAATTGAGATGTTAAGTGAAAATCAAGAAACCCATTTTCACAAGTTTGTTGATTAGCAAGTGCTGCACTTAGCCATGTTTGAGAGTCAGTGGGATTAGTGGAGCTTAATGATTTATTAAGATGGTCTAATGTATCTTCATATAGCTCCAAACAGTCAGCCCAAGCTGACTTTGACTTTGGATCAGATGAACTCAAGTCCATAGCTGAGATGAATTGATGAGCTTGAATGGCTTGGTTCATCGTTACAAGAAGAGATTGGTCACGAAAATTGAACAGTGTTTGATCTTGGGTTTGTATAAGATTAGTGTTAATGAAGTATTCGCATACTTCAGGGTATGGGGTTTGGGTGCATGAAGTTATTGTTTTGGTAGCATGGACAGGTCCTAGTAAATAAAATACAAAATAAGCATAAAAAATGGCTAAACCAATAGTCTTATCCATGGATAGAAAGGAAGAGAATAAAAGATTATTTATGTATATTTTTTCCTAGTTTGAGATGATCAAGGAATTGGAAGAGAAGGTGGTATATATAGGCCACAAAATCCTTTTTTTTTTTTTAATATTTCTTGTTCATGAATAATATTTCAACGGATTTTAATTCGGATAGTATGAAGACTGATAGGCAATTCCAAAAAGTTGAGTGTTTGGTATAGGAATGAAGTCGTGGGTTTTGGGACAAGATATTTGAACGCGTTAGGTCTTTAGTTTTTTAAATTTACTTAAAACGTGTAATGCTTACGTGTGAAAATGAATCTGTTTCCTAATCATCAAGGAAATACAATGCATTGTTTTTGAATCCTTTCCCAGTTTAAAATGACAAAGCATGCAAATCCTTTACGCCACTGGATTTCTGCTTTTTGTTTGTTGTAATAATTTATTTTGTAATAATTTATTTTGTATTCACGTCAACAAATATAATAAAGTATCTTATTTTAAATATTTAAAGAGGTCTTATATTTAAAATTCGAAATTAAAATATCATCTGTGTATGAAAAGGGGTGAAAAGAAAATAGTGAACTATAGACAAGATGGGAAGACCCATTAGATTAGACCGATGGCTAATAAGTAATAATCATACGTAAAAAGTCTTTGACTTTTACATAATGTGCAAGAATCTTATACTTTAAAAATAAACGAGAAGGCCACAAAAAGAGAAACATTGATGCAATTTCCTTGGAATTGTTTGCAATTTTCAACTTTTCCGTACTCTCTTATTACTTAATTATATATCAATCGCTATTATATATCATTATCCTTCGATTAGTGCTGCCTTCATTCATGCAAAAATCATTTTCACCATTCACTGTTAATTTCTTGCTATTATTAATTACTCAAGCTTTTAAATTAATGAGAGCATAGTTTAGCAAAATAAAGAAATTAAAAATGCTTTTAAGGACGAAAATCACATGTATTATCTCAGTGCATTAATTGGGAGTGTCAAGAAATTAAATTAAATTAGTTATATACATACAGTGCCCTGCAGCTATGGAATAGCGACTTCTGAAGGAAATTACTCGTGATTAATTTACAGTATCTGATTTTATTATTAATTTACGTGTGCAAAAAGCTGTGGTCTGGAGCATGTTTGTTGAATTTTCATTACCAAGTTCTTGTTATGCCACGTGGCTTTAACTTTGAACAATTCTCTGTAGCCTAAAGCAAAGTTTAAGCAAAATGCAGCCCACCATTGCTTGTACACGTGTATGGCCACCTTCCTCATTTATATCTTTTTTTTTCTTTTTCTTTTTAAATCAAACATTTCTTATTATATTTGAAAATGGAAATATATATATTGATTTTATAATTAATTGGTAAGCATTTGATTACATATATATGTGCCAAATCATAAAATAATTACTCCAATTTCAGATTCTATTGAGATTAAAATGAAGTCATTTCATGCAATAGGAAAGAGTCGTTCTCATAATTAATTAAATTGATTATTTTTTTTCCAACAATGCAAGAGTTAACAATTTATGATACAAACGAATTCTATTGACCTCTTAATTAATCACAACACAATTTCAAGCTTGATATTCAATAATATTGAAGACATCCGAACTTCAATATTAATTTTTTTTTTATTCAGAAGTAAGAATAAATATACCACCTTTTGTGCAACCCTCAATTATTCTTCTCAATTTGACTAATAATAAAATGAAGAAGAAAAGATTTCATATCTATACCTTATTCGTATATATCTATTCATGAGTTAACTCGATAATATTTTATCATTTCAATTAAATTGTTTTTACAATTAGTTTTACAAATAATTGTTTTTAGAAAAAAAAATAGCTAGTTGATATTATAATGTATTGTTGATTTAATTTATAAATAATTAAAAAAATAATTTATAAATAATCCAATAGATACGAAAAAATTTTCTAAATACACATGTGACTATAAATACCTAAATCTTACCAATAAAATTTAATAATTACAACTAAATCAATTTGGTTGTTTGGTTGAATGAGATCTTGTTAGTACTTTAACTTAAAATTCTACACATTCTACGCCACAAAATTATTTATGAAAATGAAATGACTAAATTTTAGACTCGTGACCATTCTGAAAAAACAGTGGTAGATTACACATTCAATTAATTATTATAATTATATTTAAAGAATATGGTCAAATAAGAAATCTTTTTTCAAGAATAGGAAGCATAGATAGGGCGAAATGTTGAGTGATGATTAGGATGAAAGTCACAAACACCTAATTTGTACGATATGAGAGGTCCAATTATGTATGCATACTTTCTTATATATTATCCATATCTGTATTTAACTTCTACCACCAATTAATTATAGTTTAGGTTCCAATTTTAATCATTACAGAGTAGTTCCAAAACTTTATTAGAAAATACTCAAAAAAAAAAAACATTAAATTTTGATTAGATCAGTAATACTCAATTAAAAATTGTACAAAATCTTGAGTTCAATTTTTTCCTACGGTATTTGTACGTAATTGAACTTTCTTCTTCTTCTTCTTCTTCTTTAAATGAATGATGGTTCTTGAATCCCAATTAATGTTATAGAGTTGAAATATGCAGTTATCCTCACAAGATTTACTTAATTCTCCAGTTATTAATATTATTGTTGTTATTATTATTATTATAATTATTATGATTGAATTTTCTTACCTAGTATTTAACTAATCAAATTAAGTTCAATTTCAGATCTTTATCAGTGTTAAGGACCTCCTCCATTAGTCGATAAGGTGGGCCCAAAATTCACAAACTCAGGAGGGCTCATTAACCAATACTACATTGTCTGCATACCAAATTAATAAAATAAAACCTTTTTTTTTAATTATTAGGAGCATTCTTGCGATAAATATTCCATTAAAAGCTGTAAAATTTTAATTTTAATTTTAATTTTTTCTAATTAAATTTAAAATTTTAATTAGATACTATGCCTTTTTATAAATAAAAAAATTTTAAAAAAAGAAAAAAAATCATAGTTGAAAAGGTTATTGTAGCAAAAGTTATTGAAAATATTATTTTATGCATTAAAAAAATCCATTTTATTATTATCTAAAAAGGAAAAAAATAATAATTAAACAAAAAAATCAATTAAATTAGTTATTTATTAAAAATTTGTGTATAAAATGACTGGAACTACAGGAGTATATACAGTTCAGGCATAGAACAAAAATTCATTTATTCGCGTCTAGCTTTCGCGGGCTTACATTCCTTGCAAGGATTAAATGGTTGCTATCCAACAACTTGGTATAAAAACAAAAAATAAAATAAAATCAATCCCAATCATCTGAAATGTATGCCACGCATAATAATCAATTAATTAAGGATTATATATATATATATTTGGAAGGAATGAATCACTAATTATAATTTTTTTTATTTTAAAATAATACTATAAAGAAGAATATATGAAACCCTTTCTCATTTCCAATCCAGGAAATTAGTTTTGACAAAACTAAAAGTAGATTGTAGACTTACTAGTCTGCATGCAAAAGGTAAGAAACCAATTTATTTTTTTTATGGTATACTAAAAATGTCATTTTAATTAAATTCTTAATAAGGTTGGCAAAATTATATTACAAATAAAGCGTGTACTTTTCTTGCTTTTGCATCGATCCCTATTGAAATTTTCAGACAAATCTATTATATTGGATTGATTTGAAAGTCGAAAGTGATCTTGGAAAGCTGCTCCTATAATTAAATATACCATACATTTTTAATAATAATAATAATAATAATAATAATAATAATAATAACAATAATGGCAAGAATCACGAGTCCTTGCCTTCTTAATTTAACATTATTTAATTATTTAGCACTTTAATTTTATTATATGATGTAGAGTATTTAAACATTTATTTTATTCCATGTTATTGAATTTAATATACACTTAATTCTAAAAAATAACAGTTCGTGAATTTAATTAAATTATATTGAAATGAAAAATAACAGCTCAAATCGTTTAAACGATAAAATGCTCTTTAGGCCATCAAAGTTCAAATTTTCACTCAAGACCTTTAAATTTAAATTGGTTTACTTACGCTAGAATAAATATGTAGTAAGTTAATAAAACTAAAGAGTAAAATGTTACGCCCTCCATCTTATTTTCAAAAGTGACTTTGTCTATTTTGTTTTATCATATTTTAAATATTTTTTTTCAGAATTCGAGAAATAAACTTATATATGCTAATTTATTATTTACTTAATTAAATATTTCCTTTTTTTATCACTCTCTATTTTTAACTAAAATTAAATAAAATTTTTGAAATTATAAAATAATATTTTTGTTAATGATATAATTTTTTAAATAAAATTGAAATATTTTAATTTTTTTAAAAATATATATTTTAAAATGAAACTGAATAAGTATAATTAAAGTGTCAAATATTCTCGAATTCTGGGGCATCTTGAGATTGAGGTGACTCTGATTCTTATCCTCCTTGTACCTAAAGCAAGTCTGAATATTTATTTAATGATTGTGGATAAGATTATAACCCTATCGAAATTTCACTTAAAAATATTCCGTAGGAAACATCGTCCTAACTGTTTGATTGATCCATCAATTGTCTGATTCATTTTAAATAAATAAATGTCAAATTATAAATAGTCCATGTTGATGTTAATTTCACGTATCAATATTTATTATTACAAGGAACACACGTCCAAATTATTACTTCCAAGCCATAATTAATTAAGATTTTGGCTTCCAAGCCATAACTAATTTGACTTATATTAATATACAGCAAACTTAGCAGATCACATCAATATTGCTTATACAAGATTAATCTGCAGAATTTAGTACCACAATTTGTTCCTATTATTGTGAATTTTTTTTTATTTTAAAATTTACCTTTTATATGCATATTTTTATTGCATGCCAGTACCATAGGATGTATTGTCTATGTCAACTCAATCCATCAATTCAATATATTTTTTTTAAAAGTTAGTGGGAATATTTTTCGAGTTTAATCACTTTACTTTTTCTTTTCTTTTTTTTTCTCCGAAGGGCACTGAATGTTTTTTTATTACATTTGTATTTGAAAAAAAAAAACTGTTTTTCATTGTTTAATTTTGTTTGAACTTTGAAATTTATAAAAGTGAATCGAAATTTTGTGAGTTATTCTTTTATGTAGTCCAAATTCGAAAGAATAAAATATACTTCATTTTTTTAGTAATAAAAATGAAGATTTATAGAATAATATTGTGCTAACCCGCTGTGTTATAATTAAGTAAATGAAAGAATCGAATTTCTTCAGACGTAAACAAAATGGATTTGAGTCTAATTTAATTTTAAAAGTTAATTTTACTAATTTGTAAAAGCAGAATTGTACAATTTTTTTTTTTAAAAATATTATATTTTTATAACTGACCAATGTTTAAACTTAACACATTTTATTTATGCTCAAAGTTAAACACACAGCGAGAAATTTAAAATGTAAAATTTGCAGAATTTAATATCTGTGGACAATCCAAAATAAATGAGTTTGAGTCTATTTCAACTCTAAAATATGAGAATTTTCAAATTTTTATAAAAAGTATTGTCTTCTTATAAGTAATTGATGTGGAGTATTTAATATTAACAAGCAAGCCATTATATAATCAACAACTTGAATAAAACCAATCTCATGACCCCCTAAAGGAATTTTATTTTATTTTTATTTTTTATTTTTTAAAAAGGGACTAGCATTTATACAAATTCCAATATTAGCTTCTTTGAGGGAAGCTAAAAACTGCGAATTAGCGACGAAATTTCGCGACGGAAATTTTTGTCGCTAATACTGTTTCTTAAATTTCATATTTGTTAATTAATTTTCAGAACGATAGCGCGTTGCGTCGCTAAAATTATTTTATTTTATATTGTATTATTTATCTATTTTCATTTAAATTTTTAAATAAATTATAATTCTATTTATTGATTTTATTAAACATTATAAAATTAATAAAAAATATACATACATATTTATCTTTACTAATTATTTTCAATAATTTTTAAAAATATTTTATATGATATTATTTGCCTATTTTTTAAAAATTTATAATTTCGATTATTCCAAAAATTATAATATAAATGAAAAATAAAAATTTATATTTATTGTTACTAATTAAGATTAAAAACCAAATTAATCGACACCCAAATAAAGTGCAAAAATAGCGACTGTTTTTCTTTTCACTGTAGCGACGGTTTCGTCGCTAAAGACTGATTTAAATTAGTCGCTTAAATTTTCAGCGACGGAAAATAGCGACGATAAGTCTTCCGTCGATATATTTAATTAGCGACTGAATTCATTAGAGCGTCGCTATATATTCCGTCGCTAATTCGCTTTTTTTTTTAGTGGCTCATTTCCAATGCACAGGAACAATTATATTATTCAATTTCCTTTTAATATAAACGGTACGATGAATGATTCTTTCTTACATAGCAATGTTATTACGAATATTTTACTTCCATATGTGCAAGTACTCAACGGTTTTATGAAAAACCAAATTAATCGACACCCAAATAAAGTGCAAAACCTTAGCAATGTGATTGCACATAACTTTTAAAATTAGCAATTCAAGTTTTAACGATATCTTTAGATTAAAGTATATTATAAAAGAAAATATTGCAAGACTAATACCACAAAAATGGAGGTCCAAAACAACCAAAATACAAAAACAGAAAAAGCGTGCCCAAATTTTATGCGATTTGCGCCAAAATTATGGAATTCAATAGAAAAATTGCAACACCCATGAACCCAATCATGCATTTCACTGTATTTCTCTATTTATATATCAAATGAAAATTCTTATTTAAATCGAATTTAGATAAATTTTGCAAATTAAATCAATAAAAAAGGACAAATAAAATAAGTTGGTAGAAAAAGAATGAAATGATGAGGAGCATATATAAATGACAATTCAGCAATATTGTGAAGGTAGGTAATTAATACTTTTCCTATATCAAATAAGTTTATTGTTAAAAAAACTTTTGCACATTTGAGTAAGCGTTGATCTCCAAGCTAAAATTAGGTGGTTTAGCAGAATTTTTTATAGGCTTTAAAAGTTAGGAGCCGGAAAAAAAAAAAAAGACTAGGAAATTTTAGTGAATTTGAGTCATAAAAAGATCACCAACATTTTACTTGCTTGCGACTGTGGCGGCACACACCCATCATAATATGGCCAAGTACATGAACAATATAGAAAGATTAGATGGAAACCTGAAAATAGAAAAACAGGGTCCCAGCAATTCAAGTTATTCCATTTGCAAATAAAACGTAAGTTAAGTTTGAATAATGATGTTTTGGGCTTCTAGTTCGTCTCCTATACAAGGAAAGAGAAAATTATTGGGGTTTCAATATAATTGCATACTTTGGGGCATCATGAAAATTGAAGCCACCCCAATTGATGGATATGTATAATGGCTCAGAATCTTTTTCATTTCTTTTCAGCTGCCTTGTGTTTATAAGGTGTATAACCCACTTAAAGGACCTCAATGCTATTTTTTACAACTTTATAATAACCAACCCACTAGTTGTCGGTCCTTTCTGTCTTAATTTATGAATGTCTTAAATGAAGTGAAATGTTTACAATTTACATCTTGATTTTCCACTTATTGAAAATCAAGCAAGATAATCCTTACATTATGGTTCTATAGCAAGATAATCCTTAAGGATTAACTGGTGTTTTTCAGTATAGATTGAGATTTTGCAATTCATGTAACTGAAACATAAAAGAAAAGATAAAATTTCTCATGAAGGAAACCGAAAATAATTTCAATACAAATAAATAGAATTTGAATCAAAAGATTATGTGATCGGAAATAGAGGAATCAAAGATATTCGGTGGCCGGAAATGGTGAAAACGCTCGGGGGAATGAGGAGGGACTATCCTCTTAGACTAAAACTAAATTCATAAATTCCAGAATACTAATAATAGAATACCAGATTGATGTTTAAAGATGAGAGTAATGATAAGAGAAAAGAAAAATTTAGAAACTCATAGTGTTTATTTCTTAACGAGAGACTTAAGGAAAACTAGCTTGCTTTACTTAGTTTAGTTTAGCTCAAGTTCTTTGGCACATGTACAATGAGATTAACTGAATTTAAAAATGAAATCGGTTGATTTTTTTTATTATCTTTTACAAATTTTTTTATTGATTTTGAAATTGTATGATATTATATCAGCAAGATTCATTGTCACGAACTCTAATATTTTAAAAATAACAAAATATATATTTATTATTTGTAAAATTAATAAGTACAAACATTAAATTATGTTGAAAGTAATTATAAAATCAAGTCAAAGTATTTTTATATGTATTAAACTTTATTTAAAAGTCATGTGGTTTTTCATAATTGTGGCCGATGATGCAATATCAACATCATCAATTAAGATATATGTTTCCAAATTAGCACATATAAAACTTTTTTTCTGCTTTTCTTTTTTTTTTTTTTGTAATTAACGAATTAATGAGACAGGGATGTTTCCGTAAATTTTTCCTTTTCGGAAATTTCTTCATGATCTAATGTTTATTTAGATCTTAGACGCACTAAAATCTTATGAAATTTGCATTATTGGGAAAATTTGTGCGTGAATTTGGGGTGGCCATAAGGTGGTATTGCTCTGGTCTAGATCTAATGTTTTGAGGCCAAAATGGGCTGTGTAAGAAATGAGCCCTTTTCCCATCAAAATAGAAACTGTTCTTCTTATTATTATTTATTAGCATTAATGGGCTCTAAAAGTTCAGCTAATTTAAAGTCCAATCCATAAGAGATTACTTGGGCAAAAAGTAAAACAAAATGGCGTAGCCCGGACTGGAATTGGAGGCCTTCAGTGTGTTAGACTGACGTGATAACCAACTACACTACGACACCAACATAAAAAAAGGAAACAAACAAAATTATTATAGTGTATGTAAGTAAGTTTTGATTTCTTCCCTCGGCGCTTTGGTGCAACAAGCTTATGATTATGCCTTTTTTCTAAGAGCATTTTAGTATGTTAAATATACTAGTTGCAATTCGGGCATGCACAATGTTAGGGTCGAGTGACTATTTTGACAGTGGTTTTAATGGAGACTCAAAATGAAGAAATAACCAAAGTATATAATTGAAGAAAATACACACAAAATTTACGTGGGTCAGTAATATGCCTACATCAACGGGAGAAGAGGAGTAATAAATTCACTATATGAGATAAACAAATTACAAGTGGATTAACACTCAAACCCAAAACCCAATTACACCAATTTTCACAAATGCTTTCTTAAAAGAGGTTTGATTTTACCTATAAATTAACTAGAGCATTAACTATAAAATCTCACT
Organism: Excoecaria agallocha; assembly: GCA_037975025.1. Taxonomy (NCBI): domain Eukaryota; kingdom Viridiplantae; phylum Streptophyta; class Magnoliopsida; order Malpighiales; family Euphorbiaceae; genus Excoecaria; species Excoecaria agallocha. The sequence goes on along the minus strand of CM075806.1, from coordinate 10,766,932 downwards.
ACACTCTCTCTATTTTTCTGATCTACAAAATGCCAAGAGAGCTTCTCCTTTTATAGGTACAAATTCTGCAACTTGTGCCACCAAATTGAATGCAAAATTTGGTGGCTTTGAAATGTGATGAAGAGAGGTTTCAACAATTGCAGGCAGCCTTTATTCAACAATTGTAGCTAATTCAATTCAACACTTGTGGCTTCTTTAAATGTTGATAAAAGACAAATGGTGCAACACCTTTCTTTGATAAAAGGAAAAAAACTAATGCCCAAAAAATTCAAGGTATATTTGACAAATCTCCACCTTGACTTGAATTTTATCATCAGTGAACTTAACTCCACTTTCTTCAAATAAGTAGCTTAAGTTCTACATAAAATGAAGTCCAAGCAATGCTTGAACTTGGTAGTAGGAAGAGACTTTGTTAACATATCAGTTTGGTTATCTGCAGTACTAATCTTTTTAACTATAACATTTTCTTGTGTGATAATATCACGAATGAAATGGTACTTGAAGTCAATGTGCTTTATTTTTCCATGAAACATCTGGTTTTTAGTCAGATGTATTGTACTTTGACTATCACATAAGACAACTGTTACTTAATGATCTGAATTGAGCTTAGTGTATAAGCCCCTTAACCAAATAGCCTCTTTGATAGCCTTAGTCATTACCATGTACTCAACTTTTGTTGTAGATAGTGCAACTGTAGATTACAATGTTGATTTCCAACTGATAGTGTTGTTACCGAAAGTAAACATGTAGCCTGTCAATTATCTCCTTTTGTCAAGATCTCCTGCATTATCTGAATCGACATAACCAACCAAACTACTATCACCACTACTGAACTCCAAATAAGTGTCAACTGAACCTTTTAAGTATCTCAAAATTCATTTCACTACTTGCCAGTGAACTTTACCAGGATTTGCCATAAATCTACTCACGATACTAACTGCATGAGAAATATCAGGTTGAATACATACCATAGCATACATGAGACTGCCTACTGCATTGGAGTATGTAACATGATCTATGTATCTTTACTCTTTATCTATTTGTGGTGATAGTGCGGTTGAAAGCTTGAAATGAGCAGCTAATGGAGTACTCACAGGCTTTGCATTTTTCATGCCAAAACGCTTCAAAATTTCTCAACATATTTCTTTTGAATGAGGAAAAGCTTCCCTGCTTTCCTATCCCTCTGAATCTCCATCTCGAAAATCTTCTTTATTGCTCCAAGATCTTTCATCTTAAATTCTTTACTCAATAAGGCTTTTAGCTTCTTAACTTCAGAAGTATTTTTTGCAGCAATCAACATATCATCAACATAAAACAATAAATATATGAATGATCCATCAACTAACCTTTTAAAGTAAACACAATTGTCATAATTACTTCTTGAAAAATCATTACTGGTGATGAAGGAGTCAAATCTCTTATACCATTGCCTGATTGACTGCCTAAGGCCATACAGAGATTTCTTCAGCAAACAAACATGGTCCTCCTTGTCTTCAACCCTGAAGCTTTCTAGTTGTTGTATGTAGATTTGCTCTTCAAAGTCAACATGTAGAAAAGAAGTTTTGACATCTAACTGTTCGAATTCTAAGTCATACTTAGCCACTAAAGCAAGCAACATGTGAAAGGAACAGTGTTTCACAACTGGTGAGAAGACATCATTGAAATTCACACCTTGTACTTGATTATACCCTTTTACAACTAAGCGAGCTTTGTATCTTACTTCTTTAATGCCTGGGTTGCCTTTTTTTTTTCTTAAAAATCCATTTGTAGTCAATAATCTTCTTTCCCTTAGGTAGTTTAATGAGCTCTCAAGTGCCATTCTTATGCAAGGACTCCATCTCTTCTTTCATAGCTACCAACCATCTATCTAAGTTGGCTCTTGAAATGGCTTCTGAATATGTGGAGGGTTCTCCAACATTGTTAATCTCCTCAACTGCTGATAAAGCATAAGCCACCAAGTCTGTATAATTGTTATATCTTATTGGCTTATTTATTTCTCTTATTTCTTTATATTTGGCAATAAAGTATGGTTGCTGCTGTTCAACTGCATTAGGCTTTGAATCACTTTGCTGAGAGCTAGATGGTGGTTGTTGCGACCCTAGCAAGTGCACTAGATCGACAAGTAATAAAGTGGGGTATAGTTAGGACCCTCAATATCGAACCCAAGGGAAATGTGTGTGTATAGACTGTGAGGATTAGTTGTATGCTAAAGAATTCCCAATTGTTTGTGTGTATGAATTGTTTATTTATGTAATGTAACTTAAAAACCTAAGTATGTAATATAGATAAATTTAAATTCAGTGTATTAAATTCTGAAAAATTAGCAAATGTAAATATCTATAGAAGTAAAGCGTTACTCGGGTTCACTTATCCACCCCATACCCAAATGTGAATAAATTTTTACATAAAAGTATACATGAATGAACTCGGGATAACCCATCTTAACCCAAGCGTCCCATTCCGGAGCCAGCTATTCTAGTTGCTAAACGTCCCATTCCGGAGCCAGCCCAATAACTAGCCTAAACCCGGGTCTAAAATCCTAAGTTCGGTCTACCGTCCCATTCCGAAGCCAGGCAACCCAAAACCCATCTATTTCACTCCCTACTCTAGTTTTAGAATCACAAATACTACACATCTAGAGTCCCATTCCGGGGCCATCCAAAAGAGACAATATTCATGATAGAAAAACTGAGCTAAATCATTCATAAACTCCAATCTATTAGGCTCAATACCCATCAAGACATATGATAAAAACCATTCATTCATGGATACAAAATAACTTAATAGATCGAAAAATTAATGATAAACAAATAAGTACTTGTGAAATAGACTATCCATTCATGTAAAATAAATTTGAGTTCAATATTCACATTATGAGCAGGGGATTCAAAGATCCTCAAGCAACAAAAAGACTACTCACAATCCATAATCAAATGAAAAGAGAAAAAGATAGAAAAACCCCTGAAGTTCATGGTAAAGAAAACCCAGCTGACTCCAAGCCCTTCAATCACTTTCTCCAAAGCTTTTAGAAAAAATGAGCTTCAAAATATGTAAATCTATACTTGTAAACTCTATATCTATGTTTAATCTAAGTGTTTTTGTGTGAATCCTACTATTTTCAAGTATTTCTATGTATTTTTGTGTGTAAAATAAACTAAGAACTTAAAGAGAGAAGAAGAAACCCTAAAAACTGAAATTTTACCCAAAAAACTACTCTCCCCCGATTTTCAGAAAACTCTGCTTTATAAAGGTCAGCATGGGTCACGGTTACTACCAAATTCGTGGTAACCGTGACCTCTAATAAAAAACCCTCTTTTGATTCAAATGGGTCACGGTTACTACTATATTCTTAGTAACCGTGAGACTGCTCGGAGCTGAATTCAGGATTGGGTCACGGTTACCATGAAATTCTTGGTAACCGTGAGATAGTTCTCATCTTTATTCTGGACTAAAAAGTTGCCTGCCTCACGGTTACTAGAAAATCCTTAGTAACCGTGAGATGCTTCTCTTCTTGCTTCTGTATTAAAAACTCCATAAGTCACGGTTACCAGCCCATCAAGTACAATTGCCATGCTGACCGTGACATGCTTCAAAACGGTGCGTTCTGACAGGATATATGGGTCACGGTTACTAGGAAATTCCTGATAACCGTGAGGTACCTAAAAAATCACAAAATCTGTCAAAAACTCTAAAAAATCACACAAAAGCTAGAATTAACTGAGAATCGGATAAATTATTAAATTTTAGTAAAAACAAAGCAAAAGATGCTAAGAGATCAATGAAACTAGACTCAAATTAAACTAAAACTAAATACTGAAATTGAGTTATCAAAATACCCCACACTTAGACTTTGCTTGCCCTCAAGCAAATGAATTATCCACAATCTTGAAAAGCTCAAAGCCTCAATTCAGAACATGAAAAATCAGAAGTGCCAGAACAACACTTAGCAGAAGTCACTCAGAATATGAACTTCATCAAAAAGACTCAAATTGATCTATATCAAACAATTTCTCGTGTGTGTGTGAGGCTAAAACAGATTTATTTTCCTCAAAACCAAAACTACCAGTGAATTCCAGCAATCAAGCAAACATAGTATTATGACAATTTTTGTGTTTGCAACGTAGAATAGTCATAAGCCTCTCCTTTAGCACCTGAACCACAAGGGTCATCTCCACTAGACAATTTAGAGCAAAATAGGATCACCAGGGCTTACATTAAGGTTGTAATGGGGATAAGGCAAAGGTTCCAATGATTTTAAAGGTTAGCAATACAGAATTAACCACACTATCCAGAAACAAAACTCACCTGACTTTCTCAAGGAACTTCTTCAAAAACCATACCCTATCATCATAAGAATGAAAATTTGATCTTAAGACATTAGTTGGATTCTCAAAATTGTAGGAAGTAAGATACATGACACTTCCTATAAATGCTAGGTACCCCACACTTATTTTCTGCAATCATGAATCAATTAAAATTTTCTGCAGCATTACAACTGATTTTTTTTTATGTGGATACCAAAAGCACTAATTGTTTATCATCCATGTCCCCAGAATTTTTAACACATTTAAACTCAACAACTTCTAAAAATTTATTCAACTTCCCCCTTTCTAACTGATAATCATAAATTCATCAAACCCGACATGCAAATTTCGTTACCCAACCTAGAGTGGCCAATTCCAAAATGGGAAAGACAAAAGCATTTAGGCTATATGGTTAAGCATTAGTGCAATAAAAAAATGTAGTACACTTTTAGCATACCAATTAAGCTCAAGGGGGCTAACAATGGTAAAATTTACTAAGGGTAGGTCAAAAGTCATTTAAAAGTTGGTTACCAAAGAAGGCTACCTGAGTCATATCCTATACCTGCCTAAATTGAATATTTGTTTCGAAGGGTGATGAGGAAGGTTCTAGCTATTCCAAAATTTCTTCACTTAACTGCTTTCACTCACTGGATTTTTATTTATTGTTAAATTTTTTTATTTAGCCTAATGTGCTCATTAAATAAGAAAACTGAATGATATATAATTAACTGAGATCAATTTAAAGAAGATACTCTTTACTGAACAAACTACTGCTCTCCGGCTATCCAGTCTTTTTGACTTATCAGTTCAAAAACGAGTCTAAGCTAATTCAATTCAAGATTAACTGGCAGCTCAAGCTAAAGGTAAGGTAATTAATAAACACAAACTCCAAACACAAATCAACATTCACAATGCAAAAATTTATAAAGAAAGACTAAACAACTGAAACAAAATTAAAATGAGTAATGGTTCAAGATTTTTCACAATTTCCGCCATTTGAATCCCAGATTGTTCTTTTGAATAGATAATCTACATAAAGCAATCTGTTTGCAACAAAAATTAACTTCCAATAATTGTTCAAATTTCTACCAAATTAACACAATTCAAAATTATAACAATGTCAATAAAGGGAAAATATATACCCCACACTTTAAAACCTGCTGTCCTCAGCATGGAGCAAACAAAAAGATAAGTTCAAAGGAGATGGGGGGAAAGGACTTCCTGTTCAAAAGTGCGGAGGCACGTGGGAATCAAGCCGGGAGTTCAGGGCAGCCAATGCCTCAATGATTTGCTGTTGTTGCTGCTTGAACTCCTCCTGGTTAGCAGCCAAGATGTCCATACGATCCATTAAAGCAGTATACTGAGCGAAGGACAAAGTGACTGCATCATGATCCGGGGCAGGTGGAGGATGGCACAAGCTGCGCTCCATCTTATGCAAGTATTCCTCTCTGATGGTTAGCCTGAACCCATGCTCCGTAGTCACATCATCAACCAATATCTTTATGTTCTTGAGCATCTTGGAATCAATGTAGGCAGCTGCAGGGAGGCTTTTGTCAATGTCCAGTGGATGCCCAAAATGTCTGGCAATCATGGTCACCCATCCACCAAAGGAGATCTTCTTCACTTTAGTAGGTTTTTGTTGCATCTCCTCGAGCTTATTCCACCAGTGATATGCTCCATTGATGCGGCAATGTCGCACCATGCAAGAAAGAATGAGAGCCTCTGGAAGATTGATCTGCCCTGCACTCTGCACATGAGACATAAAAGACATAGAAAAGAACCGATGTAAAATTCTGAAAGCATGATCTTGCAGTAAATGAGACTTGGTGGTGCCGGGCACATAAGGGCCTCCAATCAGCAGGTCTCTTATGTCTTCCCAAGCTCTGTCCTTTGAATGCTCTTCATAAGCATAGATCCCATCGGAGGGAAATCCTAAAGCTTCAGTGACTTCAGCTTAAGGCACGTCATAGAATCGGCCTTCCAAGAAAAAGGTCACCTTGTTGGGACTGTTACCCTGGCCAAAATGGAATTGCACTATAGAAAGGAAGTCCCTGGTCAAATATTGATAAACCAGTTCCCTGCAGTTGAAGAATTTGCCCCAACCGATGGCTTCAATGTGGCTCTCAATCTCCCCCTTGATCCCCAGCTGCTCCAGCAAACTCAGATTGAGATAAACAGAAGGCAAGTACTCGCAGTTGGAGAAGATATCATAGTTGGTCCGCATCTGTTCAGGAACCCAACTTGGAATTCTTGGTCCCTTCTTCTTCTGTGGCTTCTGTTGCCCAGAGGCTGGCTGTGGTGGCTGACTAGCTCCAGCAGGCTCTACAGAAGGGGAGGGTTGCCTGGCAAATGGGATGATGGCCTGTGCTTGTGAAGAACTGGAAGCACGAGCTCTTTTAGGTGCCACTGCCCAAAAACAACAAAATTGAGAGTTTACAACGTTGGAGAGGAAAATAAACACAATTATAGCAGGAATAGATGAGAATGCATAAAGAAATTTATGTCACACAGGTTCCTTAGAGGTACGTGGCACTCAACCACAATGACCGAGTCATCCTTTAGAAACCAGTAGCCCGCAGGTCGAATCGTTTCGGCCTATATACCTCCAGGACAGAAATGGCACACACAAACATGTAAATGCAATTGCTAACTTAAACAAAAGAATATTGATTTGGCATGCTTATTTGAGCCTAAGATATGCTTGATAAATGAATGACTAACCAAATGTGTGCAACAGTTCCAAATCAAAACCAGTGATCGGGGTACAATGTCAACAATTCATGGTAAAGCAATGCGTTTAATAACAATTCACAAATCTGTATGCATGACAATATCGATGTATCAGTGTATGCATTCAAGCAAGAATTCAAGCATTGCACTCATCATATTCAGCAAACAGGAAAAATGCAGGGCATTAAAGAGAAAGACACAGGGCTCAATTGCGAAGATTATGGCAAGAAAAAGAAATAAAACTGGTTAAACCAACACAAGAAAACAAACGACATAGACATGACCAAGCAAATCCATTAATTCCTCTAATTTAATCAACCCAATGCAGAAAAATAAAAGAAATAACAACAGAAAATAAGGGGGTTAAGAGACCATACCTGTGGGCTTTACATCATACGTACAAAATCAATCCACAATAGACCAAAGGTAGACTCAAAACTCAAAAATTCAAAAATCAGAACTTATATATATATATAGACACAGACAGATTAAAATATGAAGGAAGACTAAAACCTAGAGATAAGTAACAAAACATAGAAACAAAAATCAAAAAGGAAACATTAGAAGAAGAAATTTGTAATGAGTAAAACGGAAATGTAGGGAAAGAGAGAAAACGAGGAACAAAACTACAAATGAACAAACATAAAAATGAAAGACAAAACACAACAACATGACAATAAAAACAACAACAAAAACAATTGAAATTTTTTTTTTATAAACAACACGGTTACTAGGAAATCCATAGTAACCGTGAGATAACACAGAAAACAAAACGGAAGACAAAAACATAGACAGAGGCCACTGGACAGAAATTTAAACAACAAGAAAACACAAACAAAAATTCCGAAAATAAGCAAAATAGAAAAAAAAGAAAAGAAAAAAAATAAATAAAATGAAATGAAATAAAAATTAAAGAGGAGAGGAGACTTACTTGGTTGATGATGATGATGGAGAAAAAGAGAAATAACTAAAAACAACCATAACCAAAAAAAAAAGTAAAAAGTTAGAGAAAATGACATAGAGAAGAAATGGTGAAATCAACTAGATCTAAACACAAACTATGATAAACAGAAACTAGATCTACTAACAAGAATGAAAAACCCAACGAAAATGGAGAAGAAAAAGAAAAAGAAGAAAAAGAAAACGAAGAAGAAAAAGAGAACGAAGAACGAAGAACGAAGAAGAAGAAGAACTAAGAAAAACTAGAAAAACTATGATTAACTCTTAGATCTAAACAAGAAGAAAGAAAAATAAACAAAAGAGAGAACACAGAGAGACTTACCGGAGAAGATGGCTGAGAATGGTGGAGAACGGCAGAGAAGAAGAAGAGAGGAAGAAGAAGAGAGAAAATGAGAGAGAGAGAGAGAGAGAAAATGAAATGAAAGGAAATAAATAAATAAAAAAAAGAAAGGGTTTCTTAAAATTAGGGTATCGTTTTCAAATTTTTTTTTAAACCAACACGGTTACTATTAAAATCATAGTAACCGTGAGGTAACCCAACAAAGGTTTCTGGACTAAAAACTGACCTGTGTCACGGTTACTATGAATTTAATAGTAACCGTGAGATAAAATGAAATTTGCTACTGGACTAAAACGAAGATATCTCACGGTTACTATGAAAATCATGGTAACCATGAGATAAAACGCAAATGGCTACTGGAACAACATTGACATAGGTCACGGTTACCATGAAAAACATAGTAACCGTGAGATACTATGGATTCCAGTTCTGTACCAAATTGAAGGCACCTCATGATTACTAAGATAAGCTTAGTAACCGTGAACCCTTAAAATTCCTGAATTTTTTTTTTCATTCTCTCCCAACAATTAAACAAGACTTTCTTATCCACTAAATTTCCAAAAAAAAAGAAACAATTAAACAAGACTTTCTAAACAATCATTGAACCACTACCCTTAACACAACTACTAAAAAGAAACTAACACAAAACATTGTTCAAAAGTATGAGTTAGAGGTAGTTCTGCGTTTATCAAGTCCGCAGCTGGACTTTCAAATACCGTCAAGGGTCATGAAGAGTGACAATCACTGAAGCAACTTCAAATGCTGACTCGAAATAGGGCTTCACGCGATGTCCATTTACCTTGAATTCTTTCTCATCTCTTGGGTGTTTGAGAGTCACTACCCCAAATTTATCTGCTCTCACTAGCACATAGGGCCCTTTCCACCTCGATTTAAGTTTTCCTGGGAATAGTCTCAATCTACTATCATAAAGCAGCACTTTCATTCCTGGTATAAGTTCCTTCTCGGCTATTCTTCGATCATGCCACTTCTTTGTGTTGTCTTTGTATTTCTTGGCATGTTCATAAGCCCAAAATCGGATCTCCTCCAATTCGTTTAACTGCAAAGACCTGCACTTTCCTGCATTCTCAAGGTTAAGATTTAAAAATTTAGTAGCCCAATAAGCCTTGTGCTCTAATTCCACCGGTAAGTGACAGGATTTTCCAAACACCAACCTAAAAGGTGACATTCCTATTGGTGTTTTAAAAGCTGTCCTATAAGCCCACAAAGCCTCATCCAACTTAAGATACCAATCTTTTAAGATACCAATCTTTCCTAGATGCATTGACCGTTTTCTCCAAGATTGCCTTCAACTCTCGGTTAGAAACCTCAACTTGCCCATTAGCTTGGGCATGATATGGGGTGGTTATTTTGTGCCTCACTCCGAATCTTTTCAATAAGGCTTTGAATTGGTGGTTGACAAAATGTTTCCCACCATCACTAACAATAGCTCTCGGAGCTCCATAGCGGGTGAATATATTCTTCCTTAAGAATTCTAAAACAACATTTGCATCGCAAGTCCTAGTGGCTATAGCTTCTACCCATTTACTCACATAATCAACTGCCACTAAGATATATTCAAACCCGTAAGAAATTGGAAAAGGCCCCATGAAATCTATCCCCCATAAGTCAAACAGTTCAACCTCAAGCATGTTAGTTAATGGCATCTCATCTCTCCTGGTTATATTTCCCTCCTTTTGACATCGATCACAAGTTTGAATGAACATTTTAACATCATGAAATAAAGTGGGCCAATAAAATCCAGAAGAGAGAATTTTCGATACCGTTCTGTTAGGGCCGTGATGTCCACCAGCTTCCCCACTGTGACAGGCTTGCATGATTTCTACTTGCTCCTCCTTGGGAATGCACCTTCTGAGAACTTGATCAGCACATAGACGGAAGAGGTAAGGATCATCCCAGATGTAGTGCTTCGCATCAGCTTTAAGCTTTTTCCTTTGCTGCCATGTGAAGTCTCTTGGTATATAATCTCCTACAAGAAAATTTGCAACATCAGCGAACCAAGGTAAAGAAACTTCACAAACAAATAATGCACAAATTCGTTCATCAGGGAATAAATCCGAAATCTCCCCTTTTTCAATATGATCATGCTTCATTCTTGACAGATGATCTGTTACATGATTTTCTGCCCCCTTCTTGTCTTTAATCTCTAAATCGAACTCTTGCAATAGGAGTACCCATCTTATCAGTCTTGGCTTGGATTTTTTTTTGGCAAAGAGATGCCTTAGTGCTGCGTGATCAGACCACACCACAATCTTTGCTCCCAATAGATATGGTCGAAATTTCTCAAATGCAAATACAATGGCAAGAAGCTCTTTTTCAGTTGTGGTATAATTGACTTGAGCTCCTGTTAGAGTGTGGCTTGCATAATAAATAGCACAAAAGACTTTCTCTTGTCTTTGACCGAGCACTGCTCCAACTGCAAAATCGCTCGCATCACACATTAGTTCAAAAGGCGAATTCCAATCCGGAGATATAATCACCGGAGCTGAAATAAGCTTTTGCTTCAATAATTCAAAGGCCAATAAACATTCATCATCAAAATCAAAAGGAGCATCTTTTATTAACAAATTTGACAAAGGTTTCGCAATTTTTGAAAAATCCTTTATAAACCTTCTATAGAAACCTGCATGCCCTAGAAAACTCCTTACTCCCTTAACATTGGTCGGTGGTGGGAGCTTCTCTATAACCTCTATTTTTGCCTTGTCCACCTCAATCCCCTTCTCAGAAATCTTATGCCCCAAAACTATCCCTTCCCTTACCATAAAGTGGCATTTTTCCCAATTTAGTACTAAGTTGGTCTTCTTACACCTACTTAACACTAAGTCGAGATGCTCTAAGCAGCTCTCAAAGTCAAGCCCGTATATGGTGAAGTCATCCATAAATACCTCCATAAATTTCTCTATAAAATCATGGAAAATTGCCATCATGCACCGCTGAAACATAGCCGGCGCATTGCACAAGCCAAAAGGCATCCTCCTATAGGCAAAAGTGCCGTAAGGGCAGGTAAAGGTAGTTTTCTTCTGATCTTCAGGGGCTATGGGGACTTGCAAATATCCCGAATACCCGTCTAAAAAACAATAGAACCTATTACCGGCTAACCTTTCTAACATCTGATCAATAAATGGCAAAGGGAAATGATCTTTTCTGGTGGCATGATTCAATCTCCTATAGTCTATGCACACCCTCCAACCCGTGACCGTCCAGTGGGGATTAGTTCATCTAATTCATTTTTCACTACTGTCATTCCCCCTTTCTTAGGGACACATTGCACAGGGCTAACCCATTTACTATCAGAGATTGGATAGATTATACCTGAATTAAGCAGTTTAAGTACCTCTTTCTTCACAACCTCTTGCATAGGAGGATTGAGCCGTCTTTGGGGTTGAGCGACCGATTTGCAATCCTCCTCCATAAGAATCCGGTGTGTGCAGTAACTCGGATTAATACCCTTCAAGTCCGCTGTCTCCCATCCTATTGCTTCTTTGTGTTTTTTCAACACCTTGAGCAGCGTTTCCTCTTCAGCACTTGTCAACAAAGAAAAAATAATCACTGGTTTTTCTTCTCTTTCCAAAAATACATACTTTAAATGAGAAGGAAGAGGTTTTAGTTCAAATTTCAAGTCTCCCTCTTGCAACGTGATTTTCTCTTGCTTTGAATTTTCCTCCTCGCAGTCTTTCACCACAGCTGCTATTAGTTCTTCTTTTACTCCATCCAATTCTTCAATTTCCAAGGAATGCATCAAACTCGAATTTATTGGATCACTTAGTAGTACTTTTTCTTGCACTTCCTCCACACATTCGTCGATTTGGTCCATGAAGTAGACTGACTCTTCTAGATCACTTGATGGATATTTCTGACACTTGTTCATATCTACTACCAGTTCTTCGTTGTTGAATCGAAGAGTAACCTTTTGCCCATGAACATTAATCAAAGCCTTTGCAGTGTTCAAAAATGGTCTTCCCACGATAAGGGGTACTTTCCTGTCTTCCTCCATTTCCATGACTACAAAATCCATGGAAAAAATGAATTTTCCTACTTTTACCAGCGAGTCCTCAGTAACTCCCTTTGGCCTTCTCACCGATCTATCTGCAAGTTGAAGTCGCATTCCTGTTTCCTTGAGATCGCCTAAATTTAGTTTCCTGCACATAGAATAAGGCATTAGATTAATGCTGGCTCCTAGATCACATAGAGCGTTTCCCACAAAAGTTTCACCAATTTCGCAAGGTAGAGTAAAGCTACCTGGATCTTCCAATTTCTCCGGAATCTTGTTCATTATAATTGCACTACAGTTCTCAGTGAGTTGAACAGTTCCATACCCTTCTAATTTCTTTTTATTAGAACAAAGTTCTTTCATAAACTTAGCATAGTTGGGCATGTGTGCTAAGGCTTCAGCAAAAGGCAAATTAATATGCAATTTCTTAAACATTTCTAGAAACCTAGCCAATTGCTCATTCTTCTTCTCCTTCCTAGCTACAGCAGGAAATGGCAACCTATTGATATCAAGATCCTCTATGATTGGATTCGCAATACTTTTTCCTTTGTCATTCCTTGGAGCATCCGTATCTACCTCTACTCTAGAGTTAGAACTACTTACCTTCCGTGTCGGTTCCTCCAAGTCAGTTGATGAAGTTGGTGATCTATCTCTTTCTTCCTCCCGTGCTGCTTCCTTGCCACTTCTCAAAGTGATTGCTTTGGCCTCCTCCTTGGGATTGCGATCCACATTTGAAGGAAATGTCCCCGGTTGTCTGTTTGAAATGGAAGTTGCAAGTTGACCCAATTGAGTCTCTAAATTTCTCATCGAAGCATCTTGATTTCGATTCCATTGCTCCTGAGATTTCCACCTTGAATCTTGACCCGCCATAAATTGTTGTTGGCTATTCATAAAACTAGCAAACATGTCTTCTAAATTTGGCTTCTTTTCTTGATTGGGTGGTCGTGATTGAAATCCCGGTGGATGGTATGGTTGAGGATGATTAGAGTTTTGCCCTTGATGGTGATGATTTGGTGGATAGGGGACTTGGTAGTAATTGGTGGCTTGTGGTTGGTGGGGCTGAGCTTGACTATGATAGGCATTTGAGTGGTAAGGTGCTCTTGGTTGTGGTTGAGAAGATGAAGCTTGTTGATTCCCATCCTTCCAAGAGAAATTTGGGTGATTTCTCCATTCCGGATTATATGAATTGCTATAGGGATCATTCCTTCTAAAATCGCCTAATGCATTTACATCACCTACCACTCCACCTTCTTGGACAACTTGCTCACTTTCACACGGTCCACTCCCTTGATTCACTGCAGCCACATTTTGAACTTTCAAACCACTCAACTCCTTTTTTACCAATTCTAGCTGTGCTTTTAACAGTGCTACCTCATCCACATTGTGTAAACCTTGTCTCCTCGGGACTGATCTAGGGGCAGTCCATTATGAATCATTTGCTGCCATCTCATCCAACAACTGAAAAGCGTCCTCAGGCAGCTTGTTCAAGAAAGATCCTGCCGATGCTGCATCCAATAATGACCTTGTTTGGGGTGTAACTCCATCATAAAAGATGGTCATCAGTTGGTAGACAGCTATTTCATGATGTGGACAACTTTTCAATAATCTTCTAAACCTCTCCCATGCCTCGTGAAAAGGCTCTTCATTCATTTGATGGAAACTCATGATACTATTTCGGATACTTGCAGTCTTTGTTGGAGGAAAGAATCTCATTAAAAACCTTTCTTGCATTTGATCCCATGTCCATATTGACTGACGTGGTAACATTTGTAACCACTCTCTTGCCTTGCCAATCAATGTGAATGGAAATAGCTTCAACCTCACTGCATCCGTACTAACACCCGAAATTTGAACAGTGTCACTCACTTCCAGAAATATGTCGATATGCTGAGCTGGATCCTCTACTTCTGAACCAGAGAACTGATTCCTCTGTACCATGGTAATGGTGGCTGGATTGAGCTCAAATTGTACTCCTCTTGGTAATACAATTGTTCGGTGATCTTCATTCCACCTTGGCACAGCGTAGTCTCTTATGGTCCTTTGCCTAGGCATTTCTTCTCTTCTTGCCCCTGGCATTTGTTCATGTGCCCTCGGCACTTGTTCATTCTCGGGAGAAAACTCTTCAAGAGGAGGATCGTGCTCCATCTCGTTATCTCTATTATCTCTCCTCCTTTGGTGTAGAGTCCTCTCGATTTCAGGATCAAAAGGCACTAATTGCTCTTGTCTTGTTCTATTCATGCACCAATTTCACCTGAAAAGAATCAAGAAAAACAAAATAAGGAAAAGAAAACACATACAAACAATAATCACAGCTTACTAACAACGCCAATCACCCCGGCAACGGCGCCAAAAACTTGTTGCGACCCTAGCAAGTGCACTAGATCGACAAGTAATAAAGTGGGGTATAGTTAGGACCCTCAATATCGAACCCAAGGGAAATGTGTGTGTGTAGACTGTGAGGATTAGTTGTATGCTAAAGAATTCCCAATTGTTTGTGTGTATGAATTGTTGATTTATGTAATGTAACTTAAAAACCTAAGTATGTAAAATAGATAAATTTAAATTCAGTGTATTAAATTCTGAAAAATTAGCAAATATAAATATCTATAGAAGTAAAGCGTTACTCGGGTTCACTTATCCACCCCATACCCAAATGTGAATAAATTTTTACATAAAAGTATACATGAATGAACTCGGGATAACCCATCTTAACCCAAGCGTCCCATTCCGGAGCCAGCTATTTTAGTTGCTAAACGTCCCATTCCGGAGCCAACCCAATAACTAGCCTAAACCCGGGTCTAAAATCCTAAGTTCGGTCTACCGTCCCATTCCGGAGCCAGGCAACCCAAAACCCATCTATTTCACTCCCTACTCTAATTTTAGAATCACAAATACTACACATCTAGAGTCCCATTCCGGGGCCATCCAAAAGAGACAATATTCATGATAGAAAAACTGAGCTAAATCATTCATAAACTCCAATCTATTAGGCTCAATACCCATCAAGACATATGATAAAAACCATTCATTCATGGATACAAAATAACTTAATAGATCGAAAAATCAATGATAAACAAATAAGTACTTGTGAAATAGACTATCCATTCATGTAAAAATAAATTTGAGTTCAATATTCACATTATGAGCAGGGGATTCAAAGATCCCCAAGCAACAAAAAGACTACTCACAATTCATAATCAAATGAAAAGAGAAAAAGATAGAAAAACCCCTGAAGTTCATGGTAAAGAAAACCCAGCTGACTCCAAGCCCTTGAATCTCTTTCTCCAAAGCTTTCAGGAAAAATGAGCTTCAAAATATATAAATCTATACTTGTAAACTCTATATCTATGTTTAATCTAAGTGTTTTTGTGTGAATCCTACTATTTTTAAGTATTTCTATGTATTTTTGTGTGTAAAATAAACTAAGAACTTAAAGAGAGAAGAAGAAACCTTAAAAACTGAAATTTTACCCAAAAAACTACTCTCCCCCGATTTTCAGAAAACTCTGCTTTATAAAGGTCAGCATGGGTCACGGTTACTACCAAATTCGTGGTAACCGTGACCTCTAATAAAAAACCCTCTTTTGATTCAAATGGGTCACGGTTACTACTATATTCTAAGTAACCGTGAGACTGCTCGGAGCTGAATTCAGGATTGGGCCACGGTTACCATGAAATTCCTGGTAACCGTGAGATAGTTCTCATCTTCATTCTGGACTAAAAAGTTGCCTGCCTCACGGTTACTAGAAAATCCTTAGTAACCGTGAGATGCTTCTCTTCTTGCTTCTGTATTAAAAACTCCATAACTCACGGTTACCAGCCCATCAAGTACAATTGCCATGCTGACAGTGACAAGCTTCAAAACGGTGCGTTCTGACAGGATATATGGGTCACGGTTACTAGGAAATTCCTGGTAACCGTGAGGTACCTAAAAAATCACAAAATCTGTCAAAAACTCTAAAAAATCACACAAAAGCTAGAATTAACTGAGAATCGGATAAATTATTAAATTGTAGTAAAAACTAAGCAAAAGATGCTAAGAGATCAATGAAACTAGACTCAAATTAAACTAAAACTAAATACTGAAATTGAGTTATCAGTGGTGAATCTAATTATGAGGTAGTGTCTTGCTGAGCAGGATAGTCTTCAACATCCATCTCTTGTCTCCGACTGGCCTCCTTCTGCTTGTTAGAATTGCAAGGTACCAAGACTTCATTTTTTGAGTGAAGCATGAAACCTTCATCAAATGTAACATCTTTGCGGATTATAACTTTGGATGTTTTAGGACACCAAAGTTTATACCCTTTTACCCCCGATGGATATTCTACAAAAATGTACTTTTTTGCTCTTGATGCTAACTTGTCATCATTGATGTGCATATATGTTAAGCAGCCAAAGATTTTCAAATTTGAATAATTTGCAGGTTTGCCAGACCAAGCTTCCTCTGGAGTCTTGTTGTAATGGCCTCAACACTGGGTCAGCCGTAAATAGTACCTTCCGGCAGTGAATAGTATTTTTCGGGCCCAAAAGGACACCCAAAAGTTGAAAATATTTTATTGAACCATTTGAAAGGAATAGTCATGGTGAGCCTATGGTTGAAATTTGAAGTGAATTTGAGGTCAAATGAGTCTCCAAAAGTAAAAAATACGAAAAAGGTAGCGAGTCAATTTCCCTAGTAGGGAAGGAGACTTGATTTTGCTTAAATAATTAAAAATAGTAAACAAACTCCGAATATCACTAGATTTTGCGTGCCTACATGAATTTTTATGTAGAATATTTTGGTGATGAGAATGGAATTTTTTTGTGACTCCGACAGTTGTCGAATCGGACCGATAAGTTTGAATCGGACCGAAATAGACTCTGATTGAGCCAAAAATTTATGTCCTATCTATTTTTGATGTTTTGAGAATGATGGAATCAAAATTGAAGTGATTTAAAGTGAGGAAGATAGAGAAATTGAATTGGGCTTTAAAAAGGCCTAAATGGGCCTTAATGTTTAAGTGGATAAAGCCCACTCATTTAAGCCCAATTTTGGCCCATAAAAAGAGTATAAATAAGGATAAAAATATGGAGAATTGCTCCAGAAAACTCCAGCATCTTCATCCTCTTTGGTGGCCGAACCACCCTCTCTCATTCTCTCTCTTTGATTTCTTCTTCTTCTACCCCAAATCTCTCTTAAACCTCAACATAAAAGATGAAGTTCTATCTCTCTAGGTTACCCTAGTGGCCTTAAAAAAATGATTTGAGCAAGGAAAGACAAGGAATCAAGTGAAGAAAGGAAAAGAGGTAAGATGAAACTTGAAAATCCAAGTAGTTTTAATTGAGTTTTTGATGCGTTCTTATAGTTTTTGAGGCGTCTAAGCTAATTATGAGATTGAATTTTTCATTTGAGGACAAAAATTTGGTGTTAGGAAGGCTTGAAAATTCGGCCAAAGATGTATTTGTGGAGGAATGGAGCTGTGCTTGGTACCAAGTGAAGAAAAGTGAAGCTTAAGGAAGCTAAAGCATGAAAAAAAGGTAAGTGACTACAAAATTTCTTAATTTCCCATTTAATATGAATTTTTCTTGATTATGTAACTAAAATAAAAATATGTAAAATTGTTAATTGATGCAATTATGTTAGGATAATTACAATTGGAGTAGAGAAATGATGAATAGAAAGTGAAAATGAAAGAAATAAAAAAATATTTAGGAAGAAAATTATTGTGGCCGAAAATGATAATAAGGAAAAATGGTGAGAAATTTGCATGTAAATGATGTATGTTGGCTTAAAATAATTGTAGACATGATAATTGATGTCTATAAATTTTTAGAGAATATTTAAAAATTATTTGAAAATTTTAAAGGTTATGTATAGGGTAGGTATTGAATGAAAATTGTGATTTAGTGTGAATAAAGTGATTATTTTGATAAAAAATAATAATAACCAATAAAGAATGCCTAAATAAATTTTATTGAAATTTATTGAAATTTTTATGTGTATATGTATAATGGAAATAATTGAAATAGCAATGCATAATGGTATAAAAATGACTAAAGTAATGAATAAATATGAAAAATAAATTAATGTCAATGACGAGAAATAAAAAATCAACCGACGGATTTTTTGAAATAATTATTAGGTCGTGAAAATAATAAAAATAATGAATTATTAAAAAATAATTTATAAATAAATAAAAATAATGGAAATAAATTAATACGTAAATAAACGAAAGATAAAATAAGTTTTAAATAGAAAATGACTTAAATGAAAAAGAAATAAAAGTTTTAGGGCAAAATGGTAATTTTGTCAAAATAGGTAATTAACGCGTAAAAATAAGTAAGAAATACTTATCAAGGGTAAAATGGTAATTTCGGAGATTTAACTATATTAAAATATAAAGTTTTCATGGTATGGGGACTAAAATATAATTTTACCCGAAAATGGTAAAAGAAATAATACGCGATGAATAATGGAAGAAATGGTATAATAAAAAAAATGAAAGAAATGATTATAATGGCAAAATTGTAATTATGTATTTGAAATGAATAATCCAATAGAAAAAGTTAAATTATGTATTTTTGCGGCATAAAATAATAAATTATATTAATGAAATTTTTAATTGTGCGAAATGTAGTAAATAAATGTGTGACTAATTTATCGAAATAAATTAGTCAATAAAAAGCAGTGAAATAGTATAAAAGTATAAAATATTTCGCTAGCGATATAAAAGTCAGTTAAGCGAATAATTAAACGTTTTGGACAAAAAATAAAGTGTAATCAGTCAAGCTTAAAAGTATTGAAAAAATAATTCGTAAAGAATTATATAAAAAGAATAAAAGAAAATTGTGAATTATAATACCATAATTCATAATTTATAATCTGTATAAAAGATTGAAAAGTTTAAGTATCTGAGCGAATTATCAAAGAATAATTCGCAAAAGTGACTGGAAAAGAGAAAGTGAATAAAAGGATAAAAAGCTATTGATTAGTCAAAGGCACAAAAGAAAGCATTTGATCAAAATAAAGTATAGTAACAAATAAAAGAAAGAAATTAAAGAGTTTTAAATGTTCAAAAACATTTACAAATGTGACTGATTATGTTTGCCCTTAGCGATAGATAGGTATTATGATTCTTGTTTTGGATATAATTGGCTAGCCATAGGGACACCTCTGTACCGCGGTGTAAGTCATGACGACTTGCTTAGCTATGGGCGGGATCTTTGATCTCCATAGCTTCTGTAAAAGTGAAAATGTATCTGTTTCTGCTCTGTGAGACTTGATCTTTCGAGATTATTTCTCTATCTGATCTGTGGGACCTTCGGGTCCAGTCCCGAGTATCCTTTATGGGAAACCTGTTATATTCACTAGGGGCACATCGAAGTGAATAAATTAGTACTGTTTAATTAAACTAAATATAAAGATATAAAAGTTATATAGAAAAATGATTCGTTTGAAAGAGAATGCAAAGTTGAAATAAATCCGTAAGGTTTCTGACAAGTGTACTTAAAAAGAAAAAGAAAGGTTTTATAAGAATAAAGTATTAAATCAATGTTTAGTTAAACTTTTATAAGAAATTCAAATATACCTTGTTTCACATGAAAAAGATAATTTTAATTGATTAGTAATTCTTGTACCTTTTACCACTGTAAAGATATTGACAAGTCTGAAAAATAATATTAATTTTCCTGCTTAAAGTTAAAAAGTGATGATAGTGACAAAAAGTGAACTTAATGCTTAGGTAACGCTTTTCTGAAAAATAAATTACCTGAAAAGTAAAACGATATAAAGACATAGAATTATGTAATGAAGGAAAAGTAAAAGATATAAGTTTTAATTAGATAATAAAATATGGATAAATGTATAAAAGAAGAAAATAAAGTTTTGACTGCAAAGTACTCCAAAATAGCTATATCGCTTTGCGATGAAGCTTATAAGCCTTTAAACAGTAATGTAATTATTAGATCAAAGTTAAAGTAAAGTAATAGAATAAATAGTAAAAAGTGAAGTCAGAATATAGATTGAATAATTGACCAGTAAAACAAGTATTAAAAGTAGTTTATTTTGGTACTAGTAAAGACATGAGTACCAATACACATCGCTAAATGAAATAATAATTAAATTGCTATGGCTAAAAGATAAAATAAAAGTACTGATAAAAAGTAAAAGTTATAGTAAAGATTAACGTAAAGAAAAAAGGTAAATCTGATATTGATCTACCTAAGAAGATACTGTAAGATAAAGTTGAAAGTTTGGAAACAAAGAACAATGATTACCAAAATACGAGTTAATAACATGACTAACGTTAATAAAAGTAAGAGAAAGTGTTAAATAAAATAAGAATAATAGTAGCATAAATTATGTAATTATGCTTATTCTTGGGAACTTCTTGGATTAGTAGTCACCATTGGGCATATTTAATGCTCAGCATGTAGTGTTTACTACGTGCAGGTTCTGGAGTGTTGCGGGAGCACAGTACATTAAAGGTCCAGATCGGAAGAGAAGATTTTTGTATTAGTTAGTATAAGCTTTTGGCATGTATATACTTAGACTATTAAGGTAAAAGATTGTATTGTATTTTGATTATATTTTAATTGTTAATGGATGAGTGGACAGTGCAAGTTTTTGGTGTGATGGGTGATGTTTGTTTTAATTGTTTATAAGACTGTTGTTTAATTCTAGAATTAAATATTTCGAATTGTTCAGAAAAAAAAATTACTGTCTTCAGTTAAGTCTCGTTTCGATAAGAACTGTTCCGAGAAGGGTGTTACACTTGTAGCCAATTGGAATTGATGGAGAATGATTCACTAAATAGCAAGCAGTAGAAACAGCTTCTGCCCAGAAACTCTTTGGTAATCCAACATTTGAAAGCATACACTATACTCTCTTAATAAGGGTTCGGTTCATATGTTCAGCAACTCCATTTTGTTGGGGTGTCATTCGAATTGTATGATGCCTTACAATGCCTTTATTTTTGCAGAAGTCATTGAACTCATTAGCATAAAACTCCAAACCATTATATGTTCTCAGCCTCTTTATTGCCTTCCTGCCTACTTCTCTATTATGGTTTTCCATTGCTTGAATGTGGAAAATACCTGATCCTTATATTTAAAAAAGTAGACCCAAACTTTCCTCGAGAAGTTATCGATGAAGATAAGCATGAATCTGGCACTACCTTTTAATGGAACTTGTGATGGTCCCCAAAGATCAAAATAGATGTAATCCAAAATACCTTTGGTTGTGTGGATAGCTGTACTGAAAATGACACATTTTTGCTTTTCGAAAACACAATGCTCGAAAAAATGAAGCTTACCAGTATTTTATGCACACAAAAGACCTTTATTACTTAATAGGGTCAAACATTTCTCGCTCATGTGGCCTAGCCTCATATGCCACAGTTTGGTGATGTTGATTTCAGACATTTGAGTAGAAATTGCAGCAACAGCTCTTGTAACTGTGGTTTCTTATAGGACATAAAGACTTCCAACCTGTTGAGCCTTCATCACCACTAGAGCACCTTTGCTGATTTTCATGACTCCACCTTCAGCTGTGTATTTGCACCCACCAGCACCAAGGGTGCCCAAAGAGATGAAATTCTTCTTTAAATCATGAATATGACAAAACAACTCCACCTGCAAAAGATTCATATGTAGATAATCAATCCCTATTAGGACACATGTTATAAGAACAACCTGAATCCATAATCCAATCATCCTTGAATCTACACCTTTCACTGTTAGTGACTAAAAGAACATTGAATGTGGACTCATTTTCACTAGCTTCGACATAATTTTCCCTTCTTTTTTCATTTGATTGTTTATTTTTTAATTTATAACAGTCAGCCTTAATATGCCCCATTTTATGATAATAGTTATAGATCAAGTTTTTATGTCTAGATTTTGACTTAGACCTACTACTACCTAAACTTTTATTTTTAGGTCTTCCTCTAGCAATAAGGCCCTCTGCTAGATTATCATCCTTACTATTGACAATTATTTTATCAATTATAATTTTAGAGAGTAAAGTTGTCTTAACCTCCGCCAAAGACACACTATCTTTTCCATAAAGCATTGTGTCCCTAAAACTTTTATGTGATGGTGGTAGTGAGCATAACAATTTCAAAGCAGCATTTTCATTATCAACTTTAGCACCAACATTTTCTAAACTTACTAAAATCGATGTATATTCTTCAAGATAGATTGTAATAGGAGTACCTTCCTGCATCTGAAATGTGTAGAACCGTGTCATGTGGTATAACTCGTCGATCAGGATTTTGGACATGTACAAGGACTCTAACTTCTCCCATAAACCAGTTATTGTATCTTCATTGGTGATCTCTTGAAGAACTTAATTAGACAAACAGAGCTAAATTGTGAAAACTGCCTTGTTAATGATCTCCTCCTTCTTCTCTTTAGCCATTGACTCTAGCATGTTATTCTTCCCTAATAAAGCTTTCTCAAGCCCATTTTGAATTAAGATGGCACACATCTTAATCTTCCACAAAGAGAAATTTATGTTAAAATCAAATTTCTCAATATCAAATCTTGTAGTTGTTATTGCTTCTATCACAAATTTTTTTGATAAAAAAATAGCTTCCACTATTTCACGTGAATAGTAATCGTATACATGAATAGTAATCATATAGGTGAACAGTGACCGTATACGTGAACAATGCCTAAGGAAAAATCTTTTCTAATGTGAAAGATCAGTCTATGCTGCAACCATAGAGCATAATAAGAAAGAACCTTGGCTCTAATACCAAATTATTAGTATCAAGGGACTATTTTGATAGTGATTATAATGGCGACTCAAAATGAAGAAATAACCAAAGTATAAGACTAAAGAAAATACACATAAAATTTATATGGTTCAGCAATATGCCTATATCCATGGGAGAAGAGGAGCAATAAATTTACTATATGAGATAAACAAATTACAAGTGAAGTAACACTCAAACCCAAAACCCAATTACATCTACTCTCACAAATGCTCTCTTAAAAGAGGTTTAATTTTACCTATAAATAAACTAGAGCATTAACTATAAAATCTCACTACACTCTCTCTATTTTTTTGATCTACAAAATGCCAA
Source organism: Excoecaria agallocha (assembly GCA_037975025.1). NCBI lineage: Eukaryota > Viridiplantae > Streptophyta > Magnoliopsida > Malpighiales > Euphorbiaceae > Excoecaria > Excoecaria agallocha. The sequence continues at coordinate 10,743,521 of CM075806.1, read as the reverse complement.
GAGAGCTTCTCTTTTTATAGGCACAAATTCTGCAACTTGTGCCACCAAATTCAATGCAAAATTCGATGGCTTTGAAATGTGATGAACAGATATTTCAACAATTACAGGTAGCCTTTATTCAACAATTGTAACTAATTCAATTCAACATTTGTGGCTTTTTTAAATGTTGATAAAAGACAAATGGTGCAACACATTTCTTTGACAAAAGGAAAAAAAACTAATGCCCAAAAAATCCAAAGGCATATTTGACACACAATAATGCCCCTAAATATAAAATGCATTTTATATTGCTAATTCAGTTATATGAGTATTGCTGTGGTCCTAAGTTCGAACAACGATTTAGGTGAGGATTCCTATTTTTGGGGTTGATATGCCTTTGGGAATTTTATTTTGAAGTTTGCTTATGGCTTTCTTACAGATGGGGAGGATTCTAGATCTAATATTTCTTGAAAGATTACGAAAATGAGTTTCCCAGTTTGTGGGGTTAATTAGAAGATTCTTTTTGGAATGAGTTAATGGCTTATTTGGAATAAAAGGAATGTTGTGATCTTTACAGATTCTTTTAAATATATTCCTTCTTTAGTGCAGGAGGTTATTTTTGAAGTGTCTTTCATTGTGGGCACTTTTGATAATTTGAATCTCTTTGTTTCTCCCCAAAGGAAGCAGATATGGGTTTTTTGGACTCCTCCTTATCCATGTTTTTTGAAGCTTAACTTTGATGCTTCTTTAAAGGATGGTACAAATCATACCTTTGATAGGGGACTCATTCGTGATTCCAATAGTAGTTGGGTGAAGGGATTTTTGGTGAATATTGGCTGTTGTTCCATCCTGCAATCTGAGGTATGAGCTGTTTTATATGGTTTTTAGTTGCTAAAGACAATGGTATTTATTATCTGGTGATTAATCTGGTGATTAAGTGTGATAACAAGCTTATGGTGGACATGATTCAAAAGAAATACACTATAAATTCTTCAAGCACTGCTCTTGTGTGTCAAATTTCGTAATTGTTAAATTCTTTTTCTGAAGTTAGCATTTCACATATTTTGCAGATTTTCTTTTTGTCTTATTTAACTTATGCTGTTAGTTATGGGACTTTTATTTTAGATGCTCCTCCTAAAGGGTTAGAAGCATGACTTTTTTCTTAACTCTGTAGGCATAGCCTACATCCGTTATATATATTGAATCGTAATAGCAAAATCAATAAAAAATCACTTAATTGAGATGAAATTATATATATATATATATATATATATATATATATATATATATATATATATATATATATATATATATATATATATATATATATATATATATATATATATATATATATATATATATATATATATAAGGGAAGATTTTAAATTCACTCTTTATAAAAAATATTTCTTCATAATTATTGTAACACTTTAAAATATTAATGAGTTGAATAGTATAGTTAGAGGATGCCAAATCATCAAGTTAAACCTTAAACTTGAATGCATAATAAATAATATTAATAAATATGTAATATGTTTGGGAGTGTATTAAAAATTTAAATTTGTATTGAGTAAAATAAAAATCATATTATGGGAGAAACTAATATTTTAGAGAATAATAGAAAAGGGCATAAAAGGATTTAAATTGGCAATCCCATTGCATGTAATTTTAAGAGGAGAATTAAAGAGAAAACCCAAGGAAGGAGGGATCAATAAGGGATTTAACAAGGACTAAAATTAAAATTAGCCAAGTTATCCCTCTTTGGCTTTTTCCTTTAGAAACGGCATCGTTTTCCTTACCCATGCCTCCTTGGTTCCAGCAACTCCGATTTCTAACCACCTGCTTTTTCTTCTTTTTTGCTTTAACACTCTTTTTTTTCTCGCTGTCGATTCTCCACCAATAGTCGCTGGTTGTCGACTTTGAAAGAGAAAATAGAAGGACAATAAAATAAACTTATAAGATTAATGAGTTGTGCCATGGACAATCACTGCCTTGAAAGCGAATTTTCGGTAAGATCTTAGTGCAATCTAAAAATCAGTCACTCCCTAAGGTTAACACAGCTAGCTCTTAATACATGCACTCACAACAGAAGTTTGGAATAACCAAATTTGTCAAGATTGATTAAGAGAGATCCAATCATTTTTCAAACTTAAAATTGCCTTTCTAAAAAGGAAGGCTAAGCATATTTAAAAAATTGAAAATTAGATCATTGAAAAAATCTGCAATACGCTAAAATCATGCTGATGAAAACGTTAAAAGGTTGAGAAAAATCAGCTAACGCATTTTGAAAATCAAAGTAGTTGGAGAAAAGAGTAAAATGCTTTTATCAGATGCCAAAAAAAATTTATAATCGAGGCCCAACCCAGCCCGAATTAGGTGATACATTTCAAATCTATTTAAAAATACACCCCTTTATGAAAGCAAAGTCAAGGAAAAAAAGTGTGATGTGGGATCAAGGACCTCATAAGCCATTTTATTCAACAAGCTCTTCTCCTTCCTTCTTTTTTTTTCTTTTTTTTTTCTCTTTCTCTATTGAGTTTCATGGGAAGATAGTAGCCTTGGTTGTGTTGCTTCTCTTAGTAGTCAACCCATCATCTTTCCCTTGCTGCGGACCGTTGGAGCTTCTCTAACTTTTTTCACCATGAATAGCAGCTGGAAAGTGAAGTATAATTGCTAAAAATCTGAAAATGAGAAGAAAATGAGAAAAAAAAGAGTTTGGGGGGGGGGGCGAGGGTCAAGGATTTGAAATCAAAAACTTAATTTTAGAGCAAAAAGTTTGGGTAAATTGAATTTCATTTGCATTATTCTCTTGTTTTATTAAATTATTAGTTGAATTGGTTCTTGAAATTGTAAAAGAAAAAGAGAACTTGAAGAAGAAAAATGAAAAAGAAGTAAGAGTTTGATTTTGAATTTTTATGGAGTGTTTTGGAAGATTTGAAGTGATTTTTGCCATTTATTGAGGTTTGTTACCTGATATGTGATTTATTTAAACCCTCAGGGCTTGTTCACTTACAGAAAATTGCTCCAGTTTTTCAAAATTTTTTTTTTATAGAAAACAGAAAATAGAGATCATGTTTATTTTTATTAGTTTTCTAAAATAGAAAACAGAAAATGAATTTTTCAGTTTTCTAAAATAAAAGTTTTCCAAAATAAAGAAGAGATTGGAAAACTAATAAAAGATATTTTTCAAATTTTCTGAATAATATTAACACACACACACACACACACACACATATATATATATATTCATATATATGTACACATATACATATACATATACATATACATATACATATACATATACATATACATATACATATACATATACATATACATATACATATACATATACATATACATATACATGTTTTTATATATGCATACATACATAAGTATATGCATGTGTATGTATATGTATATGTAGTACATGCATACATACGTACATATAGATATGTATATATATTTATACACATACACATACACATACATACATACATACATACATACATATATGTGTGTGTGCGTGTGTGTGTGACACATTCATACATACATGCATGTATGTATGTACGCATATACATGTATTTGTATCTATCAATCTGTATACATACATATACATATAAATATGTATTTATGTATACATATATATATATACACATACATACACATACATATTCATATATATGTATCTGTATGTGCAAACATACATACATATGTATATGTACATGTATGTATATGTATGTACATACATACACATACATATGTATATGTACATATACATATATGTGTATGTATGTACATACATACACATATATGTACATATGTATGTATGCATAAATACATGTGTATGTATGTGCATATACATATACATATACATATACATATACATATACATATACATATACATATACATATACATATACATATACATATACATATACATATACATATACATATACATATATGCATATACATATACATATGTATATATGCACATACATATACATATGTATATATGCACATATACATACATACACACATACATATATATGTATGTATGTATGTATGTGTGTACACACACACACACAAAAACACTCCAGTTTTTTATTTGTTGATAAATAAACGCATTTTTTAAATTTTCTATGGAAAATAAATATTCCAATTTTCTAAGAAGATAGAAAACAGAAAATTATTTCCTGTAAGTAAACGCACCCTTAGCCTTTCTAGACTGAGTATAGAATAAGTAGGGTATCGTTCCAAAGGGATCAGGGTAAATCTAGTATTGAAACCACAAGAAGTAGATGGATAGGCTACTAAATTGAAGATTAAATATATAACTAAGTTCTAAATTGATATACATAAATTAAATTAAGCCGGATTAAGGATGACTTAGTAATTAGTGTAAAGATACATAGAAATAGAAAGGTTAAGTCATTTAAGTACAAGTAAGAATAGTTGAATAATTGAAGTTGATTGGAGAATTTAACCAAAGATTCTTTAAAGAAACTCTCATTGTCATTAAAGATGTTCTTGCTTAGAGTCTATAAGCATTCTCATGTCATTATAGAGATAAACAAAAATTATGAAGCTCAATTCCAATTCTTTAATCCCTCAAAGAGAATTATTCACTGTCACTCTTAAGAAGAATTCAATGCTTTAAGTAAATTCATTTGTCTTTCCATCAATAAATTCCAATTCTCATTGTAAATCAATTGACTAACATGCTAAATATGGTGATTAAGCATACATAGCAAAATAATCACACAAATGGATTTAAATCATACTTCATTTATAAAAAACATCAACTTGATCTTTAATAATGTCACTTCACATTTCTAATATGCAAAGGAACTAGCCAAAATATAGAATTGAATTAAAATCAAACAGGAGAATTGGAGAAAAATAAACTCCCCAGATATTGTACTTTGATATTTAAACCTTCTGATGTATCTCTTGTTCCTTTGGCTATGTTCCTTTGTCATCATCTACTAAAAACTAAGTATATAACAATAGAGCAACTATACAAACATCAATTGTATATCTAATAAGGAACTCCCTCTACAACTGCATATTTAGTTCCTATTTATAGAGAAGTTTGCACCCCAAATCATGCCTCTTCAGAATATATGTCATGGTGAAAAGTTGCCACGAAAAGTCCTGATGAAAACACTTGGTGGTTGAGAAGAGGTGAGATGAAAAGTTATAATGTTTCAGAATTGGTGCCTGGACCGACTCGGACAGCCTTCATAAGTCGTGCTCTTAGCTTGTTTCTTCAACTATTTCTTCCTTTTAGACCAAACTTACCTGAAATACATACACACACAAATTAGACAAGAAACATATAAATTAAGAGTAATTTAACCTACTAGCTACCTAAAATAAAGAAAACATGTATTAAAAATATAGACCATTATATGTGGTATCAAATTCTCCCACACTTAAACCTTGCTTGTCCTCAAGCAAGAGAAAAGAATGAAAGAATTCAATTCCAAATATAACTAAGTAAACTTTACTATAAAGCATTGTTCCTTATGCATATGGGATTGAGTTGAGAAAAATCAAACACCTTGAAAACTCAAGATACCAATGAATCAACTCTTAAAGCATGTATTCAAAATTTAACAAGTCGCCTAAACTTACTAATTTCAAAAAGAACATAAAGTCACAAAACTAAACATGCTTGAGGAAAGAACAATGATCATAAAGCTTAAGATTCTAAAATTTTCAATTGCTCTTTTAGGACAATTGTACGCACACATACCCTTAAACTATCTCATGGCATTTTTAGACTTTATCTATTTGTCTTTTCTCTTTTTTTGGAGGAAACATGAGTGTACTTTTAGATTTTATCCCATGAATTTGAAATAGTAAGAGAATGTAGCATGGGTGCATTTTACACTCCATCCCATACTTTATTGGAAATTTTGAATATGCATCTTGCATTGCTTCTTTCATTTTTTTTTTCATTTGAGTCCTCATCCATTATTGAAATCCTAAGGGTAAGTATTATGGCTATATTTTCCATGAAGTAACTAAAAACTCTAAAACCTTAAACTAAATGATCAATTCCTAACCCCAAAGCATGGTTAGTGAAGGGACTAAATAATCTAAAATTTTGAAAGGAGTAAAAAGAGATAACTTGAAAAACAGAAAACATATGCTAAAAGTTTTGAAAGACTAATAAGATGAGCATAAAAGATAAATGATTTATCAAGACAACCTATATGACATGCAAAATAAATAATGCTTAATAGTAAAACTACTAAAATGGTCTAGGAAAAATAAAAGCAACAACAACATTTAAAACGCATGCACAAACAAATAGACAACACAAGCAAACATGCAAAACAACTAAACATATGAATTCCTCCACACTTAGAACAAACATTGTCCTCAATGTGAAGAAATGAAATAAAATACAAAGAAAAGTAAAATAAAGGAAAGAAAAAGGTAAGAATAGAACTCCCCTGAAGATCATGGTGTAGGTGGAGGAGAGAGGACTATATAGCCAGCCTGTGCAATGAAAGTGTCAACCTTGTGCTCTAGTCTGCGTTGACGTTTTGCCAAAGAAGCTAGTTGACTTTGCATGGAGGACTAGTTCTGCAAGATTTGGTTAAGCATGGATGAAATGCCCCTAGTGAAAGATGGTGGACTAGCAGAAGGAACATCGGCCATATCATCATCACTAGTTTCCTGCTCTTCCTAGGTATCATCATCAGTACTATCATCAATAATGGCAGGAGGAACAGCAGAAGAACCTTTAAAATCCCTCCAACACGATCTTGAGTGATGTGGAATGGGCTGAAAAGCATTATTTGTAATCTAACCATGAACAAGTAGCTGCTTAGTAAAATACAAATGAGGAATAACTCGAGAATAACTACTAAGATCAATAGAATAATTTTGTACAATGATAGCTATAATATATCCATGAGTGAGTGAGGCATCTTTTCTTTCTACACATTGCAAAAGTTGGTTAAAGATCCAATATGACCAGCAATCAAACTTCTTATGATGAATACACCACATTAAGAAAAGCTCTTAATAAGAAACTCGATTAAATTCATTTTTGTTAAACACCAAGGAAGTAAGAATCTTATGCAAAATTCAATATTTCAAATCCTTTATGAACATAGATTTAGCATCCCTAGATTTAAATTCATTTTTGTAACACACCAAGGAAGTAATAATCTTATGCAAAATACAATATTTCAAATCCTTTATGAACATAGATTTAGCATCCCTAGATTTAAATGGAGTTGTCAAACTAGTGAGAAATTACCAAAAGTCATTTGAATGAAACTCATGAGGAGGATCACATAAACCAAATTGTTTAAAACCAAATGCTTTATGCATAAAGAAATATGTTAGAGTGTGATGCTCTCCATCTAAACGATAATCTAAAAGCCTAGAATTTTCATCATTAGCTTTCAAGAAAGTATAAAATTCTAACTTTAAATCAGCATATGAATGGACATAATTACTAACAAAGGTTAACAAGCCACATTGAGAAAGCATTTCATTTACAACATCGAACATGCCAACTTGTTGAAGGAGAGATTCTGAAAAGTACTTACAGGGCAAGATAGGTCTATGTTTAAGAGCAAGAAATCTGTTACCTTCTTCAACAGAGTAGATAGGAAACCTGGCACCAAAATCTTTTGAGATATCCCTCAGCTATGGTTCATCCTCCTCAGCTTGAGCACTTGAAGAAGACGATGGATTCTTAGTCCACACCATCTTTATGAGAAGAATGAAACACAAAAAACACAGAAGGACCAATATGCAGGAACCAAAATAAAGAAAAACTAAGAGAAGAAGAAATACGTGAAGAAGAAGAGGAAGAAGATGAAGAAGAAAGAGAATAAAACTAATAGGTGAGAAGCTATAGACAAGACGTAAAGTAAATGTAGAATGCATGGGGAATAAGAGAGTTAGAGGAAAAAATGAAAATGGAAACGACTCCTTATGCAAAAGGATGCGTCGTTTCACAATGTTAGGCTTTTGAAATAAATAACTCTTTAACTTTAAGGGGCCACTGTAGGGTAGAATAAAGGAAAAACAAACTAATTAATAGAAAAAAGGAAAAGAAAACAAAATTTGGAAAAATAAATACCCAAAATCAAGTCGAACCGGGAATAAGAGTCGGACACGAGTCGAACAACTAGCACGACTCGTGAAGAGGAAGCCTCTATAACGAGTCGGATGGGGAACACGAGTCGAACATTATTGCAAAAGGAAAGACACAAGTTGAACAACCAACACGACTCGTGAAAATGCCCCTCTGTATCGACTCGTGATGTATGTCACGAGTCCTTCTCTGCAAAACTGGGTTAATTTCCTTCTTCCTAAAGTACACGTATATAAAAACAAAACAAACAATTAAAACATGAATAACAAAATTAATCAACAAGAAGGATCCTAAAAGATAAACTAAAAGTAAAGTAAAAAGGAACAATTAATAAAATTAAAAGCAAGAAAAATTTCATGCTATGAAAGATAACAAATTAATAGAGTCTAACTAACTAATATATTCCTAAAACAACCACTTTTTCATTTTAATCAATAAATATTTAAATCAACCGTTCCCCTGCAACGGCGCCACAAGAAGTAGATGGATAGGCCACTAAAATGAAGATTAAATATATAACTAAGTTCTAAATCGATATACATAAATTAAATTAAGCTGGATTAAGGATTACTTAGTAATTAGTGTAAAGATACATAGAAATAGAAAAGGTTAAGTCATTTAAGTACAAGTAAGAATAATTGAATAATTGAAAATGATTGGAGAATTTAACCAAAGATTCTTTAAAACAACTCTCATTGTCATTAAAGATGTTCTTGCTTAGAGTCTATAAGCACTCTCATGTCATTATAGAGATAAACAAGAATTATGAAACTCAATGCCAATTCTTTAATCCCTCAAAGAGAATTCCTCAATGTCACTCTTAAGAAGAATTCAATGCTTTAAGTAAATTCATTTGTCTTTCTATCAATAAATTCCAATTCTCATTTCAAATCAATTGACTAACATGCTAAATATGGTGATCAAGCATACATAGCAAAATAATCACACAAATGGATTTAAATCATACTTCATTTATAACAAACATAAACTTGATCTTTAATAATGTGACTTCACATTTCTAGTATGCAAAGGAACTAGCCAAAATATAGAATTGAATTAAAATCAAACAGGAGAATTGGAGAAAAATAAACTCCCCAGATATTGTACTTTGTATTTAAACCTTCTGATGTATCTCTTGTTCCTTTGTTTTTATTTCTTTGTCATCATCTACTAAAAACTAAGTATATAACAATAGAGAAACTATACAAACATCAATTGTATATCTAATAAGGAACTCCCTCTACAACTGCATATTTAGTCCTTATTTATAGAGAAGTTTGCACCTCAAATCATGCATCTTCAGAATAGATGTCATGGTAAAAAGTTGCCACGAAAAGTCCTGATGAAAACATTTGGTGGTTGAGAAGAGGTGAGATGAAAAGTTGTAATGTTTCAGAACTGGTGCCTGGATCGACTCGGACAGCCTTCACGAGTTGTGTCCTTCATGCTTCTGTAACGAGTCGAACATCATTCACGACTCGTGTCTTTGTTATTTCTCCTCTTCACGAGTCGTGCTTTCTTTCACGAGTCGTGCTTTCTTTCGCAAGTCGTGCTACCTCCTCTAGCTTCCCTTCACGACTTGGACAAATTTGCCGACTCGAACGCCAAAGCTCTCTGTAACGACTCGGATGTTCTTCATGAGTCGTGTCTTTCATTGTTTCCTTTCTTCGCGAGTCGTGCTCTTAGCTTGTTTCTTCAACTATTTCTTCCTTCTAGACCAAACTTACCTGAAATACATACACACACATAAATTAGACAAGAAACACATAAAATAAGAGTAATTTAACCTAGTAGCTACCTAAAAAAAAACATGTATTAAAAATATAGACCATTATATATGGTATCACTACCACTAAACTTACTATTCATGTTTATTTTACTCTATATTTACATTAAAACCTATGGCATAATATAATTTTGATAGAATTAATTTGGAATTTATGGAATTGATACATGATTGAGTTTATTGAATTCGATAAATAATGAAATTTTGCATGGCTGTGAGAAATTATCTTTAGGTGAAAATATATTTAATAAATTTGAATTAAGATTTATGTTGTCATTTTGGAATTTTGCTATGTTGAAGCTATATAAAATAGCTCACCAAATGTTGAACTAGAAATTGAGTTCTATAATTTTTGGATGGTATATTTGACGTCCATCCATGAATGTCAAAGGAAATTTGTAATTACGTATAGGCCAAATACATAAATTACCCCTCAAACTTACACTCTTTTGCCATCTCGCCACTTAAATTTTCATGTTTTTCAATTTGATACTTATACTTTATTAAAAGTGAAAAAATAAATACCTGAGACTAAATGGACATCTTATGTGGCATAAAATCTGCTGATGTGGCAGTATTTTGTGATTTGCACGCGTTGAGGGAGTGTGAGATGGAGTTAACAGTGGAGAAATAAATTCACAAAGTTAAAAAGAAAAAATTCCTCGATTTTATCTCAATCGAGCTGCCGTTGAAGAAGAATCTGAAGCTTGTAATCCTCCGTCTTCCGGGTTTTTTTTCTTCTCTCTTGAAGCAATTTCATTTCGTTTTGCTCTCTCAAAGATTGCAGGAAATCCATTTTAAGATCTTATTTTTTCCCCTTTTTGCTTCTTACTTTCATATGTATTTTCTATTTTGAAGCAATTCTGGTGTCCATTGCTATGCTTTCTTTCTCTCTAATGTATAAACCTTTTATATATTTCAATTCATCACAACCTTACAAACCCATCAATATTCTCACCAGGAAAATGGACATAGGAAAAAAGAAAAAAGAACTCACCCCTTTACCCTCTTTTTCTTTCTCCGCGTTCAATTGCTTCTCAATGTAAACTTAAAGTTTGTATTTTTTTTTACGAATAAATATCAATTAAAGTTGTTCCCTTTCTATTTGTTTTTTTTCTTTTTCTTTTTCTTCTGATTGTTATTTTCAATTGGGTGTTAGTGTAGGTGAATTTAACAAATCTCAAATAACTGGTGGATGGAGAGACATCAGCACCAATTGGGTCCATTAACGCCAAAAGTCTCCCTTATCCGGTACTGGAACATAGACATCAGCACCAATTTACCAATTGCCACTCCTTTTATCCAAAGCTTCACCATTAAAGGCATTGGAAATCAAGTAATGAGAAGGAAACGGAGATATCATTTTAGTCAAGCTTTAGGTCTAAGATTATCTCTCGTGTCTGCTTGATAAGAGAGAAGACACGAGGGAGAGAAAATATTATAAGTGGAATGCCATTTCTCTTGCCATTGTACATTTGCACGTGTCTATTTTTAATTGGTCTATTGTCACATGTAATCCATGTCAAGCAACTGCGATGCACGCCAATGCAGTTCTTTTTAGGTGTCTTATCTTTTTACTTTTAGTTAGGAATAAGTATCAAATGGGAAAATATGAAAGTTTACGTGGCGGCATGGCAAAAGCATGTAAGTTTAAGGGCAATTTATATATTTAGCCTATTCTTACATATATAGTGTGAATGCTATTGTCCTTTATTCGTGTAAGAAATCAAATTAAATTTACGACTATTTATGGATTTATTTTCTTATATTGAATTTTTGAGGGGGATGGGGATTATTGAGTATTTATTAGATGCAAATGGAGTCGAGATGTTTGATTGATTTTAGAGAAGTAGGATTTTTAAATGTTTATTAGGGAGACAAAGATCCAAATTCTGTCTATTTTCTCATCAAATATGAGCAATATTGGTTATGTTTGGTTCACTGAATTGCACATAAAATAATATAATATAATATAACTAATACAAGTACAATGTTTATAAGATTTTTTGAAAAATTAATGTGAGAATAATATAATATATCATAAATCTTATTATCTCATATGTACTGTAACACCCCAAAAATCACCGATCACGTGAATAGTACTTTTCAAGGTGAATAGTGCCACCCGAGGCCCACCGGGCCCATAAAATTTTTTCTTCACCATTGAAAAATATTATTCATAACGAATCTGGTGTTATAATTTGGGCTAAAATTGAGGTCAAATAGGTTTGCAAAATGAAAAAAATAAAATAATTAACTGGACCGATATAGTTGACTGAGAACTTTGACTGGCTTAAAAATATTCCCTGGACTTCATAAAATTATTCCGATTACACCAATTGACTAGAAATTATGTATATGAATTTTTGGAATGATAAAATAAATTTTTTGAAGACTTTGAAAATTCAACTTTCGGACTGGTTAAAATTTACATTCGGGGCTAGTTTGATATCGAAACGATCTCGGATTGACCCAAAATTTTAAGCATGACCTAATTAACATTTTTAGGAATTTTTGGTATAATTTTTATCAAAAAATTGACAACTAAAAGTGTATTGACCAATTAAATGGTGGCATATAACATTAGACCCACTTAGAACTTAATTTCTTTTGTCCTAAAGTGGGTGTATCATTAATTGTGGCAAAAGAGATTTTTATCTCTTTCTTTTGGCCGGTCAAAGACCATTTCTTTTCCTTGTTGCCGTGGCTTCATCTTCTTCTTCTTCATTTTTCTTTGTTTTCTAAGCTAAATTCCTAAAATTTCCCAACTATAATCTCAATTAAATTGTTTTATCTTGCTTCCCTTCACCTTTGGTTCCTATGGTGATGAAAGAAGGTGAATAAAGTCTAATTCTTCAAGTGGATAAATTGGTGAGTTGGGAAAAATTTAGTTTTATTTGATAATTAGAGTAATTAAGTATTAATTATAGTATTGTGAGTATTATGTGAGCAAAAATTTGACTTAATCTATGGTGATTTTGGCCATGAAATTGCTGCCAATTGAAGAGCAAGGAGAGGGAAGCAAACCAACCAAAAATAAGGGGAAAGACAAAGTTGTTGTGTGATTTTGTAAGTGAATAATTTTAAACCCTTTAATTTCACAATATATATGTTGTATATATAATTAGAGAAAATTTAGGTTAATTATTAATTACGAATTAATTATGAAATTGGACTTGGAATTGTGCAATTAGAAGATTAATTAGTGAAATTATGGTATTTAATTAAAATTTAGACAAGTTAAATTTAGGGAAAATTTTGGTTACAAAAAAAAATTAGGGACTAAAATGAAATTTTTCGGATTAAATTGAAATAAATGAAAAATAGATGATTTTATGTTTAGTGTGATTAATTTGAGTAGAAAATATAATTTATAAGGAAATTGGAATAAGGTAACCGAATAGGGACCTTAACGAAATTTATGAAATTTTGAGATATAAATCGGAATAAATGCAAAATAGAATATAATTGATTTGTATGACATGTAAGGAGCATGTATTGGAAAAGAAAGTAATAAATAAATAAATAAATAAATAAAATGTAATGGAATGGAATTGTTTTAATTGAAAAACTGGTATATTTGAAATACTGAGACTGTTTTTAATAATGTAGACTAATTATTACCATGAATCGGTAATGATGCATTATTGTAAATTATATTAAATTGTAATTGTATTTTGCCCTTAGTATTATGTGTGAAATCAGAAATTAGGATGTACATGGCTAGCCATAGGGACATTTCTGTAACCGCGGTAGCAAGTCATGGCGACTTGCATAGTGGTAACCTTGATATGGTTCCACGTTTATATTGGAGTGTTTGGAGGACATCTGTATTGGAGTGTTTGGAGGACGTCTGTATTAGAGTGTTTGGAGAAAAAGAAAAAGAAAGAAAAATAATATGTGCATAATTGATATTACTGGAGTACTGGGACCTATAGGGTCCATAGTTCCGCTCATCCTAATTAGTGATACATTTTCACGTTATACTATGGGCAAGAGTATTAAAATACTGTATTGACTGCAAGAGTATTAAAATACTGTATTGACTGCAAGAGTATTAAAATACTGTATTAATTGCAAGAGTATTAAAATACTGTATTGACTGCAAAAGTATTAAAATACTGTATTGACTGCAATAGTATTAAAATATTGTATTGATTAAAGTATAAAAAGATACTGTATGAGTAAAAATGTAAAACTTGAAAAGCGAGAATAAATTACTGTTTGGATAAAAGTGTACTGAAAAATAAGGATAAAAGTCACAAAGAACTGATAAACAAAGAAATTAGGACATAAGTGCATATTTGAAACTTTAGGGACTAAAGTAAAAATTTATCCCTATAGTGTTAAATTAAAATTTAAAGCGATAAAATTTGAGAATAAAACTTGAAAAACTATAATTGAGAACGAATTTCTCAAGTAAGGGTAAAATAGTAATTTTGTCAATAAAAGTGAAATTTAGAATTAAATCGAAAAAAATTTGTATAATAATGAGTTTAACTGATGAAAAAGAGATAATGAAGTAAAATTCTGATTAATATGTGAATGAACTATACTGAAATTCTGGGGTTTTAAGTTTATGTTCACCACTAAGTACTTTTGTACTTAGCGTGTGGTTTTGTACTGTACGCAGGAGACAGAGACTGAGTTCGTACTGGAAGGAAACCAGTGTTAGAAGGATCCAGCATTTTTGGTGGTTTTGTGGAGACTGTACATATAGATGTTGCCTTGTAGGACAACATGGCTAGTTTTTGGACTGTATATAGTTTTGAAATTATACATATGTTATGTACTGTATGTATGTATGGTTATATGTAAACTTATTGGAATTGACTGTTGTTCTATATTTGGCTGATCTTGTGGAGGTTGGGTTGGATATTGCGAACCTTTTGGGAGTGTTTTGTGACTATTGCAGGAAGGCAGAATTTGGGTTTCAGCCGTTATGCTGCCCGAATTTTTATAGATTAATTAATAAGATATTTTAAAATGTGGGACCCACGACTTAATGGTTAGATATTGAATGCTATCGATGGATAATTTAATAATAATTTATGGACCACCACAATGTAGAGTGACACTGGTATTCGGACCAATGTCCGGCTATCGGGCGTTACATTTAGTGGTATCAGAGCAATGGTTTAGGCGGTTCTAAGATCGGAGTGGGATAAGACTAAGTGATATGTCTATATGTATATAGATGCTGATTATAAGTGAAGAAGTGTTAAGGAGTTGACGTGTACTTGCTCCCCTATTTATTTTAAAGTGAAAAGTTGACATCTGACTAAGATTGTCAGGTTTAAAGTGATTGATTCTGCATAGTGAAGATAGTAGAAAGTCAGAATAAAAGCGTTGCTGGTTAAAGTCCTTTGAGGCTAAAGTAAAGTGATGAATTGTTACTTGAATTTGTGTGTGATTTGAGTACATAAGTGTTATTGTGAATGAGAATCAGTCCGTTGATGAGTACAATAAAAAGGGTATGTTAGAATTTCAGAAAGAAATTGTGTGTTAAGCTCAGACAGACTGTAAGGGAGATAGAGAAATCCTGACTTCCGTGTCATGGTTTACATTGTTCTAAAATTAGAAGTGATACAGTTAGAGAAGGTTTCTGATAGTTGAAATGGTTATGATGATAAATTAAGGTCATTTAAGATGCTCTATATATATATATCTATCGGTGATTCCTTGTAGGTGGGGGTACTTGATTAGATGTGTCATAGTTCTGGGATGGACTATGATATCTGCATTATATGAGAATACTTGGCAGTATTCTATTGCATACATGAAATCATTCATTCATCATATAGCATTTCACCTTGTGTGACAGAATCTGATTTGCATCATATCATTTGTATAGACCCCACCTGATATGAAAAAATTGATAGGAGATATGATGAGCATAGAGATGACCTAACAGCAAGAAAGGATTACTATTGTACTGTGATAAAGTAAAAAGAAATAGAGTATCTCTATCGGTACTATTTTGATGTGTTTAAAGCATCGAAAGAATCTGACAAGAATTTGAGATTTGTTTTGTCAATATTAAAAAAATAATAATAATAATAACTGTAGATGGGGAGCGGTCAGATTTCTTATCAAATGTGATTTCAGCTACTACAGCACATCGGTTGATAAGAAAAGGGTGTGCAGCATATTTAGCTTATGTGATTGAAACTAGGAAGGAGGGATTGTGTATCAATGATATTCCTACAGCTTATGACTTCCCAGATATTTTTTTCGGATGAATTGCCTGGTCTGCCACCAAACAGAGAGGTAGAATTCTTTATTGAGATGATGTCCGGTACTGTACCTATCTCTATAGCTCCCTACAGAATGGCACCTACTGAGTTGAAAAAAAACTCAAAATTCAGTTGCAGGAGTTATTAGAGAAAGGATTTATTAGGCCTCGTGTTTCGTCTTGGGGTGCACCAATACTCTTTGTAAAGAAGAAGAATGGATCTCTGCGGTTATGCATCGATTATAGGCAGTTGAATAAGGTTATTATCAAGAATAAATATCCACTGCCTCGCATTGATGAGTTTTTTGACCAGCTAAAAGGTGCAGGGATGTTCTCTAAGATTGATTTACGATCGGGATACTACCAATTGGGAGTTAGGGAGGTTGATGTGCATAAGACAACTTTCTGTACCAAATATGGACACTATGAGTTCCTAGTGATGCCGTTTGGATTGACAAATGCACAGTGCTTTTATGGATCTCATAAATCAGATTTTTCACCCATACATGGACCAGTTTGTGATAGTCTTCATAGATAATATTCTGGTATATTCTAAGACTCCTGAAGAACATGACAGACATCTCAGGATAGTACTTTAGATTCTAAGGGATTGGAAACTGTATGCAAAGCTCAGTATGTGTGAGTTTTGGCTTCAGGAAGTTGCATTCTTGGGACATATAGTATCTGCATAGGGAATATTTGTGGATCCCAAGAAAGTACAGGCGATATTAGAGTAGAAAATTCCTAAAAATATGACAGAAATTAAAATTTTTCTGGATCTGGCTGGTTATTATAGAAGGTTTGTAAAGGGGTTTTCTACCATTGCTACTTCTTTAACCCGATTACTTCAGAAGAATGTCAGATTTGTATGGTCAGAAAAGTGTCAAGAGAGTTTTGAGCAATTAAAGAAGATGTTGACTGAAGCACCTGTTTTGACCCAGCCAGTGTCAGAAAAAGATTTTATAATTTACAGCGATGCTTTTAGAAATGAGTTAGGTTGTGTTTTGATGCAGGAGGATAAAGTGGTTGCTTATTCTTCCAGGCAGCTGAAGACTCATGAGAGGAATTATCCCACTCATGATTTGGAATTAGCAGCAATTGTATTTGCATTGAAAATTTGGAGGCATTATCTTTTTTATGAAAAATGTTTTATCTTCACCGACCACAAGAGTTTGAAATACCTACCGACACAGAAGGAACTTAACTTGAGACAGAGGTGTTGGCTAGAGTTGATTAAAGATTACGACTGTTACATCGACTACCATCCGGGTAAAGCTAATGTGGTAGCTGACGCACTCAGTAGGGAACATATGGCAACTTTAAGAGCCATGAGTGTGAGATTGTCCCTGATGGCCGATGGAGCACTTCTATCTGAATTACAACTTAAGCCAGACTTGTTACAACAAGTGAAAGCCATCCAGCTACATGATGAGAGGTTGGCTAAGGCTATGATGGATATCAATGAGAGTAGGGATACTGAGTTCACTTTAGCTCTAGATGATAGCTTATATTTCAGGGAAAGACTGTGTGTACCTGCTAATGAAGAGTTAAAGAAAAAGATTTTGATTGAGGCACATAGTAGTAGTTATGCAATGCATCCAGGTAGTACTAAAATGTACCAGAATTTGAAGACTCATTACTGGTGGCCTGGGTTGAAGAGGGAGATTGCAGAGTTTATTTCTAAGTGTTTGATTTGTCAACAAGTTAAGGTTGAGCATCAAGTTCCTTCTTGATTACTTCAACCTATTTCTGTACCGGAATAGAAATGGGATAGGATTACCATGAATTTTATATCGGGTTTGCCACTCACCAGACATTAGCATGATATTGTTTGGGTGATACTCGATAGATTGACTAAATCTGCCCACTTTCTGCCTGTGAGATCAGACTTTTCTCTGGTGAGGTTAGCTGAGATTTATATTAATGAAATTGTTCGACTGCATGGTGTTCCTATCTCCATAATTTCATATCAAGATCCCCGATTTACTGCTAGATTCTGGGAAAGACTATAAACATCATTAGGCATAAGATTACATTTTAGTACAGCTTTTCACCGACAGACGGATGGACAGTTTGAAAGAGTTATACAAGTACTTGAGGATATGTTGAGATGCTGTGTTCTAGATTTTGGTGGCAATTAGAAAAAAATATCTCCCTTTAGCAGAATTTGCATACAATAATAGTTATCAATCTAGTATCAAAATGGCACCATATGAAGCACTGTATGGGAGGAGATGTAGGACTCCATTATACTGGACCAAGCTTAAGTAGAATAAATTTGTCGGACCTGATTTGATTAAAGAAACCGAAGATAAAGTCCGATTGATTAGAGATAATTTGAAGTTAGCAGCTGATAGACATAAGTCCTATGCTAACTTGAAGAGAAAATATATTGAGTATCAGGTGGATGAGAAAGTATTCTTGAAAGTATCTCCTTGGAGGAATGTTGTGAGGTTTGGTAAGAAAGGGAAGTTGAGTCCCAGATTTATAGGCCCTTATGAGATTTTGGAAAGAATAGGACCAGTGGCTTATAGATTGGATTTACCAGTAGAGTTACAAAAGATCCATGATGTGTTTCACGTGTCTATGCTTAGGAGATATCGATCAGACCCATCGCATGTGATCACAACACAGGACATTCAGCTGGAATTAAATTTATCTTATGATGAAGAACCAATGAAAATTCTGGATAGGAAAGTAAAACAGTTGAGAAATAAGAAGATACCGTTGATTAAAGTACTCTGGACTCGCCATAATGTCGAGGAAGCGACTTGGGAACTAGAGGAGACTATGCGACTACAGTATCCGCAACTGTTTTCACCAGGTAAATTTCGAGGACGAAATTTTTATTTAGTAGGGGAGAAATGTAACACCCCAAGAATCACCGATCACGTGAATAGTACTTTTCGAGGTGAATAGTGCCACCCGAGGCCCATTTGGCCCATAAAATTTTTTCTTCACCATTGAAAAATATTATTCATAACGAATCTGGTGTTATAATTTGGGCTAAAATTGAGGTCAAATAGGTTTGCAAAATGAAAAAACTAAAATAATTAACTAGACCGATATAGTTGACTGAGAACTTTGACTGGCTTAAAAATATTCCCTGGACTTCATAAAATTATTCCGATTACACCAATTGACTAGAAATTATGTATATGAATTTTTGGAATGATAAAATAAATTTTTTGAAGACTTTGAAAATTCAACTTTCGGACTGGTTAAAATTTACATTCGGGGCTAGTTTGATATCGAAACGACCTCGGATTGACCCCAAATTTTAAGCATGGCCTAATTAATATTTTTAGGAATTTTTGGTATAATTTTTATCAAAAAATTGACAACTAAAAGTGTATTGACCAATTAAATGGTGGCATATAACATTAGACCCACTTAGGACTTAATTTCTTTTGTCCTAAAGTGGGTGTATCATTAATTGTGGCAAAAGAGATTTTTATCTCTTTCTTTTGGCCGGTCAAAGACCATTTCTTTTCCTTGTTGCCGTGGCTTCATCTTCATCTTCTTCATTTTTCTTTGTTTTCTAAGCTAAATTCCTAAAATTTCCCAACTATAATCTCAATTAAATTGTTTTATCTTGCTTCCCTTCACCTTTGGTTGCTATGGTGATGAAAGAAGGTGAATAAAGTCTAATTCTTCAAGTGGATAAATTGGTGAGTTGGAAAAAATTTAGTTTTATTTGATAATTAGAGTAATTAAGTATTAATTATAGTATTGTGAGTATTATGTGAGCAAAAATTTGACTTAATCTATGGTGATTTTGGCCATGAAATTGCTGCCAATTGAAGAGCAAGGAGAGGGAAGCAAACCAACCAAAAATAAGGGGAAAGACAAAGTTGTTGTGTGATTTTGTAAGTGAATAATTTTAAACCCTTTAATTTCACAATATATATGTTGTATATATAATTAGAGAAAATTTAGGTTAATTATTAATTATGAATTAATTATGAAATTGGACTTGGAATTGTGCAATTAGAAGATTAATTAGTGAAATTATGGTATTTAATTAAAATTTAGACAAGTTAAATTTTAGAGAAATTTTCGGTTAAAAAAAATAGGGACTAAAATGAAATTTTCCGGATTAAATTGAAATAAATGAAAAATAGATGATTTTATGTTTAGTGTGATTAATTTGAGTAGAAAATATAATTTATAAGGAAATTGGAATAAGGTAACCGAATAGGGACCTTAAGGAAATTTATGGAATTTTGAGATATAAATCGGAATAAATGCAAAATAGAATATAATTGATTTGTATGACATGTAAGGAGCATGTATTGGAAAAGAAAGTAATAAATAAATAAATAAATAAATAAATAAAATGTAATGGAATGGAATTGTTTTAATTGAAAAACTAGTATATTTGAAATACTGAGACTGTTTTTAATAATGTAGACTAATTATTATCATGAATCGGTAATGATGCATTATTGTAAATTGTATTAAATTGTAATTGTATTTTGCCCTTAGTATTATGTGTGAAATCAGAAATTAGGATGTACATGGCTAGCCATAGGGACATTTCTGTAACCGCGGTAGCAAGTCATGGCGACTTGCATAGTGGTAACCTTGATATGGTTCTACGTTTATATTGGAGTGTTTGGAGGACATCTGTATTGGAGTGTTTGGAGGACATCTGTATTAGAGTGTTTGGAGAAAAAGAAAAAGAAAGAAAAATAATATGTGCATAATTGATATTACTGGAGTACTGGGACCTATAGGGTCCATAGTTCCGCTCATCCTAATTAGTTATACATTTTCACGTTATACTATGGGCAAGAGTATTAAAATACTGTATTGACTGCAAGAGTATTAAAATACTGTATTGACTGCAAGAGTATTAAAATACTGTATTGACTGCAAGAGTATTAAAATACTGTATTAATTGCAAGAGTATTAAAATACTGTATTGACTGCAAAAGTATTAAAATACTGTATTGACTGCAAAAGTATTAAAATACTGTATTGACTGCAATAGTATTAAAATATTGTATTGATTAAAGTATAAAAAGATACTGTATGAGTAAAAATGTAAAATTTGAAAAGCGAGAATAAATTACTGTTTGGATAAAAGTGTACTGAAAAATAAGGATAAAAGTCACAAAGAACTGATAAACAAAGAAATTAGGATAGAAGTGCATATTTGAAACTTTAGGGACTAAAGTAAAAATTTATTCCTATAGTGTTAAATTAAAATTTAAAGCGATAAAATTTGAGAATAAAACTTGAAAAACTATAATTGAGAACGAATTTCTCAAGCAAGGGTAAAATAGTAATTTTATCAATAAAAGTGAAATTTAGAATTAAATCGAAAAAAATTTGTATAATAATGAGTTTAACTGATGAAAATAAGATAATGAAGTAAAATTCTGATTAATATGCGAATAAACTATAGTGAAATTCTGGGGTTTTAAGTTTATGTTCACCACTAAGTACTTTTGTACTTAGCGTGTGGTTTTGTACCGCACGCAGGAGACAGAGACTGAGTTCGTGCTGGAAGGAAACTAGTGTTAGAAGGATCCAGTATTTTTGGTGGTTTTGTGGAGACTGTACATATAGATGTTGCCTTGTAGGACAACATGGCTAGTTTTTGGACTGTATATAGTTTTGGAATTATACATATGTTATGTACTGTATGTATGTATGGTTATATGTAAACTTATTGGAATTGACTGTTGTTCTATATTTGGCTGATCTTGTGGAGGTTGGGTTGGATATTGCGAACCTTTTGGGAGTGTTTTGTGACTATTGCAGGAAGACAGAATTTGGGTTTCAGCCGTTATGCTGCCCGAATTTTTATAGATTAATTAATAAGATATTTTAAAATGTGGGATCCACGACTTAATGGTTAGATATTGAATGCTATCGATGGATAATTTAATAATAATTTATGGACCACCGCAATGTAGAGTGACACTGGTATTCGGACCAATGTCCGGCTATCGGGCGTTACATGTACTGTATAAAATAATATACCACAAACCTTTGAATTTATTTAATATGGTACGTATTGTATTAGAAATGTCCGTTTTTTAATAATATATAGTCATTTCTCATTAAATTTTTTCATTTGTTTAATAAAAAATTGATGTATTAAAAATTATATTTTATAATTATAATTTTTTATCTTAGTTACAATAAAAATAATTTAATTGTATTTATTTTTAATTTTTTTTAAAATAATATATTACGATATTATACATCAAATACGGTATACAATATTATATGCTAATATAATTTTATATAAAAAACTGTATAATATAATATAAGCTAATACTATACAGATTAATACTATATATGTTAATAACATACAAACTAATATAATAATGTAATCAACTTGCCATATAAGACTAATAAGTTTCGTAACATGCAATATCCGGCCTAAGGATATTGTATGTTGCAATTATATTTTCCATCTTTGAGATGTTGGAATGGAATTTAAACTCTGGAAAAATAACTAGACGCTTAGTTGTTCAAATCTCGTCTTAAAAAAATTCTGCAATTTGTTTTTGTTGAGAAGTTTGCAGTTGGAAGACAAAACATTAGTTAGGTTCCACTTCATAAAATAATTTTTCATCTCTCTAATATTTTATATATAATAATTAAATAAAACTAATTAAACCTGGTTGAATTAGTTGAACCATAAGCCAATCCTCATCCTGGTTTGAGATATGTTTTGGTTTTCTAACCATTGGTATGTACATCATAATAAAACTTCTTTTTATCATATTTTTGCAACTCGGTTTGACTTGATCGATCGAATTAGTTGGACCATAAATCGGTCAAAAATTCAAGTTGATCCAATATAAAAATCAGAAATAGTAAAAATTCGGTTTGAACCGAATCTTAGTGACTCGGATCGGAATCTGATTCAATCTAAAAATTCGGCGTTTTGAAGGAATTTCTTTTTTCCTTCTTAAAAATCCTTAAAAAACCCCTAAAATCCCAAATTTCCTGCCCTTTCTCTGCATCCATTTCACGCAGCTATATCCTGTTCTCCTCTTCTTCACTTCTTCTTCTTCATTTCTTCTTCACCTGGAGCGGGAATTTTGTTTCTTTAGGTGTGGCCTTTGTTTCTCTACCGGGGCTCTCTGCATCCAGGTTTGTTTCTTCACCGGAGCTCTCAGGCTTGTTACAACTTAGCTTCATTTTGTTACAGCTTATGATGGCGCAAGATAATCAATAGAAACTGTACCAGGTTATTTACTATTTTGTCAAATTTATTGTAACATTTTAAGAAAAATTAGTTAAAATTTTTCGGTTTTGTTATTAAAGTCTATTGCTTCCTGCTGGGTTCGTTGTTTTGGCAGTATTGTTTAGGCTGGATAATGTATTTTGTATCTTTGATGGGTCTGCTGCCGTTGCAGCGTCGGTTAGGCTGGGAATTACTTTTGTTCTTGGTTCTCTATCTGATTACTCTATTCCCTTGAAGCTTTTTTGGCTTCCTTTTTCATCAATGATACTCATTGGCTTGTCAAAAAAGAAAAAAAGAATTTCCCAGTTAATAGAATGTATAATTAAGTATATTTCATTAGAATGCTGGATCTTTGCCTTTAGAATTTCTCAGTTAATAGAATGCTAAATGTTAATGAATATTGATTGACGTGGACTATATTATTTTTGCCTACAGGTTAAGTTTTCTTTATTGAATATCTGTTTATGAAACAATTATCAGATATTGAATAATTTTTGTTCGTATTATTATTATTATTATTATTATTATTAAGAAGTTAGTTATCAATGCCACACATGAAATCGTGTACAGAGTGGTGGCTTGATTTGGGGTAATTATAAGGAATGGAAAATTATTTTATTCTTATACAAGTGTATAGGAAGAGTCAGCATCTTTAATTTGGTCAATTTTTTGATCATTCATACATAGTTACAAAGACTTTTGATGTTAATGACTTTGAAAGTGGGAAATACATGATATACTACAGAGATAGCTCTTTTTTTAAAAAAAAAAAAAAATCAAGTACATATTTGGGAGAGTATCGGATGGATTCGAACCTTGGTGTTCGAAAAGCATTCAAGAGTTTCAATTAGTTTTGCTGTACATGATCTTAAACACTAAATCCCCAGTGGCCGTGGAGATGGCTTTAATCTTTATTTTTCTTCGTACTTTGCTTTTATAATTTTTCCTAATTATTCTCTGGTCGTTCGGTTATTTTTTCCCTTTTATTTTTTTCATGAATTCCGTCAAGTGTAAATGGCCTAAGACATTGCTTGCATATTGATAGAGCGATTTGTTTTATTAAGCCTTAAGGTCTTTGATTAATTTGTATCTTTCTCCTATGAGACCTTAGATCTTCATGATATGTTTGAGCCTTTTCTTGAAGCCTTAAGTATTTCATTTGACTTGGCATAAAAAGCCTTAACTTTATTTGGTTTTTTGTACTGTATTTTGAAATAATTATATTTAAAAAAATTAAAAACTCTTGGTCAATCCGGTCCAACCAATTGACTCATGACTTAGTTCTCAGGCCGAGTTAATGTCCGAGCCATTTCTGAAAACATTGCTTTTTATGTCTGTTTGAGTTTGTGATATAACTTGTGGCCGATAATGAAGATGTATTAATTTGCTGTTGATGATGCTTTTAAGGTGCCTGAACCAAGGAGGAAAAGAGATGAGAGGGAGAAAGGAGGCACAAGGAGTGGACCCTACATGCTACAGAAGCTATCCATGGTAACTGATGGCAGTTTTCCATTATTTTTTCCTTAAAGAGAAATAAGTTCCAGCTCCACGACTTCCTCTCATTTCTCAGTCCTAAATTGAACTTAGTTTAGTTCAAATTATCCTTGGAGGGAAAAAGAAAAAATTAGATCAAATGAAAAATAGCATCAAGTCATCATTAATTAATCACGATCCCCTAATTCTCAAATGTGCAATCACATCCAGACTGCTTCTTGCAGCTCTAATCCTTCTCTGGCGCAGTCTAGTTTCTCCTTATGACACATCCTCTCACCTAAACCCTGGTTGCCTCTTATCCAATTCCACCGCCAATCACCAGCCAAACATTTTTTTGCCATATCTTGGCTCTGCAATTGAGGGCAGTATAGTGTGGGATAGTGTTTATTTTGTTCGGATTGCTGAATGTGGTTATGAGTACGAGCAGTCCTATGCCTTCTTGCCTCTGGTTCCTTTTTGTATTTCCTCTCTGTCTCGTACAGGTACCTTTTTCTTTCTCTCTGATTTTTACAAATTGTATCATACTTTGAATTCCTTGTTCCAGTTTGTTAATTTTGGAATTTATTGTTACAGTTTTTGCACCTTTGGTTCCTCTTGTTGGACTCAGGGCTGTGCTGGCATTGGCTGGATATTTGGTTAATAATGTTGCATTTGTGCTTGCTGCAGTTTATTTTTACAGGTGCTATTGACTGTCACTGTTATGACAATAGAGCTGATTCATTTGTGTAGTCTCTTGAATGCTGTGAATTTTATTTTCAATAACTTGAAAACTATGAGCTATCTGGCTATGAGTATTCAATTGGTGTGGAGTTTTAAGCAATCGTAAATGATTTATCAAAGGCTTAAATCCTCATTTTTGTTTGATAAATAGCATAACGATTTTGATAAATATTTGTGCCACTTACCTTTCATGTTTAGTTTATCTTTTAATTAGACTGTTATGTTTAGGTATTCTTATTCAGATTACTACTAATTCATTACCACAGCACAACAACAACAACAACTAAGTCTTAATCCCATACTAAATGGGGTTGTTTGTGACTACTAATTCATTAGGAGAAAGGAATTATTGGAGTAACTACTGCAAAAAACCTTTACAATCACTGTTCTCTTGGCATGGAGTGGCTGATTTTCATTCTTTCCTTGGTTGAAAAACAGGCTTTCAATTATTATTGTGAAGGACACTGAAGTGGCATTGCGGGCTTCAATTTTGTTTTGCTTCAACCCAGCTTCCATTTTCTATTCATCAATGTAAATTGCTTTCATTCTTTTCAAAATTATGTTTCAATTTTTTAATTAGACTGATCGCATTGTCTATTCTTGTGGTTACAGATACTCAGAGAGTTTGTATTCCCTATTGTCCCTTGGCGGATTGTACCACTTATTAACTGGTGCAGAAAATATGTCTGTTCTTTGGTTTGCTCTCTCAGGTTGTGCAAGATCTAATGGGGTGCTTAATGCTGGTTATTTCTGTTTTCAGACAATGCATCAAGTCTATAATGATGTGTTCCTGAAAAAACATGCTTCAGTGAGTTTCTGTTTTCGTTCATTGACATGTTCTATTTTTGTTAAAGTTTTTCTATGTCTTTTGGTGATGTTGTGGTTGATCATGATATACACAATATAATTATATACCTAAATTTTTAGAATATAACATATACAATGTAGATATAGAACTATGTTGTAAGAATAGCTCATCTGTTGGGTCATTTGTTTTGACATTTTGCAAATATATCCTGTTCAGCAAAGTTTCAACTTGCTCATTGCAAATTTAGTTCTTGCGTAAATACATCCATTCTATATAGATGCATGGGACCAGAAAATATCCTTATGAATTTATTATTTCTATGCTAGTTGGCAGTAAAGAGTATTATCCTTGGAGCACTGCGTTGCATATTTACTTTTCTCCCATTTGTTGCTTTTCAAGCATATGGTTACCACAATATCTGTCATGGGTATTCTCTGGATGGAATGAGGCCCTGGTGCAAATACAAAATACCCTTGCTATACAATTACATTCAAAGCCACTATTGGTATGCTCAGTTTGAACTCCTGGTGCTGTACTTTCTTTTGGATTTTTGTTTCTATCTTTTTATAGTAATCTATATGTCTGCTGAATTCAATTCGCAATATCAGTTTACCTTTGATAACTGGAATGGTTTTTAAAGTCGCACTTCAAAGAATCTTGTTTTTCTTTTTTAATTCTGTCAATTTTTTCTCCTCTGTTTAGTATTTTTGAACCTTGATTTGCTATGAGCTAGGATTTTATTACATAATTTTATAATCCACATGTGGTGTGATGTTGTTTGCTTTATTCATTAACATGTTTGGTTAATCAATTCGGCTTTCTTAGATTTGTTGGCTCCTTTTGGTACCAGGGGAGTAGGTTTCTTGAGATATTTTCAGTTGAAACAGCTGCCAAACTTTCTGCTTGCATCCCCAATACTATATTTGGCACTTTGCTCGATTCTCCATTTTGTAAGGTTGCAACCAGAGGTTTTTTTCTCTCTGGGTTTTGGAGCTCATCATGGTCAGAAGAACTTCATAGCTTCATCCTCTCTGGAAGATGTGGTTCCTGGACGAAATGTAGTGAGATTGAAGGAGAAATGCACCACCAAAATGCAAGGCATGAATTTAAAATGAATGTAGATTTGCTATGAACAAGGAATTCAATTTACTTGGTTATTATGCTTGTTTATTTAAGTATTGTCTTCTAACCAAGTAATTGTTGGTGGGTTGGATCTAAATGTATTTTAATTTACTTATTCTAATCAATTCTTTTGATTGTGGCAGAAAATCATAATCTTAGAGAAAGGAAACAGACAGTCAAAGTGAATGATTATCTTGCACTCCCTAAAGAACATGATATTTTTCAAAAGCCAGGATCCTTTCATGCCTTTATCATTCCTTGCACATTGCACTTGTGCTTCATGGCAACTACAGCATTCTTCATCATGCATGTGCAGGTTAGACTGATCCATACTTCTTCAAATTGTATATAATCCTCATTTATATGCTGATCAATATGAAATTAACTATGTCAAAAGTAATGAACATTGACAATTATGGGGATGTTTTATTATTTGTTTCTCTCGTCAGATCTTTTGAAAGTAAAATGTGATTCACTGGATATAAAAAATATTAATCATATTCACTGTTGTTTGTCTGTCATTGTTGGGAGCTTACAGGATATACTTTTAAAAGCAGCAAATGACTAAAATAATTTCGGGAAGTGGTAAATTAGGGAGATGAATGCAAATTTTAATTAGAAGATTAGTAATTGATTTTATTTTAATAGCGATTTTTGCTTTTCATACATTTTCATAATTGGAATATGGATTTGTTTTCAGTTTAGGAAATTAACAAAAATAGAGAGGCAAAGATACAGAGATATAGAGGGATTAAAGGGTTTTGCAGTAGAGAGAAGAAACTTTGACATGATGGTAGGAATTAGGACATATGGGTGTCTATCAGCAGCTTACCGGAAAACTGGCTATTGCCAGTTGCAAGGATATGTTTGTTCCTTAATGTATCAGTTTGATTATTTTTCTGTTATGATTTAAATTTGAGGGACTTTTAAGTGCGTGAGTCTAAGTTGAGGGACTATATCTGTAATTTATGCATTAATTTGTTATTGTCTCGCTATTAGTTATAAGACACTGCTACATAAATCTTTGAAACATGAGTTACTCGCTGGAACTGATAATAATCCCTTTTCTGCTTCAGAAGTTCACAAATTTATATGCTGGAATTATAGCATTTTTTCTGATATGTAGAAATAAAAGGAAGTTTGACCATTAAAAGTTTATTCCTGTACTTATAGATAACTTTGTTTTGTCATTCGGATTGATGTTGCTGCTTTTGACACTTGCTGAAATGTTGCATGTATGTTTGTATAGTATTTCCAGCATTATCGCATATGAGATTAAGTAACACCTGTATCTGGTTGTAACTTGAAACCATTGTTTGTTAGTTTATCTTTCGAACTCTATGTAGTATCTTTTTTGCTTAATGTTCACAATCAAAGGCAGATTATGTCTTTTCACATCATCTTTGTCACATTTTGTGTTTGACAATTTACAGGTTTCAACACGATTCTTGTCTTCTAGTCCTCCTCTTTATTGGTTTGCAGCCCATATAATGATGTCTAATGGTATCGGTAGGATGTGGGGGTACTTGATTTGGGCATATTGCACGGCATATATCCTGCTAGGCAGTTTGCTATTTTCAACCTTCTACCCTTTCACTTGAAAAATTAAATCTGCAGTTTCGTTGTGTGCAAAATTAGAGCTTCTCTGGATGATGAGATATTTACAACACCCCAAGGCAAATCAAATACATGCAAACCAACCGTGAGATTACACGCAAAATATCCATTATCTTCTTGGGAACTATAGCTGAATATGTCGTCTGGTTGCTACTAGTTGCGATTGGGCTGCATCCAGGTGTTCTCTTTGTATTGTATAGTAATGACTACACTGGTGCACTTTTGGTGGAATGCTGTATCCGGTCTTTGAGATACAGAGTTGCTGGATAAAACAGTTGAAAATTGGAAATTTATGTAATTGGTGAATTTCGAATTGTTGTATCTAGGGGTGTACAAGTGTTTGAATCTTTCTGTGCTGAATGAAATACCGAATAAAAAGATTTAAAATCGAATTATATCGTTGGTTTTTTAACTTGAACCGAACTGAATTGTATCGTTAAATTTATTTAGAACGGTTTTAAATATTTTATTTAGAATCGAATAAAAAACTGTATCGAACTGTTCTGTAATTGAATTGTACCGAAAAAATCGATGATTATTAATTATTATATATAATAGTAATAATTTATATATAAATTGTATTTATAATTTTTATTTTATATGTATCGTATAAATTTAATTTCGTAATTATTTGCATTATATTTCAAAAAATTAAGATAATAATTAGTTAATAAATTAAATTAAATATTTTAATTATTAATAAGATAAAACTTAATTATTATAATAATTATTATATTTATATGAATATGAATATGTAAATAAAATGATTTGTGTTTAATTTAATTTACTTTTAATGTCATTCATCTACTATTTAATTTTTTTTATACAAATATCTATATAAATATATGTAAGGTAAGTAATTTATTATATAAGTATATTACAAATTAATTTCATTTATTTTTAATGTTATTTAACTAATACTTATTTATTTTTGGTACAATAACTACATGAGTATGTAAATTAAAATTGTAATTGTATATAGTTATTATTTATAATGAAATTTTACCAATTAATGTAAATATATGAGTATATAATTATCTTACCAATAATTTCATTTATTTTTAAAATCATTCAATTAGTATTAATCTATTTTTGGCACAATAGCTATACAAATAATCAAATATGTAAATTAATAATGTGATTATATACAATTATTATATGAGCAATCAAGTATGTAAATTAATAATATAATTATATATAATTATCATATATAACGAAATTTGCCAATTCATATAGTTATATTAGTGTATAATTATCTTACCAATTAATTTTATTTACTTTTAATATCAATTAATTAGTATTCATATATTTTTAGCACAATATATATTTGAGAGTATAAATTAATAATTTAATTATATATAGTTATCATATATACTTCATTAGTCCCATTTTAAAAGATGATTTTTTATTTTTTATGAAAATTAAGAAAATAATTAAAATATATTAATTTCATAAAAAAAACTATAGCCATTGATAAAAATATCCTTTTATATTTTCAAGAATTTCATTTAATTCTAATTAAAAGTAGAGAGTGATAAGAAAGAAATATTTATTAAAGTATATAATAAATAATGATATATATATAAATCTATTCATCAAATTCTGAAAAGAACATTTAAAGTAGGACAAAATAAAATAGAAAAAATAATATTTTAAAATAAGACGGAGGGAGTAATAATGTAGTTATATATAGTATATAATCATTTTATCAATTAATTTTATTTACTTTTAGCGTCACTCAACTAATATTCATTTATTTTTGTCACAATATCTATATGAGTAATCAAGTATATAAATAAATAATATAATTATATACAATTATTACATAAAATGAAATTTACCAATCATATAATTATACGAGTATAAAATCATTTTATGGTTTAATTTTATTTACTTTTAGTATCACTTGACTAGTACTCATATATTTTTAGCACAATACCTGTATGAGTTTGAGTATGTAAATTAACAATGTAATAATATGTAGTTATTATATATTATGGAATTTTATCAATTAAGTTAATTATATGAGTATATAATTATCTTATCAATTAATTTTATTTACTTTTAATGTTATTCAAATAATACTCATTTATTTTTTAACTCAATATGTATATGAATATATAAATTAATAATTTAATTTTATAGTTATTATACGTAATGAAATTTTAGTTATATATTTAAAAATGATAAAAGAGAAAAAATTAAAATTTTTTAAAGAGGAAATTAAAAATTAAATTTAAATTTTTTAGGAGGGAATATTTTTTGTTTTGTATTTTTGGAGGGAATTAAAAATTGAATTATTTGAGGTAAAAATATATATAAAAAATTAGGTTTATGTTAGTCCTTTTTCCTTTTCTTTTTTCGATTCTGCCCTTTCTGTCTTTCACCTATCTTTTTGCCTTTCACCACCTTGCTCTATCTCTCACCACCGCGTTTTGCCTTTGGCCACTGCCATCAATCTCTCGCCATCGCCCCTCTTTTACTCTCCTTGGTGACTAGTGTGTTTTCTCTATTCGTCATCGCCAAATTTAAGCTAGCAAATTGGCTCTGCCTCTTGCTATTGACATCTGTTTACAATTGAAGTTTTCATTTGTTATTAAAATTGGTTAAAATCGACTATACTTTTGTTTTAGCGGCATCAACTGAAAAATTTAAAAAGTTTGAACTAGGTAACTATTATATTTGCGTAAAATTTTAAATTGTGTAGTTAATATTTAGATTTTTATGATTTAATTATTTTAAATCTATGTTTTTTTAGATATTGTTCAAAATTTTCAAATTAATGCCAATATAATGTAGAAAAAGACTATCAAATGTTAATTTTTAAATTTTAACTAAAATTTTAATTGTACTTATTCAGATATTTTAATTATATTTGTCTTTATTATTATGTGAATTTATTTTGTAAACTTTTAAAAATATTGAATTATCTGAAATACTGGATTATATTGTACTGTATTGTTTAATACCGAAAAAACTGAAATACCGAATCGAACTGTATTGAATTTTTATAAGAACTGTACCGAATTGTTCTGAATTTTTAAGACAATAACAATACTTAATTTTTAAAATATCCAAAATTTTAAGATAATAAAAAAATTTGCAAATGTCCGAATTGTACCGTATCATGTACAACCTTAGTAGTATCCATGGCAACCATGGTGAAGTCAGGGTTTTTCAATTGCAAGGAATCTTCAATACTTGTTTTTTGATGTTTATTTTTGGGCCAACTAGTTATACTCGGTAATAGCAATTTCCAGTTATTTTTTACTCCTCAGAAATTAGAAACAATTGAATACTATAGAAAATAAACCAATTAGCTTCTATTTCATGTATACCAAATGGTTTATAATTATCCCCAACTGTTCTTTTCATTTTGCTATTGAGATTTTAAGACAAATGTGAATTCAATAACAACATATCAAGTAGGGGTGTATACGGATCTTGATCTTCCTGTACTGAACCAAAATACAGGAGAAAAAGATTCAAAACCGAACTATACCATTAATTTTTTGACTAGAACTGAACCAAACTATACAGTTGACTTTATTTTTAACAGATCTGAATATTTTATCCATAATCGGATCGAAAATCGTATTGAACTGTACCGAACTATTTTAAAACCGAATTATATCGAAAGACCTGATATTTATTAATTATTATATATAATACTAATAATTTATGTATAAATAGTATTTATAATTTCTATTTTATATGTACTATATAAATTTAGCTTTATAATTATTTGCATTATATATTTTAATGCACAAAATTAAAATAATAATTAGTTAATAAATTAAACTAAATATTTTAATTATTAATAAAATAAATTTAGTTATTATAATAATTATTGTATCTATATGTTTTTAATTTAATTGACCTTTAATTTTACTTAACTACTACTTAATTTTTATTTTGGTACAAATATTTATATAGATATGTAAGTTAAGCAATTTATCACATAAGTACTTTATAAATTAATTTTATTTATTTTTAATGTCACTCAACTAGTAGTCATCTATTTTTGGTAGAATAACTAGATAAGTATGTAAATTAAAAATGTAATTGTATATAATTATTATTTATAATGAAATTTTAACAATTAATGTAAATATATGAATATATAGTTATCTTTCCAATAATTTCATTTACTTTTAGCATCACTCAACTATTACTCATCTATTTTTAGCACAATAGCTATATGAGTAATCGAGTATGTAAATTAATAATGTAATTATATACAATTAATATATATAATGAAATTTAACAATTCATATAGTTATATAAGTATATAATAATTATACTAATTAATTTAAATTATTTTTAGTATCAATCAACTAATATTCATCTATTTTTGCCACAATACCTATACGAGTATGTGAATTGATAATGTAATTATATATAGTTATTATATATGCCAAAATTTTAGCCAATTAATGTAATTATAGCTTGATTTTATTAATATAATATATTCGAATAAAATCTCTAATTTCCAAATAGAAAATTTTCTCTTTATAAAAATTGAGTTATCTGTCAGGACCTATTTTGATGAAAATTCACTGATGTTGCTTGTTTAGGAGCATTTTGATAGATTGATTGATGCTAATGGTAATGAAACTGTGAGAGTTGCATGTAAGTTGAGTGGTAAAGATTATCAAGTGAAGAGTAAGTTAGGCACTTCTAGATTGTGAAAACATTTAAGAAAAAGTTGCATAAAGTTTTTAGATAAAAAAGAGTTAGTGGCTGCATATAAAAGTAAGGATAAGTCACAAACAACTTTGAGTTTTGCTGGGTTCGGTAATAATGTGTCATTAGTTAGTTGGAAATTTTATCAAAAAGCTTGTACAAAATCTTTAGTTAGGATGATCATTAGGGATGAACTACCATTTAATTTTGTGGAACATAAGGACTTTAGGGAATTTATTGAAGCAATTTGTCCTAAATTTAAAATTCTATCTAAAGTGACTATTGCTAAAAGATGTTGCTATCTTTTTATGAAGGAGAGAGATAAATTAAATGATTTTCTTAAACTTGAATGCAAAAGAGTTTCCTTGACAACTGATATTTGGACTAGCAATCAAAATGTGTCATGTTTGTGTTTAACTGCTCATTTTATTGATTTAAATTGGAAGATGCATAAAAAAATCTTAAAATTTTGTGTTATTAAAAGTCATAAGAGAAGTAATGTTGGTGTTGTTGTTGATAATTGTATGAATGATTGGGGTTTAACCAAATTGATGTGCATAACTACTGATAATGCAACATCTAATGATATTGTAGTTCAGCAGTTGAAAAATAAATTAAGCAAGAGATATGAATTTGTTTTGAGTGGTAAATCTTTTCACATGAGATGTACGTTGTGCTCACATTCTAAACTTAATTGTGAAAGATGGGGTTAAATGTGTTGAAGAGTCTATTAAAAAGGTTAGAGATGTTATCAAGTACGTTAAAAGCAGTCCTTAAAGGTTATATCCTTTCAAAAAATCTTATGAGACGGTACACATCAAGTATGCAAAGAGTTTTATTATAGATTTTCCTATTAGGTGGAATTCAACATACTTAATATTAGATATTGATTTGGAGTATTAAAAAGCTTTTAATAAATTGGAGGATATATATAGCAAATACTTCATTGAGTTTGGGCTTGTTTATTTGACTGAGGCTAATTGTAAACAACTCACAACTCACAACTCACAAAATTTTTGAAAAGGTTTTATGATGTGACTTGCAAATTGTTTGGGTCATTGTATTCAACTTCAAACTTGTATTTTCCAAATATTGTAGGTATTTTGAATTTGTTGCAATCTTCTCAAGTTAGTGGTGATGATTTTTTAATGGAAATGGAGAAACAAATGCAATTGAAATTTGACAAATATTGGAGTTCAATTAACAAGATGAATGTTATTTTTTTTATAGCTATGCTTTTAGATCCTAAATTCAAAATGAAATTTCTAATTTCAAAGTATACTGCTTTTTATGGTGAGCTTGAATCAGAAAATGTAGTTTCTAAAGTGACAGCTGCTTTAAATGAATTGATAGAAGAATAAAAAAAATAAAAAAAAGTTAATGCTGATAAAATTGTAGACCCACCACTAAATTCTGATGAAATTAATGATGATGTTAATGCGTGATTTTTGGAAATAAGGATAAAGAGCAAGTTATATTTTAAAGAGATTTGGATGCTTATTTGACCGATAAATTAGTAAAAAATTCTCCTGATTTTGATATTTTAAGTTAGTGAAAGATAAATGAGCCAAATTATCCAATTTTAGCTAAAGTTGTTAGAGATATCTTAGCTGTTTAGTATTCGACTATAGTTTTTGAATCAGCTTTTAGCACTGGATGAAGGACTTTAGACAAATTTAGAAGTTTTTTAACTCCAATTACAGCTGAAGTTATTATTTGTTGTCAAAACTGGTTAAGATCGGATACACTTTTAGCTTCAGAGGCATTAATCGAATAATTTGAAAAGTTTGAATCAGGTAATTATTATATTTACATAAATTTTTAATTTTTTTTATTTAATGTTTATATTTTTTTTGTGATATTGCTCAAAATTCTGAAATCAGTGTCAGCATAATGCAGAGAAAGACTATTGAATATTAATTTTTAATTAATATACTTTGATTTAAACTTTAATTATATTTATTGAGATATTTTAAATGTATTTATATTTATTATTTTGTGAATTTATCTTGCAAAATTTTAAAAATATTGAATTATCCGAAGTATCAAATTGTATTGTATTGTATCGTATCGAAAGAACCGAAGAACCGTACTGAACTGTATTGATTTTTTTATAGAATTGTATCGAATTGTTTCGAATTTTCAAGATAGTTATAATACTTAATTTTTAAAATATTCAAAATTTCAAAATAATATGGAGATTTGTAAATTTCCAAATTGTATCGCACCGTGTACATCCCTAATATCAAGTATTATAAGTG
Organism: Excoecaria agallocha; assembly: GCA_037975025.1. Lineage (NCBI taxonomy): Eukaryota > Viridiplantae > Streptophyta > Magnoliopsida > Malpighiales > Euphorbiaceae > Excoecaria > Excoecaria agallocha. The sequence goes on along the minus strand of CM075806.1, from coordinate 10,707,472 downwards.
ATCTTTTGAGCAGATTTCGATCAAAGGGCTAAAAATAATTTAATGTAAAAAAAATATTCGAGTTGTATTTTTCCTTTTCAAAATGATTCTTAATAATAAGTCTATGCCCGTATAATGTATCTTTTTACTTCTACTAGTCATTAGGCTGCATTGCATGTGATTGTAAAATATTATGTTAATAATTAAGTTGTAAAATGTATTTGTAACTTGGATAATAATTGATATAATTTTTGTGTTTAATGTAACGAAATAATAATTTTAAAATTAAATTTGTTTTATATAGTTTTTTTAACAAATTATTTATTTTTTGATAGATTTAACACATTACAATTAAAACTCATAAAGATAAACGCAAGTTGAGAAATATGATATTTAAATTTTTCAATATTACTTTTTAATCATATATCTTTAAAAGTGCGGACTACAGATAATTTTTAATTTTTAAAAGTTATTACCTAATTTGAGTAACATTTTTTTTTATTGGTATGCCAAAAGACTAAAATGTTTTTCCAAAATAAAAATTTACCAAACAAAATACATATATCCATGAAAAAAATAACGGTTTCAAATTTTATTTAAATTTATGTCAATGTTATAACAGTTTTTTAAAAAAATAATACACGACTAAATTTCATACGGGAGGTGAAAGTATTAGCAAATTTTCAACTAAAAATTGCATTAAATATTTTTTTTATTAGGTTCTGATATGATAATTATAGATATTTTTTTAGAAGAACTATAAATATATAAGAAGTTAAAAAAGAGTCCGCCTTTGTGCACGTTCTTTCTCTCTAGGTCGGTCGTTTGACATGAGTTTCTTTCGTCTTGTGCCTCGGTCTTTTCCTTTGGTCTTTTCTATTTCGGTTTCGCTCTGGGCATGCAATAGAGTCAGAGGCGCAATTGGAGTTATGAGTCTTGCTTGGTAGGGTGTTTTCTGACTTCTACTGTGGTAAAGTTTGATCCAACGAGGAATGCTTTAGCTGATCTATAGACCCTTTTAGGTGGAGTCTGCATTCAGAAATAAGGTCCCACAAGGTTTCTTTTTTTGCGGATACGAGTTGAAGTCGATGTTAGGCAGCCATTAGCAATGAAGAAGAAACTTGTTTTTAAAGATGGTTCTCATGTGTACGCTCTGTTCAAATATGAAAGACTTACTGTTTTTTATTACATGTGTGGGAGATTGGGACATACAGATAGCTTTTGCAAATTAAGAGTTCATGAAAAGTCTCATTCAATTACTTTAGAATGGGATTATTTCATTAGTCATGGGTAATCGAGCTAAAACAATGGCGAGTAATTGATTGAGAAAATGATGCAGGACAGCTGATTCCAAGTTCAACGACAAGATTAAAGGGATTTGGAAGATATAAGGATATGTATTCGAATTTGAATAGAGAGAGGAAGAATCCCAAATATTTGGGAAACAACAATGTTACTACAACAGCAACTGATTTGTCAACTAAGTTAGATATGGATCATGATTTGCCTTTGGGCGACCTTGAGTCTAAGGCTATGGGCTTGGAACACGTAAGAGCCCACATTATTAGTTTTGAAGATGTTTCTTTATCTGTGGAGGAAGGAAAGAAATGACATCATCCAAACAATTTTAGGAAGAACTTCTACTTATTCATTAGTGCAGTAGAATGAGATATCGGCCTTCAGGCCTGCTGGACGCCATGAAAACTTTAAGTTAAAACTGCCGAGGATTGGGAAATCTTCGAGCAGTAGCAGCTCTTATGGAGTTAAATAAGAGGTACAGACCTGATATTATTTTCCTTATAGAGACTTTGGTAGAGAAGAATAGGGTTGGTGTTATTAAATCTAGAATTGGTTTTGATAATTGCTTTATTGTGGACCGGTTAGGTAGGGGAAGAGGTTTAGCTATTTTATCGAATAATAATTTGGACATCTCGATTGTCTAGTTCTCAAACAATTTTATTGATATGTAGATTAGCTTGCTGACTGGTAATAGATGGTTTTTAACTGGCTTTTATGGCATTCCCCATCGAGAAAAGAGAAGAAAACCTTAGGATATTCTTCTTAAGCTAGCTGAATATAGAACAGAGCCTTGGGCAGTCATTGGGGATTTCAATGATTTAATTTCTAATTTTGAGAAGGAAGGTGGAATTTCTCATCCCTTTAGCTTATTGGAAGGATTTTGGGACACTCTATTCAGGTGCAATTTAGTGGATCTTCCTTTGATTGGTCATCAATTTACGTGGGAGTGAGGGAGAAATTCTGTAAGTTTTATTCAAGAATGCCTTGATTGTTGCGTGGTCAATCCGGGCTGGAGTAATTTATTTCCTTGTGCTCGGTTGGAGAGTCTCTTTGGTGTTACTTCTGACCACTCTCCTATTCTCTTATCTTGTGATCTTTATCTACCTCGCTCTTTTAAACAACATTTTCGGTTTGAAAATGCTTGGCTTCTCTATCTTGAAATCACTAATGTTGTTTTATCTAGTTGGAACGAGAGCAATTCTCTTACTCTTATAGAAAGAATCAGGAGATGTGGCAAGGCATTATTTGATTGGGGTCGAAATTTAGTAGGGGATTTCGAGCACCGGAAGAAAGTTTTGTATGACTCTATTGCTAGACAGTGTGGGGGTATTGTCAACCTGCTTCAATTAAGGGAGGATTTAGCTCAGGTTATTGAGAGTGAGGAGCTATTTTGGAAGCAACGTTCCAAGGAGTTTTGGCTCAAGCATGGAGATAGGAACTCAAAGTATTTCCATTTGCAAATGAAGTCCAAAAAATGAAGAAATTTTATTGCTGCTTTGAAAGATGACCCAAGAAGATGGATTTTTGATTCGGATAGGCTCAAGAGGCATGTTTATGATTACTTTTCTTGTCTTTTTTTGATAGATTTTGGAAATTGTGATAATGTGCTTAAAAACATTGAGCCTAGAGTTTCAGTTGCAGACAACAAGATGTTACTAGCTCTTTTGACTACTGAAGAGATTAAGTCTGTCGCTTTTCAAATGTATCCTGACGAGTCTCCTAGACTTGACGGTATGAATCCCTCATTTTATAAAAAATTCTGGCATATAGTAGGGCCTGATGTGGTTGCTAACTGTCAAGCATGGTTTAATAGCTATTGTTTCCATGCATATTTAAATGAGACTATGATTGTTTTTATCCCTAAAAAGAATAATCATAGCTCTATTAGAGATTTGTGACCTATCTCTTTGTATAATGTGGTATATAAGATTTTTGCGAAGGTTTTAGCTAACAGACTTAAGAGAATTTTGTCTAGTATTATTTCAGACTCTTAGTCTGATTTTGTTCCAGCTCGAGCTATTACTGATAATATCTTGATTGCATTTGAAGTTATTCATCATATGAAGGGTAATAATAAGAAGAACAAAAGGGAGGTTGCTTTTAAGATAGACATCAACAAAGCTTATGATAGAGTTCGTTGGGAATATTTACGTCTTATGCTTCTCGAAATGAGCTTTACTGATAAATGGGCTAAATTGATTATGCTTCGTGTCTATTCTATTTGTTATAATGCTACTCTGAATGAAGAAGAAATAGGACCAATTATGCCTAATAGAGGCCTTAGGTAAGGAGATCCCATTTCTCCCTATTTGTTCATTATTTGTGCAAAAGGCTTATCAGCTTTGTTTCGTAAAGCAGAAGAAATGGGCTTTATTCACGGATGCCAGATTAGTAAAAGTGGACCTAGTATTTTACACCTTCTTTTTGCCGATGATTCTTTCTTCTTCTTTCGAGCTAATTTGGAGGAGAGTGCTCGTGTTAAGCATTTGTTATTGACATATGAAAATGCTTCGGGTTAGGCTATAAACTTCCAAAAATCTAGCACATTCTTTAGTACAAATGTGGGGTTAGAGTTGCAGGCTATAAACTTCCAAAAATCTAGCACATTCTTTAGTACAAATGTGGGGTTAGAGTTGCAAACTCATATTGCTAATATTTTAGGTCTTCACAATAGTATTAATCACGAAAGATATCTGGGCTTGCCTTTATTAGTTAGAAGAAATGAGAGGTATGTGTTTGCATTTTTACGGGATAAATTAGCAAGTAGGTTATAGAGTTGGAGTGGTCGATTTCTTTCTAAGGCTGGCAAGGAGGTGTTGGTGAAATCAGTGGCCTACGTTTTGCCTAGTTTTTGTTTAGGTGTTTTCTTAATCCTCTTATCTCTATGTGATGCTCTCCAATGGATGATGAATAGCTTTTGGTGGGGTTAAAAGGCTAATGGGAAGGATAAAATGCATTAGATGTCTTGGGACAAACTGTGCCGAAGTGAAGAGGAGGGAGGGATAGGTTTTTGTGACTTACATCATTTTAATTTAGCCATCCTTAGTAAACAAGCTTAGTGTCTTTTGTCGAATTTAAGCTTTTTGATTACTAAAATTCTTAAAGCTAAATACTACCCAGAAGGGGATTTTTTAACTACAAGGTTGGGATCCAACCCCAGTTTCATATAGAGAAGCTTATTTGAAATAAGGGACTTGCTGAGTCTAGGAATGAGATGGATAGTTGGTGATGGCTTGTTAATAAAGGTTTGGTTAGATCCTTGGCTCCCTAATGCTGAATCTTTTTTTTTGTTTTTAGCCTTTATTTAGATAGTTTTGAGGATCTTTTGGTAAATGACCTTTTGAATGAGGATTTGAGGAGTTGGACTGAGGACCTTATGCGTGGCTTGTTGACAAAGGAGGAAGCTGAAAGTCTTTTAAACATTCAGTTAAGTTTTAATAGGAGGATTGATAGATTGATTTGGCATTTTTCAAAGGCAGGTTCTTATACAATGAAGTCAGCTTATGCTCTTATTCATGGAATTGCTTCTCATAATGGCTTTGCTTTTAATGTGTGGAAGAGGATTTGGAGAGCTGAGGTTCCACCTAAAGTCTATAATTTTGCATGGTGAATGTTGTGTAATATTTTGCCGACCAATTTGAAGCTTCAAGAAAAAGGCATATCTGTTGGAGGAGGGTGTAAACGGTGTGGGGCATTTGAGTCTCTTGTGTATGTCTTCTTTGAGTACTCCAAAGTTAGAGGCTGTTGGGATTGTCTGGATGTTTCTATCAGCTATCCGAATGGTGATGATCTTTATTCCTGGATAGAGTCGTTGTTTCAGTGCTATAGCAGGAAGAAAGTAGCAAATATGTTATGTTTGTTATGGTGTATCTGGTATATGCATAACTTGTTTTTTTGGTAGGGTAAAAGTCTCCCAAATAATCTTATCATTTCTCATGCACGGGATTTTCTGGGAGATTGGAGGAAAGCTATGGCTTCTCATAATGCTATAACCAGACAAGTTCCACTTCATGATGATGGGGTTTATACATGGAAGTGTCCTCCTGTAACGTCCTCAGATCCGCCGCTAGCACAGTATTGTCCGCTTTGCCACCTGTCACTCTACATGTCTGATTTGGAGAACATGCCGGAGCTAGGTGACTCACGGTTTTGTCCTTAGGCCTCAACCCAAAGCGCGCTATACTGGGGAGAGGTATCTACATCCTTATTAGGCATGCTTCGTTCTCCTTTCCAACCGATGTGGGATTGGGACACAATCCACCCCCCTTAAGGTTCGGCCCAGCGTCCTCGCTGATACATCGGTCCGGCACCGACTCTGATACCAATTGTAACGTCTCTGGATCAGCCGTCAGCACAGTATTGTCCGCTTTGCCACCTGTCACTCCACATGTCTGCTTTGGAGAACATGCCGGAGCTAGGCAACTCGCGGTTTTGTCCTTGGGCCTCAGCCCAAAGCGGGCTATGCTGGGGAGAGGTATCCATATCCTTATTAGGCCTGCTTCGTTCTCCTTTCCAATCGATGTGGGATTGGGACATAATTTTTAGCTTAACGCGTGATTTTCTCCGCACGTAGGTTGATAAGTGGTATGCTCGAGACAAGTAAAACAGATATTTTGAAAATGATGCAGCTGAGATTAGCAGATGGATATGGTTACACCAAGAAGATGAGTATACTACACTAATATTATGTAATGCCCCTCAGTGTACCCTAGAAGAATTAACACTAATTAATTATTAGTGTCCATGTTTAATTGTGTGTATGTATGTATTGAAGGACTTAATTGAAAAGCAAAAGAGTAAGTTTTGGGGCATTATTAGAAATAAAGGAAAGTTGTGGGACTAAATGGCAACTTTGACTTAAACTTGACATTTGGACCAATTGGAAATTAAAGTGAGGTAGATATTTATGATGAAGGAGGGCCGGCCAACTCATGGTCTTCACTCTCCATCTTCATCTTCTCTATCTCCTAAACCCTAAACTCTCTCTCATCCTCTCTCTCTTTAGATTTCTTGGAATTTTTGAGAAAGAAGTAAAGGTTTACTTGGTTTTTGGGGGTTAAGGTAACTTGCTTCTCCTTTAATGTAAGTGATTCTTTGTATAGCTTGTTAGATTTTCATAGAAGTGTTTTATGTGTTTTAGAAGGAGAAACAAGTAAAAGAAAGGGGAAGGAGACTCTTCAAGGTTGAAGAGAAAGGAAGAGTTATAACAAGGTATGGGAACTTAGAATTTTGTATGTGTATTTATATGTATCTTGATTTGTCAGGAGAGAGATTTTGAGTGCCTCTCTCATGTGTGTTATGGATGATTTAAAGCTTAGAAAGGGTTTAAAGTTGGAAGTATGTGAGTTTTGGTTGGAAGCATGAAAATCTGTTTTTAAAGATCATTTGACTAGTCTGTACACTTTTGCTCATATCTTGAGATATAGTTGCTCAAATGATGAAATTCCAGTTGCTATAGAAATTAGACTTGCATGTCTTGATTTTGTTAGAAGAAACTGAAATTTGATTTTCACTGCATGATAGTGAAAATCGGTATTGAAATCTGATTGTGGTTGTGATTTCTGCCTTTGTGAACAGTCTGTGGTTTTTATTGAATAACTGGAGTTTTACAGGTCCTATTGAGGAGATTTTTAGTGTTTTGAAAACTAGAATTTGTAAACCTAAAACTTTGTAGAAGATAGTGTTTTCTGAAAAATCCATTTGGTATGTCGAAATTAAGATGCAATCTGAGTTTTTACATTAATTTACAGGATTTTTGAACAATAATCACTATAAGGCGGTTGCCCCGTCGTTTTATGTCGCGAGCGCGACATCAAACGGAAGCCTTGTGTCGCGAGCGCGACTTATGCCGCGAGCGCGACATCAAGAAATGCTTATTTAGGCCATTGCCTTCTGTCGCGAGCGCGACATTAAAGAGTGGTTCCAGGCCATTGTTCTCTGTCGCGAGCGTGATTGTCGCCGCGGCCGCGACATTCGTCGCGAGCGCGACAATATGCCTTTATGTTTGTATTTTTTTTTTGACTTCAATTGGGATTTAAAATTTGCCTAAACCCTTCTAAGCTTACAAATCATCCTGAATTACAAGTTACAGTAAGGCATCTCTTTAATTACCAGATTCGCTAATAACAAAAAGGTATGTTTTATTACCTTAAATGAGTTTATGCAAGCGTTATTCCCTTGTAATACAAATAAATGATTATTTTGACAATAAAGAATAGTAATAAATGATAGTAAAGTTTTCTTGCATTTATTAATGCTATAATGGTATCTGTTGATGCAATGTCACATAATATGAAAAGTAATCGAATTAGGCCTGCACTTAAAGGCTTGGTAGTGGATAGATAGGCATGCCTATAGGGTTATCGCAGCTGCTTCTGTTTGACTCTTATGAGTCTTTTGTTTGTCTCTACATGAGACTTCTGTTCGGATACCTACGTGTATCCTTCTGTTTAGATACCTACGGGTATCCTTCTGTTTTGATACCTTCGGGTATCCATTGCACCCGTTATCCACACCCACAGGGAATTGTAAGCAGGCCATTTGTGAAAATACATTATAAAGTATGTTATTGTTCTGATTATATGATACTGTTATATCTTGATTAATCTTGTAAGGCTTTGTATTTCTATCATTATTGAATGATTGGAAATAGCTACTGTAAGTAGTTATCTGCATGTTATTAGTTGTTCCCCACTAAGCTTTATAGCTTAGCACGGGTGTTTATCCGTGTAGGTTTGCAAGGTAGATCGTGTGTTCAGGGACAAAGCCAATAATCTCACAAGTCAACACAAGATTAGAAGTAGCATAAATGTTTGAGATTGATTTTTTTTTTGTATCTCTTTTGGTTACATCTAAGGCATTTGTATACGTATAAAGGCATGTAATTATAAAGTTATGTAAAGAATACTCTGCAGCAAGTGAAAGTATAAGTACATGATCATGCATGATGTGTATAGAATGTATGTATGTATGTTTATATATGCATCATTAACAGATAAGTCATAGCATTGATAGAATTAATGAATGTAATTAGTAACAGTAATTAGGATTATCTAGTATAGTCATTACATTTTTGGTATCAGAGCGCCTTGGTTTAGGCGGTTCTGGCCAATAGGAATTTCAAGTGTCTTAGATATAGAATTTTGTTGTTGTTGGCTGATTGTGGCTGTCCCTGTGTTTCTTTGTTATAGTTATAGATGGAAAGGTATCGTGAAGTTGTAGATGAGTCGGCTGAAAGTAATCTGCCGGGTCAATCGAATCCTTCTCAGCCAGAATCTTCTGCATCTACTAGAGGTGGTGCAACTGCTGTTGAGTCTGGGGAAGCTTTGTTGAAGATTTCCCAGGATATGGCTCAGATTTTACATAGGATGACTGCACCAAAGGCTCCAATTTCTGAGATTAGAAAGCATGGTGCAGAAGAGTTTCTAGGCTCTACTTGGGAAGAGTCTGAGAAAGCTGAGCTGTGGCTTGAAAGAGTAGAAAGGGTTTTTACCGAAGTTCAGTGCCCCGCCAGTCAAAAGGTGACTTGTGCTGTGTCCTTACTTCAGGGAGCAGCGTATGACTGGTGGAAACTGGTTCTGACTCAACCTCAGCTACCTGATTCCCTCTCTTGGGAATTCTTTGTAGCTGAGTTTAAAAGGAGATATGTGACAGAAGCTTATAAAGATGAAACGTTGAAGCAGTTTCTGAATCTTAAGCAAAGAGGTATGTCAGTGGCTGAATATGAAGCCGAATTCAATCGCTTGAGCAAGTATGCACCAAAACCAATGTTAACTGGGACTTTCAAGTGTCGCCAGTTCGAAGATGGATTAAATGATCAGATTCGGGATCATTTGATAGGGCCTATTTCTCTCCATCCTGTGGATTATCATCAGCTGGTTCAAGCAGCTATCCGGGTTGAGAAGGAAGAAAATATGAAAAGAGAAAGAGAGCAAAGAAGAAGAAGTTTTTCTCGGGGTGGTTCCACATCCGAGAAAAGATCGAGGTTGACTCAAGGAGATCAACCATTGCCATTTGGCAATTACCCTGCATCTAGAGGTAGACAGCAGGGGACTTTTTCTACAGCTGGCTCAGGTAGAGGTGTTGTATCAGGACAAGGCAGAGGCCAAGCTCCAGAATGTACCTATTATTTTAGGCGACATTGGGGCACTTATAGAATGCTCACCGGTGGTTGCTTCAGATGTGGCAGCACGGAGCATTTTATAGCTAATTGTCCTATGCCGCAGGATCAAGTTTCGAGTCAACAGAGTAACCGAGGAGCTTCTAATACACCCTCTTTTGGTAGAGGTCGTGGTAGAGGCATAGGTGGATCGGGCCAGTTTAGAGCCCAGTCCAGGAATGTTTCTGAGTCGGTAGATCGACCTTTTGCTCCTACACCTCCTATTCGAGCTTATGCTATGAAAGGTCGAGAAGATGCTGATGCTCCTGAGATCATAGCTGGTATATTCTCCCTCTTTGATACTGATGTGCATGTGCTTATAGACCCGGGATCTACACATTTTTATATTTGTAATGGGGAGCTGGGTAGAAATGTGTCTGTTGTTGATCATATGACTTATGATATATGTGTAATTAGTCCTTTGGGCCATTGTATTCATGTGAATGAAGTTTATAGAAATTGCCCTATTAGAATTCAAGAGAGAGAGTTCCCAGCTGACCTAATTGTTTTGCCTTTTCATGAGTTTAATGTAATCCTGGGTATGGATTGGCTGTCTAGATATCATGCCATAGTGGACTGTAAAGCTAAAACAGTATTGATTAAGAGTGATGGGGAAGTAGAGACATTGATTCAGGGTATTAAGTCAAAACCCTTAACCAATGTTATCTCTGCTATGAAAGCAAAAAGATTTCTTAGAAAAGGATGCGAAGCGTATCTAGCTTTGGTTCTTGATTCTAAGAGAGAGACAGTCGATCTTCAAAATGTTCCTGTGATTAATGAGTTTTCTGATGTGTTTCCTGAGGAACTTCCAGGTTTGCCGCCCGAGAGAGAAGTTGAGCTATCTATTGAGACTTTGCCTGGAACTGCTCCTATCTCTAGAGCACCCTACAGAATGGCACCAACAGAATTGAAAGAATTAAAAGTTCAGCTGCAAGAATTGTTAGATAAAGGCTTCATTAAGCCTAGTGTGTCACCCTGGGGCGCACCTGTGTTATTTGTTAAAAAGAAGGATGGTACCTTGAGAATGTGCATTGACTACAGACAACTTAACAAAGTGACAGTGAAGAACAAGTATCCTTTACCTCGGATTGAGGATCTCTTTGATCAGTTAAGGGGTGCAGGAGTGTTTTCTAAAATTGACCTGAGGTCGGGATACTATCAACTTCAGGTCAAAGATATGGATGTGCAAAAGACTGCTTTTAGAACTCGATATGGTCATTACGAATTCTTAGTAATGCCTTTCGGGTTGACTAATGCACCTGCAACTTTCATGGATTTGATGAATAGGGTGTTCAGACCCTATTTAGATCAATTTGTCGTGGTGTTTATAGATGACATTTTAGTCTATTCTCGTGATGAAGCGGAGCATGCTGAGCATTTGAGAATAGTGTTACAGACCCTGAGAGAGCAACAGCTTTATGCCAAGTTAAGCAAATGTGAATTCTGGCTTAAAGAAGTTTCTTTCCTTGGGCACGTGGTGTCTTCAGAAGGCATCAGGGTGGACCCTAGGAAGATTGAGGCTATAGTAAACTGGAGACTGCCTAAAAATGTGCCAGAAGTCCGAAGTTTCTTGGGCTTAGCTGGCTATTATTGGCGGTTTGTGAAAGGTTTTTCAGTTATTGCCTCTCCGCTCACTAAGTTACTTCGGAAAGAAGCTAGATTTGAGTGGACATATCGTTGTCAAGCCAGTTTTGATCAGTTAAAAAGGATGTTAACGGAAGCTTCAGTTCTTACCCAACCAATAACGGGTAGAGAATATGCTATGTATAGTGATGCATCGAGTAATGGTTTGGGATGTGTGTTGATGCAAGAAGGTAAAGTAGTGGCTTATGCATCCAGACAGTTGAAGCCTCATGAACAGAATTATCCGACTCATGATTTGGAATTGGCCGCAGTTATGTTTGCTTTAAAGATTTGGCGGCATTACCTGTATGGTGAGAAGTGCAGAATCTATACGGATCACAAGAGTCTTAAATACTTGCTTTCTCAGCGAGATCTCAATTTAAGACAACGCAGATGGTTAGAATTGTTCAAGGACTATGATTGTATCATTGATTACCACCCAGGAAAGGCTAATGTGGTTGCTGATGCTTTGAGCCGAAAGATGGTGGCAGCTATGTTATTACAAGGTTATAGATGGAAATTTGCATCCGATGGGGCTTTGTTAGCTCAATTGCGAGCTCGCCCTAATCTCAGGCAGACAGTTCTTGATGCACAATCAGATGATGTTAAGTTACAGCAGTTGGCTCAAACAGTTCATGCAGGAGGTCCGATAGAATATTCTATTGGACTAGATGGTGGTTTATATTATCGAAATCGGTTATGTGTACCAAATGTTAAAGAATTGAAGGAAGCATTATTGCAAGAAGCCCATAACACCGTATTTACCATGCATCCTGGTAACAACAAGATGTATAGAGATTTGAAACAATTCTATTGGTGGCCAGGAATGAAAAGAGATGTGACTGAGTATGTTTCTAAGTGCCTAACATGTCAGCAAGTAAAAGCAAAGCATCAACTTCCTTCGGGATTACTGAACCCTTTTCCCATTCCTCAATGGAAGTGGGACAATGTTACTATGGATTTTGTTACAGGTCTACCCACTACTCAAAGGAAACATGATGTAGTGTGGGTCATAGTAGACAGATTAACCAAGGTGGCTCATTTTGTACCGGTTCGAACCAATTACTCAATGGACAAGTTAGCTGAGTTGTATATTGATCAGATTGTTAGACTGCATGGGGTACCAATCTCAATTGTTTCAGATCGGGATCCGAGGTTCACATCCAGATTTTGGAAAAGTCTACAGCAAGCTTTAGGTACAAAGCTTCTTTTTAGTACTGCTTTTCATCCTCAGACTGATGGGCAGTCAGATAGAATCATTCAGGTGTTAGAGGATATGTTAAGAGGCTGTGTTTTAGATTTTCCAGGAAGTTAGGACAAATATGTGACTTTGATGGAGTTTGCATATAACAATGGCTATCAAACTAGCATTGGTATGCCACCATATGAAGCTCTCTATGGTAGAAAATGCAGAACTCCTTCCTGTTGGATGGAATTAGCTGAAAATAAATTGACGGGTCCTGACATTGTTAAAGATACTGAAGAAAAGATCCAACTTGTCAAACAACGATTGAAAGAAGCCAGTGATAGACAGAAATCATATGCAGATCTGAAAAGAAAAGACATTGAGTATCAGGTTGATGATAAAGTGTTTCTAAAAGTGTCCCCATGGAGAAAAATACTACGATTTGGAAAGAAAGGAAAACTCAGTCCCCGGTTTATTGGTCCTTACAGAATCCTAGAAAGGATTGGACCGGTAGCATATCGATTAGATCTTCCTAATGATCTATCAAAGTTGCATAATGTTTTTCATGTTTCGATGCTCCGGCGATATCGATCTGATGAGTCACATATCATACCAGTGCAAGATATCAGTGTCAGAACTGATTATACGTATGATGAAGAGCCTAAACAGATTTTAGCCAGGGAAGTTAAACAGTTAAGGAACAAAGAAATCCCTCTAGTCAAAGTGTTATGGCAACATCATGGAATACAAAAAGCGACTTGGGAACCTGAAGCAACTATGCGGGCTCAATACCCTCAGCTCTTCAGTACAGGTATAATTTCGAGGACGAAATTCTTTTAGGGGGAGAGAGTTGTAATGCCCCTCAGTGTATCCTAGAAGAATTAACACTAATTAATTATTAGTGTCCATGTTTAATTGTGTGTATGTATGTATTGAAGGACTTAATTGAAAAGCAAAAGAGTAAGTTTTGGGGCATTATTAGAAATAAAGGAAAGTTGTGGGACTAAATGGCAACTTTGACTTAAACTTGACATTTAGACCAATTGGAAATTAAAGTGAGGTAGATATTTGTGATGAAGGAGGGCCGGCCAACTCATGGTCTTCACTCTCCATCTTCATCTTCTCTATCTCCTAAACCCTAAACTCTCTCTCATCCTCTCTCTCTAGATTTCTTGGAATTTTTGAGAAAGAAGTAAAGGTTTACTTGGTTTTTGGGGGTTAAGGTAACTTGCTTCTCCTTTAATGTAAGTGATTCTTTGTATAGCTTGTTAGATTTTCATAGAAGTGTTTTATGTGTTTTAGAAGGAGAAACAAGTAAAAGAAAGGGGAAGGAGACTCTTCAAGGTTGAAGAGAAAGGAAGAGTTATAACAAGGTATGGGAACTTAGAATTTTGTATGTGTATTTATATGTATCTTGATTTGTCAGGAGAGAGATTTTGAGTGCCTCTCTCATGTGTGTTATGGATGATTTAAAGCTTAGAAAGGGTTTAAAGTTGGAAGTATGTGAGTTTTGGTTGGAAGCATGAAAATCTGTTTTTAAAGATCATTTGACTAGTCTGTACACTTTTGCTCATATCTTGAGATATAGTTGCTCAAATGATGAAATTCCAGTTGCTATAGAAATTAGACTTGCATGTCTTGATTTTGTTAGAAGAAACTGAAATTTGATTTTCACTGCATGATAGTGAAAATCGGTATTGAAATCTGATTGTGGTTGTGATTTCTGCCTTTGTGAACAGTCTGTGGTTTTTATTGAATAACTGGAGTTTTACAGGTCCTATTGAGGAGATTTTTAGTGTTTTGAAAACTAGAATTTGTAAACCTAAAACTTTGTAGAAGATAGTGTTTTCTGAAAAATCCATTTGGTATGTCGAAATTAAGATGCAATCTGAGTTTTTACATTAATTTACAGGATTTTTGAACAATAATCACTATAAGGCGGTTGCCCCATCGTTTTATGTCGCTAGCGCGACATCAAACGGAAGCCTTGTGTCGCGAGCGCGACTTATGCCGCGAGCGCGACATCAAGAAATGCTTATTTAGGCCATTGCCTTCTGTCGCGAGCGCGACTTATGTCGCGAGCGCGACATTAAAGAGTGGTTCCAGGCCATTGTTCTCTGTCGCGAGCGTGATTGTCGCCGCGGCCGCGACATTCGTCGCGAGCGCGACAATATGCCTTTATGTTTGTATTTTTTTTTCGACTTCAATTGGGATTTAAAATTTGCCTAAACCCTTCTAAGCTTACAAATCATCCTGAATTACAAGTTACAGTAAGGCATCTCTTTAATTACCAGATTCGCTAATAACAAAAAGGTATGTTTTATTACCTTAAATGAGTTTATGCAAGCGTTATTCCCTTGTAATACAAATAAATGATTATTTTGACAATAAAGAATAGTAATAAATGATAGTAAAGTTTTCTTGCATTTATTAATGCTATAATGGTATCTGTTGATGCAATGTCACATAATATGAAAAGTAATCGAATTAGGCCTGCACTTAAAGACTTGGTAGTGGATAGATAGGCATGCCTATAGGGTTATCGCAGCTGCTTCTGTTTGACTCTTATGAGTCTTTTGTTTGTCTCTACATGAGACTTCTGTTCGGATACCTACGTGTATCCTTTTGTTTAGATACCTATGGGTATCCTTCTGTTTTGATACCTTCGGGTATCCATTGCACCCGTTATCCACACCCACAGGGAATTGTAAGCAGGCCATTTGTGAAAATACATTATAAAGTATGTTATTGTTCTGATTATATGATACTGTTATATCTTGATTAATCTTGTAAGGCTTTGTATTTCTATCATTATTGAATGATTGGAAATAGCTACTGTAAGTAGTTATCTGCATGTTATTAGTTGTTCCCCACTAAGCTTTATAGCTTAGCACGGGTGTTTATCCGTGTAGGTTTGCAAGGTAGATCGTGTGTTCATGGACAAAGCCAACAATCTCACAAGTCAACACAAGATTAGAAGTAGCATAAATGTTTGAGATTGATTTTTTTTGTATCTCTTTTGGTTACATCTAAGGCATTTGTATACGTATAAAGGCATGTAATTATAAAGTTATGTAAAGAATACTCTGCAGCAAGTGAAAGTATAAGTACATGATCATGCATGATGTGCATAGAATGTATGTATGTATGTTTATATATGCATCATTAACAGATAAGTCATAGCATTGATAGAATTAATGAATGTAATTAGTAACAGTAATTAGGATTATCTAGTATAGTCATTACATATTACGTTATTTTAGCATGTACATGATTAAATTGTTGTAATATTAATAATATTTTGCTGATGTTGAAAAAGAGATTTTATAGCTGTTATAATGGTATGATGAAATTATATAAATGTAGTTGAGGACAGAAATATTTATTTTACAGATGAAGAATGTTGGTTTGAATGTTTTGTTGAGACGGATGGGGATTTATTTGTTGGAGTTTGATTGAAGCTGTGGAAATAGTTATAAGATGATAGAAGTGTTGATTTTTATATTCCCATTTCTCAGGAAGTTGTCAAAATTTAGGGAAAACTCTATCAAAATTTCTAGTAAATGAATAGTAATGCTATTATATCAAGATTTTAAGAAGTAAATTTTATTAGTTAGTCATCTTAAAGGAGAGTAAGTTCGGATGTGACATCCGATATCTGGGTCGTTAAACTGACCAGGTATAGGGTGTTACACCTCCTTTGGGCTCCTAGAAATGTAATGTGGATGCCTCTGTTTCTACTAGTAATGATGGTGCAGGCTTTGGGTTTGTGGTGCGTGACGATGGAAAAAGACTCTTAGTTGCTATATTAGGGTGGTTTAGAGGTTGCAGATCTCCTTTTCTTACAAAATTATTGGCTGTGCAGCAAGCTCTGCATTATGTCTTGCCCTGCTTCCTTGGTCCAATAAGTATAGAGACTGATGCTCAACAGGTTCAACTTGCTATTGCAACTCAAGATCAAGATACTTCTACAGCAGGAAATATATTGGAAGATTGCAAATCCTTGTTAAATGCTAGATCAAATATTTCTTTAGTTTGGATTAATAAGAAGTTAAATGTGGTGGCGTATAAACTTGCTAAAGCCACTGTTCCTAATGTTTTGTTCAAGAAGAGGGATGATGTCCCTCATTCTATTGTTTTGTTCTTGGTTGTTGGTTAATAAAATTTCTAGTTTGCTATTTAAAAAAAAGAACTTAAAAAAGGCTTCGAGAGAATCTCTTCTTTGAAAAGAATATATTTTTTTCATTGATTAAGAAATTAATAATTTTTAATATTTTATAATTATAAAATATAATAATACGTGTAAATATTTTTCTTTTTCCTTAATTGTCATATAAATAATTAACTATTAATTAATTTTTAGTTAATTGATTTTATCATATTATTTTTTTATTAGCATCTCCAATTAGGATAAAGTTAAAATTATTTTATATTTATCAATATAACAATATGATAATTAGTAAATAGTGATAATACATAAGCGACATCTAAAAATCCCTAACCTCCTTTTCTTTCTAGCCTCAACAAAAAAACCCTAGCCTCATTTTCTTCCTGGATTCAAAGGTTTTCTTTTTGTTTATCTAATTTTGGGGCTGTTGTTAGTTCACTTATAGGTAGCAACCCCTCTTCTCTTTCATTTCACTTTTTTTATTAATTTTTTTTGTCTTTTTCAATTTTGTGTGTGTGTTTTTTTTATTTTTTTCAAATCTCTTAAATCAGTTTAGATCTGAAATTTTAATTTTATTCATTATTTTTTTTATTTGTATTTGGTCTTTTTGTGTTTTGGTTTCAATAAACTTAAATCTGAAATTTTTTTATTTTAGATTTAATTTTCGTTTTTGTCCAGATCTTATTTGTGTTTTTATAGATCTGGTTCGTTTAGCTAATGTTGAATATAATTTAAATTTTTTATCATGCAAGTTTGTCTTTCATATTTAGAGGTCATTGTCTTCCTTTATGGAAGTTTTCTTCCTTTTGAATGAGTTTTTTCGTAGACAGCAGATGGACTGGGTTTTTTTTTGAAAGCCAAATTGCCTAAGGCACGTTATCATTATCCATTATTTTCGTTGAAGAAGTTCAGAGATATATTTTAGCAACTTCATTAGTTTCGTACATTTTTATGTATTTTTAAATTTTACAAATTTATTTATACTTTTTATATGTACTTTTTATATTATTAATGAAGATTTAATTTGCATTCAAAAAATAATAATACATAAGCGGCCTATCAAACTTGGCACTGAAAATCATTTGACTAGATGGACACTTGAACTTGGTTATTCGATATATAATAAACAAAAATATGCATTTCTTCGAGTAACAAAAGCGCATAAGTTGCAGACACGATGACGTGGAAAATCAATGAATGATACAATGACATGTTTCATGTTGTCTAATAAATTGTTTTTTTTTTAATTTATTGATGGAAAAATCTATTGGCCTCTTGTCGGTAACTTTTAGTAATGAATTTTTTTTTTACTTAAGCATTGAATTTGTACTTAACAGTAGCCTCTTACTCCAATTGACATTAGCATTGAATTTCGTTGATTTTTTCACTCAAGATGAAACAGTGCAGTAGTAGAAGGAAACAAAAATAAGAAGAAGAAGAAGAACGAATCTAAATCTTGCAACAAAAAACATCTCTATCTTTATAAAAATTATCAAAATTCAATCATGAATTCCAATTAATTTCAACAACCCTAACAGTGATGTAAAGAAATCTACAATTGCCTCTCAACAACACTAATATTAGCATAGACAGGATAAGAGCTAACCCGGAAGAAGACAACTTTTAGATGTTTGCATATTTGGCACTTGGTAGACTTGGTACGAGGTGGTGTTGGATCAACAACAACATCCTGCAATACTTGAGTGCGCTCTATAGCAGAGTGATGCACCTCATTTCTGTTGACACAATTATTATCTGCATTCCAAAAATGCAGTAATCACGCAAATGCCCAATGCCTAAACCTCAAAAATAAGATAGCCATATAGTAACGTACAAATAATTTAAGTGAAGCATCACTAAAATGAGCAAGAATATACACTCTAAATTCGAAGTATTGAAGGCATCCAACCGCCCTATAACATACCATGACTGAATAGCCTACAAAATTTTCCATATTAAGTAGCTATAAATCTTGAGCTTAAAAGGCATATTTTTTTTGGTATTTCCATGATTTAAGATGGTCATAGTAATCCAACAATGTTCAATATCATGGAAGGAATTGAAGAGGGGAAATAAATGTACTTACATTACCAATAAGATCAGCATCGCGGTCAGTTGGAGATCCATATAATTCAAACTATAGGTCATATGATTTATAAATCTGATAATAGTTCAAAAATTATTGGGCTCAATTTGATAACTCTCCAAAGGTACTTAAAAATAATGAAATTCCGATAGGGGTCTAGCGAGGGGATACTTCAACGGTCAAGTTAGTAAACAATAAAGAGAGTATTTTTAGTAAAGTGGCTAAGAGAGACAAATAGCTGACCATCCTGGCTATTTATAAAGGCTAACTTCTTATTCTTTTTAGTCTTGAAGGTCATAGGAGTCTTATTGGAGAAATAGTTCCGTCAGAGTAGGAAGTTAAGTTAGGATCCTTGCCCAAATAAGATTTTGTTGAAGACAACATCGTTAAAAGCCATAATTCAGATCTTGGGTAACTCAAATAGCTACAAATTAGGGCTATAAACATGGATCCAAGACACAATCTCGTTATCATAGGTCCCCTCCAAGGTATAAGACATTTATGTTGAAAGAGAACAGAATACCTGCTCGGATTTATACAACTTTGTCAATTGACTAAAATGAGGCATTGCTTCAACCTCTGTGCTAATAATAATTATAGGAAAATGTCCTTTCAGTCTCTGTGATGACAGTAATGCTTATAATGACACCTCTTTGAGTCTTATGCAACAATTGCAAACAGTTAATTTCACACACATTGAGGACACCTTAAACACACACTTGCTTCACATCTAATGGCTCATTTTTCCTATAAATACCCTCCATACTTCTCCATTTCCACCTTTTTATTCTGCCATCCTTCTGCATCATTTATCCTTCCTTATTTCTCCAGCTTTCGTGTATTTTTCTTCTTCAAATATCTTTCAATTCTTTTAATCGAAACCTCAGGTTAGTGCCTTATATCTTTTCCCTTTTCACTTCAGCATTTCCTTTTCATTTCAGTGCTTTTTTTTTGCTATTTAAGTTTCAAGATAAGTGGATCAGTAGGATCCAACAATATTAGGATCCTAGACAGTCTATTGAATGATAACACACTGAGCACCTTTGCTAATAGTTTATCGGCTAAAAGCATTCCTATAGAGCTTTTTGTATTTTAGGTTCCTCAAAACACATGTGAATCTGGAAATAGTGCCCCACTAAACACTCCAAATAGCGAAACCTCTGATCTGAGCCATCTTAGACCTAGGAGACCGTCAAGGGCTAATCCCTGAGTTCCTAGCATAAGCTCGTTAATTCTTGTCTCCTGATAGGGGATTATTTGAACCCTTAGTCCTTTTAGACTGAGTATAGAATGAGTAGGGTATCGTTCCAAAGGGAACGAGGTAAATCTAGTATTGAAACCACAAGAAGTAGATGGATAGGCAACCAATAATAAAGATTAAGTATTTAATTAATTTCTAAACTAATATACATAGATTAAATCAAGTTAAATTAAGGATGACTTAGTAATTAGTATAAAAATACATAGAAATAGAAAGGAAAAGTCATTTAAGGATAAGTAAAAATAATTGTATAATTGAAGTGATTGGAGAATTTAACCAAAGATTCTTTAAAGTAATTCTCATTGTCATTAAAAATGTTCTTGTTTAGAGTCTATAAGTACTCTCATGTCATTATAGAGATAAACAAAAATTATGAAGCTCAATGCCAATTTTTTAATCCCTCAAAGAGAATTTCTTATCTCTAAGTGAATTCAATACTTTAAGTAAATTCATTTGTCTTTTCATCAATAAATTCCAATTCTCATTGCAAACTAATTGACTAACATGCTAAATATGGTGATAAAGAATACATAGCAAAATAATCACACAAATGAATTTAAATCATACTTCATTTATAATAAACATAAACTTGATCTTAAACAATATCACTTCACATTTCTAGTATACAAGGGAAACTAGCCAAAATACATATTTGAATTAAAATCAAATAAGAGAATTAGAGAAAAAATAAACTCCCCAGAAAATGTACTTTCTAATTAAACCTTCTGATGTATCTCTTGTTCCTTTGTCATCATCTACTAAAAATTAAGTATGTCTCTACATAACAACTATATAAATATCAATTATATATAAAAAAAACTCTCTTTTTTAAAACTGCATATTTGGTCCCTATTTATAGAGAAATTTACACCCTAAATCTTGCCTCTTTAGAATAGGTATCATGGTGAAAAGTTGCCACGAAAAGGCCTAATAAAAAGACTTGGTGGTTGAGAAGAGGTGAGATGAAAAATTATATTACTTCAGAACTGGTGCCTGGACCGACTCTAACAGCCTTCAAGATTCGTATCCCTCTTGCTTTTGTTATGATTCAAACGTTCTTTATGACTCGTGTCTTCCTTGCTGCTTCTCTTCATGAGTCATGTCCTCCTTCACGAGTCATGTTGATTTGCTCTCTGTAATGACTCATGCAAATCTCACGATTGGTGTCTCTTCTTCTCACTTCTCTTCACCACTCGGATAACCTTGCTCTCTGTAACGACTCAAATGTACTTCATGAGTCATGCTGCTTCTTTTTCCTCTTCATTACGAGTCAGACGTTCTTCACAACTCGTGCTCTGGCTTGCTTTTTCAACTATTTCTTCTTCCTTTTAGACCTAATTTTACCTGAAATACAAACAAACACATAAATTAGATAAAAACACATAAAATATACATAATTTAACCTACTAGCTACCTAAAATAAAGAAAACATGCATTAAAAATATAGACCATTATATATGGTATCAAATTTTCCCACACTTAGACCTTGCTTGTCCTCAAGCAAGAGAAAAGGATGAAAGAATTCAATGCCAATAAAACTAAGTAAACTTTACTATAGAGCATTGTTCATTATGTATATGTGATAAAATTGAAAAGTAATCAAACTCCTTGAAGACTCAAAATACCAGTAAATCAACTCTCAAAGCATGTATTCAAAATTTAACAAGTCACCTAAATTTACTAATTCCAAGATAAAGAACATAAAGTCACAAAACTAAATATGCTTGAGGAAAGAACGATGATTATAAACCTTAAGATTCTAAAATTTTCAATTGTTTTTTAGGACAATTGTAAGCACACATACCTTTAACTAATCTCATGGCATTTTTAAACTTAATCTGTTTGTCTTTTTCTTTTTCTTTTTTTTTTAAAGAGAGAGAGAGCATGGGTATACTTTTAGACTTTATTTCATACATTTAAAATAGCAAGAGAATGTAGTATGGGTGTGTTTTATGCTCTATCCCATACTTTATTGGAATTTTGGATATACATCTTGCATTGCTTCTCTTTTTTATCTTTTTTTTCTTATTTTTTTGTCTTTTGAGTCCTCATCCATTATTGAAGGCTTAAGGATAAGTATTATAGCTACAGTTTCCATGAAGCAACTAGAAACACTAAAACCTTAAAATAAATGAGCAATTCCTAACCTTAAAGCATAGTTAGTGAAGGGACTAAATAATCTAAAATTTTAAAAGGAGTAATAAGAGATAAATTGAAAAATAGAAAACATATGCTAAAAGCTTTGAAAGACTAATAAGATAAGCATAAAAGGTAAATGATTTATCAAGATAACTTATATAACATGCAAAATAAACAATGCCTAACAATAAAACTACTAAAATAGTCTAGGAAAAACAAAAGCAACATTTAAAACACTTGCAACTAACACATAGACAACGCAAATAAACATGCAAAACATACTAAATATACTAATTTTCCCATACTTAGAACAAACATTATCCTCAATGTGAAGAAATGAAATGAAAGACAAAGAAAGGTAAAATAAAAGAAAAGAAAACGATAAGAAAAGAACTCCCCTGAATATCATGGTGTAGTTGGAGGAGAGAAGACTACATAACCAGCCTGTGCAATGAAGGTGTCAATCTTGTGCTCTATTCTGCGTTGACGTTGAGCCAAGGAAGTTAGTTGATTTTGCATGGATGACTGGTTCTATAATATTTGGCCAAGCATGGTTGGAATGGCCTTGGAGAAAGAACTTGGAACAGAAGGAGATGGTGGGCTATCATCAGGAACATCGGCCATATCATCATCAATAGTCTCCTGCTCCTCTTGTGCATCATCATCAACACTTTCATCAACAATTGCATGGGGAACAGTAGAAAAATCTTAAAGATCCCTCCAATAAGATCTTGAGTGACGTGGAATGGGTTGAAAAGCATTATTAATAACCTCACCACGAATAAAGAGATGCTCAGTAAAATACACACGAGAAATAACTTGAGAATAACTACTAAGATCAATAGAACGATTCTGAGCAATTATAAATATAACATGTCCATGAGTGAGAGAAGCATCTTTACGATCCACACATTGCAAAAGTTGGTTAAATATCCAATATGACCAGCAAATAGATTTCTTATTATGAACACACCACATCAAGAAAAAATCCTAATAAGATACCCGATTAAATTTATTTTTGTTAAAAACCAAGGAAGCAAGAATATTATGCCAAATCCAATATTTCAAATCCTTGATAAACATAGATTTAGCATCCCTAGATTTAAATGGAGTTGTCAAATCAATGAAAAATGTCTAAAATTCATTTGAACGAAAAGCAGGAGGAGCATCACATAAACCAGTTTGCTTAAAACCAAAAGCTTTATGCATGAAGAAATATGTTAGAGAATGATGCTCTCCATCTAAACGATAGTCTAAAAGCTTAGAATTTTCATCATTAGCTTTCAAATAGGTATAAAACTCTAACATTAAATCAGCATGAGAGTGGCCATAATTACGAACAAATGTTAACAATCCACATTGAGAAAGCAATTTATTAACAACATCTAACATATCAAACTGTTGAAGGAGAGAATCTGAAAAATACTTATAGGGCAATATGGACATATGCTTAAGAGCAAGAAATCGGTTACTTCTTCTATATAATAGATGGGGAACCTGACACCAAAGTTTGATGAGATATCCCTAGGTTGTGGTTCACCCTCCTCAGGTTGAGCTTGTGAAGAATATGGATTCTTAGGTCGTACCATCTTGGTGGAAAGAGAGAAACACAGAAAAATAAATATATAGGAACCAAAGAAAGAATAAAAGACTAAGAGAAGAAAAAAATGTGTAAAAAAGAAGAAAAATAAGATTAAGAAAAAGAAGAAGTTTAAGAAGTGCAAAAGCTATAGAAAAGATGTATAATAAATGAATGATGCATGGGGAATAGGAGAATTAGAGGAAAAAGTGGAAATGACTCCCTGATGCAAAAGTGTGTGTTGTTTCACTAAGTTAGAGTTTTGAAATAAAAATAACTCTTTAAGGTTTTGGGGCCACTGTGGGGTGAAATAAAAGAAGAACAAACCAATTAAATAGAAAAAGAAAAAGGAAAAAAATGAAATTGAGAAAAAAATACCTAAAATCGAGTCGGACAGGGAACAAGAGTCGGACACAAGTCGAACAATCTGCACAACTCGTGAAGAGAAAGTCTCTGTAACGAGTTGGACAGGGGATATGAGTCAATCATCGCAGCAAAAGTAAAGACACGAGTTGAACAAATTTCATGACTAGTGCACATGCCGTCTCTATATCGACTCGTGATGACTGTCATAAGCCGTGGCCTTCTCTACAAAATTGTGTTAAGTTCCTTCTTCCCAAAATACACTCAAAATAAAATAAACACTTAAAATATGAAAACATTAACGCAAATAATCAACAAGAAGGAACTGAAAGATAAATTAAAAGTAAAGTAAAAAATAACAATTATAATGTAAAAATAAAATTAAAAGCAAGAAAATTTTCATGTTATGAAAGAGTTTAACAAATTAATAGATTAGGCAAGATCTAATGTATCACCAACAAAATAAGGTTTAAGTCTATGACCATTAACCTTAAAAATATCTTCCTTGTCATTAGTAATATCCACTGCCTCATGAGAATAAACCTGGACTACTTTAAAAGGGCCGGACCACCTTGATCTCAATTTTTCAGGAAATAACCTCCATCTTGAATTGTATAGCAAGACCAAATCTCCAACCTGAAAATCCTTCTTTAACAAACACTTATCATGCCATAATTTAGTTCTTTCTTTATATAATTTAGCATTTTCATAGGCATTCATGCAAAGTTCTTCAAGTTCTTGGAGTTGAAGTAACCTTTTCCTACCAGCTTTCTGCATATCAAAATTCAATACCCTTGTAGCCTAATAGGCCTTATGTTCAATTTTAATAAGTAAATGGCAAGATTTGCCATAAACCAAATGATATGGTGTATGTCCTATAGGGGTTTTAAAGGCAATTCTATATGCCCATAGAGCATCATCTAGTTTAAGTGCCCAATCCTTCCTTGACTTAGAGACCATTTTCTCTAGTATCAACTTAAGCTCTCTATTGCTAACTTCTACTTACCCACTAGTTTGTGGGTGATTAGGAGTAGCAATCTTATGGGTAACACTAAATTGTTTCAACAATTGCGCTATAATTTTGTTACAAAAATGAGAACCACCATCATTAATAATTGTCTTAGGTGTTCTAAATCTTGGAAATATAATCTTCTTAAGCATTTGTCACTACTTTAGCATCATTAGTAATGGTTGTAATTACTTTCACCCATTTTGAAACATAATTAACCATAACCAAAATATATTTATGTCCCAAAGAACTTGGGAATGGTCCCATAAAGTCCATACCCCATACATCAAATAATTCAACCTCTAGAATTCCATATAAGGGCATTTCATTTCTTCTAGATATAGTGCCCATTCTTTGGCACTTATCACACTTAAGCACAAACTCTCTCACATCTCTAAACAAAGTAGGCCACCAAAACCCAGCTTGCAATACTTTGGATGCTATTTTGGAAATTCCAAAATGGCCTCCAACATCCAAAGAATGACAATGAGCCAACACATCTCTCACATCTTCTTGAGGAATATACCTCATAATTATCCCATCAGCATACTTCCTATATAACAAGGGTTCCTCCCAATAATAAAATTTCACATCATGGAGAAATTTCTTCTTTTACCTAAAATCTAAATCATAGGAAAGCACCCAACTTACCAAATAGTTGGCAATATCAACAAACCACAAAATTTCCTTTAAAACTACATTAAAGAGATGTTCACCATGGAAAGTTTCATCAATTGGTATACCATCATCACTATTTCTCAAATCACCTTGGTTCAATCTAGATAAATGATCAGCAACTAGGTTCTCTTTTCCCTTTTTATCCCTTGTCTTCCAATCAAACTCTTGTAACATTAGAATCCATATTAATAGCCTAGGTTTAGCATCCTTTTTAGTTAAAAGATACTTGAAGGCAGCATGATCTGAATAGATAATTACTTTTTGTCCCACAAGATATGCTCTAAATTTATCAAATGCATAAACTATGGCTAAGAGTTCCTTTTCAGTTGTAGAGTAATTAATTTGAGCATCATCAAATAATTTACTTGCATAGTAGATCACAAAAGGCTTTCCATCAATCATTTATCCTAAAATAGCCCCAACTATATAATTACTAGCATCACACATCAATTCAAATGGATGCTCCTAATTTGGTGGTTGCAATATAGGTGAAGTGACAAGAGCATTCTTAAGAGTTTCAAAAGCCCTTAAACATGTCTCATCAAAATTAAATTCAATGTCTTTACCTAGCAAAGAACATAAGGGTTTTGCTATTTTAGAAAAATCTCATATAAACCTTCTATAGAACCCATCATGACCAAGAAAACTCCTAACATCTCTAAAATTTTTAGGAGGCAATTTACCAATTATGTCAATTTTTACTCTATCAACTTCAATTCCTCGATTAGAAACTAGGTGACCTAAGACAATACCCTCTTATGCCATGAAATGATACTTTTTTTCAATTCAAGACCAAACCATGCTCTATACACGTATCAAATACTTTTGAAAGATTAGACAAACAATTTTCATATAAAGTGCCATAAACACTAAAATCATCCATAAAAACTTCTACACATTAATCAATCAAATCATTAAAAATAGAGAATATGCATCTTTGAAAAGTAGCTGGTGCATTGCACAAACCAAAAGGCATATGCCTAAATGCAAATGTTCTATATGGACATGTAAAATTTATTTTAGATTGATCATTTGGATGTATAGGTATTTGATAGAAACCACTTAGGCCATCCAAATAAAAAAATAGGAAAAATTAGCTAGTCTTTCAAGAACTTGATCAATAAAAGGCAAGGAAAAATGATTTTTCCTTGTAGCCTTATTCAGCTTCCTATAATCAACACATATATGTCATCCTATGATAGTTTTAGTGGAAATTAAATCATTGTTTTCATTACGAATTACAGTTAACCCACCCTTTTTAGGGACAACTTGAATTGGGCTTACCCACATGCTATTACTAATGGAGTATATTATGCCATTATCAAACAATTTTATAACCTCTTTCCTTACTACTTCCTTTAGAGTAGGATTAAGCCTTCTTTGACCTTCAATGGTAGGCTTAGAATCCTCTTCTAACAAAATTCTATGCATGCAAATATTTTGAGCAATTCCTTTCAAATCACTTATAGAATAACCAATAGCATTTTTATGAGCAATCAAAACATCACGCAAAGCATGCACATCTTTCTCATAAATAGAAGAATTAACAATGAAAGGGAATTGAGATTTTGAGTCAAGATAATCGTACCTTAAACTTGAGGGTAAAGGCTCGAGTTCAAGCTTAATATCTTTATCACTTGAACTTAATGATAGATCATCATCCTTCCTTAAAGACTCAAACTTTAAAAATCTTTGGTGAGGAGGATAAGAAGCAACTTGCAATATTTCATCACCAGTTTCATGCAAGCTATATGGTATACTAGGACCTTGACTAATACAATCATGAACGACATCATCAATGAATTCATCAATAATATCATAGGCATCAATCCTATTTACCACTTCTATAGGAGATTATTTAACCATTTTAAAGACATCAAATTCAATTGTTTTACAATTAACTTCAAGAAAAAATTTTCCCTTTTTCATATCAATAACAGCCCCGACTGTAATAAGAAAAGGTCTACCCAAAAAAAATAGGAATTTTTGGATCTTCCTCCATATCAAAAACCACAAAATCAGCAAGTATAACAAATTTACTGACCTTGGTAGGGATATTTTCAAGTATGCCTATAAGATGTGAAATAGATTTATTTTTCATAGATAAACACATGTTAGTAGGTTTCAATTCACCTAAATCAAGCCTCTTATAAATGGAATATGGCATAAGGCTGACACTAGCACCAATATCACATAATGCCTTATCAAAGTGAGATCCACCTATCACACAAGGAATAGTAAAACAATCAGGATCCTTTAGTTTAGGTGGATAATTAGAATACATTGCTTTAAACAGTTATACAGAAGAAAAAAAGGTGAAGAGCTATATTCATTCAATATGAGACAAGTTATGTGGCCGGATAGAAAATTAAAAAATGTGGCTAGTATCAATATGTATTTTTATTAATAAAAAGAGTTGCACATGGGTTGGATATATTGGATCATAAAAGGACTGATTATAAATGGCATAAATGGACAATTTGGGTCGGTTTGGGATAATCTATGGGTTTGCTATATGTTGGCCTAGATAGATTGTATGATGGCTCAAATGGATCGCTTGGTAGTTTTAATGAGCAAAATTGTAGGTTAACCCACTTAACTTGCTTTTTTCCAGGTGAAAGTCCACTTTTGATATAATTGCAACATACTAAAAGAGATTGGCCAAACTAGGACGGGTTGGGTTTAGGCCTAAGCAGAATTTGAAAATCCTTTTTTTTATATATAAGTCTGCATAAATAACATTTAGATCTATTTCAAATCAGGCCAGGGGGTTGGGGTCTTACCTAACTGGAATTTAAAAAGTCTTTTATGCACAAGATTGCATAAATAAAATATAGATCCAATTCAGGCTGGACAAGCTTAGATTTAGTATGGGCTGAGTTTAGGTCTAATCGAAATGGGTCAGGTTCACATCGAGTTTGGTTAGAATGGGTCAGATTCGGATTGGATTTAGATGAAATTTGAAAACTTTTTCTTCACAATCCTGCTTTTTTCACAATCCTACACAAATAAAATCCAGACTTACTTAAGATTGGGCTGAGTTTGGGCTGAACCTATATGCATAAGATTTGGAGCCGAGTCTAACTGAAATTTAAAATTTTTTTCTACACAAATCTACATAAATGAAATTCAAGCCTATTTCAAATTGTTCAGGATAGACCGAGTTCAAACTTGGATTGGTATAGGCTAGGCTAGGTTTGGACCAGGTCGGTTTTGGGGTTAGGTGGGTTGGGATCAGACTGAGCATGCTTGGTAAGAAAAAGATTGTAGTTGGTATAAATTTGGTATATCAATTGAGTCTCACAAAACACGCCCATTTGCATCAAAATTTCATGAGGTTATTTTTGAGTTGGCCCAAATAGGCATATGTTTTGGTTGGGTTCAATTTGGATTGCTTTTTTTTTTTAAAATAGATTGAGCTAATTTTTGGATTTTGCTACCAACTTTAAATTTTATTTGCAATAAAATTTCACAAAATATGTATAATGGAGCCCTATAGAATTCTATATGCAACAAAATTTTATAAAAATGTCTTTTAGATATTTGTTGCAATTTTCTCCAAGAATGCTCCATAATTGAATTTTTTTTTTTGCTCCAATGAGATTTTAAAATTTAAATTAAATGTACATCAGTAGAAAAAGATAATATGATAAAAAAGTAATTAATTAATGGAAAATTTTAATTAATTTTTAAATTACTGAGAATAAAGATAAATATTTTATTCAAAAAATAAAAACTTGTAAAACCACTGCATGAATTTCCGCTTTATTATATGTATAAATAGATTATTATTATTATTATTATTAACATCTAATACATCTAATCAAATGGAAACAAAAGTCCACATCTTCCAATATTTGTCTTTTGTCAGAGAAAAAAAAAAGAAAATATTTTGATTGGGACCCTAATACCTTCAAGTTCGAGGCAGAGGATCTCGTGAACCCTAAACCTGGTAGTATTAGGCCATAAATGAATTCCCGTTTGTCAGCTTGTGGTAGCCATGCATGTAAGTCCCTGTTTGACCTCATAATTAGGCTCTTCTACCCTCTTATAAGTTATAACTCACGTGTGTCTTCTTGCATAAATTCAAACTTTTCTTGGGATGGAAAATGATCCATTATCACATGCTTAGGTTTCGCATTCGTTCAGCCATACGATCAGCATCGATTCATCAACAAAGTGTGCTTATGCGCACTATACAACAGTGTGTGGTTGGTTTTCATAGTCACGTGAACTTTATAATATAATTATTGTATGTTGCTAATTGCGTCCTTTTTCTCCCCCTGAGCCACGTACGCATAAAACCAAGAAAGCTAATGTTCGCCAGCTAACCAACCCATATAAGATTTGGTTCCTATTCCCACAAGACGATGTTCTCTGAATTAAGATTTCTAATCCAATTATTTCGGCTTCTTGCGGGAATTTTCTGCTTTTCTAATTCTTTTTTATGTGAACACGAGTTGGTATATGGATTGCTTTATATGTGAGTATCATGACTTAATCATGCACTGTTTTATTAACTTAATTATTACTTTCATTGTTGGAGTGGCATATTCAGAGTTTATTTTAAGACTAAAACTGACAATTATGTGTGCTATTTCGATACATGAGATTGCTGATCAACCAAATTAATAGTAATGTTGCAGCATAAAAAGAAGTGATAAAAAAAAGTCACATTTGCATAAATTATGCAGCAACATGCTATTAGTTTCATTCATAAGCAATTTCAAGGATCTGTATTAGGCAGAAAATTTTCCATTTAATTTAGTGTTTCATTGTTGGATGAATTAACTGGTTTTTTTTATTGTATAATTATATTGGGTTTTCGATATAATAATTATGGATTAGTTGATAATAAAGTTTAATTAAATGTTTATAATGGGACATATTGGAATTTTTTAGGAAATAATTTTCTTCTTAATTAAGAATTAGAAAAGAAAACAAAAAGACTATTCCCTTCGATACTAAGTGATAGCACTTTTCTTTTTACTTGTTCCTTGCCTAAATTCAATTTAGACAAATTTTATGGATCAGAATAATAGTAAATTACCATTTATGTAAATTTGATTGGAAAAAATGAAATGATGGAGTAAGGTGGTATGACAATGCATTATTAGTATAATTGATAAAATTTGCCTAAATTCGATCTAGATATGAATTTTCCTTGTTCTAAATTGTATTGCGCTTTCGTGTTTAAGCATACAATCAATTACCCTTTTTTTTTTGAAAGGTTAATTTTGCTTAATTAATATTTATTATTATCTAACAAATATTAAAATTAACGTCTCATACTTCTCTTGTATAGCACTCCGGTTATACTAATAGCTATAGGAATAAAATAATAAAAATGCAAGTAAGTGTAGAGTTGTAAAAATATTAACTACATATCTAAGTGTAGAGTTGTAAAAATATTAACTACATATCCGTGTGATTGAAAGAGCGTCTAAAGGAATTTATTTAAAAAAAGAAAAAAAAAAGTGAAGAAATGGTGTCCCCTATAAAGTATGTAAATGTTGAAGCTGAAATGATTATGGTGTAAAAAGTATGAACATGTACATAGTAGGATCGATAAATTCGGTTAGTCAAAATTGGTAATGATTTGACCAAAAACACCATTCATACCTCTAGACATTTGATTATAGATTCGTTTTTTGTAATTTCCATTTGCAATCAAGGCTATTAATAGAAGAAACATCATTATGGAACTAAAGGTGAATGCATGTGCGTATCATCACCTACGAATTAATCTTAATCACATTATCATTTTTAGGCCCTTTCCATATTGCATGGCCAACCAGATAATTAACTCAAAGACAAGCCAATAATTAAAATTTAAACATAGTTAATACCCCTATTTTTATTTTTATTTTTATTTTTAATGGGTACGTTACCACCAGCAGTTGAAATGCCATTTGAAGATAAATGCTCCCATTTGTTTGTTTGTTTTTTTTTTTTTTTGTAAGGTAGTACTTAATAATAATATAGATAATTTTTTAATTTAAAGAAGGTTTAGCTTATGCTTGAAATGAATGAATTTCATAAAAGTATATGAAATGTAAAAAGATAGAAATTGAATTTCATGAATTAAATTTCATTTAATTCATTATGCCTTTACCAAATTCCATCAAAATAGGTAAAATTTGCAAATAAATTTCACGAAAAGACAAAATTTAAAAAACCATAATATTCTTATTATATTATATATATGTGTTATGTGTTTTAATGTTTTTTTCCTAATTTCTCAATTAAATCTGTATTTTGAACAATTTTTGCTCTTTTCTTTCTCAATTTCTCAATTAATTTTACTAAGTGAGTATTCCCTTTTACTTTTGTATTTTATAAATTGAATTTTTTTTGTATAAAATTAAAAAAATTCTAATTTAATAAATTGACTCATATTTTTTAATATGTAAATACTTGTGTTTTTTTAATAAGTGAGAAACTATGGAGGCTTTTGATTTCTTGGAGGGTAATGAGCATTTGGTTAGAAAATTTTTTGTTTTTGATGCTGATATCAATATTGATTGGTTAAGGAAAAAGATGAAATTATAAATTGGAATAGTTAATTAGTGTTTTATTTAATATAATTTCTATAGACATAATATATATATATATATATATATATATATATATATATATATATATATTGAGGATATTTAAGGAAATAAATTAAAAATAAATTTTTTTATTCATTTATTCCAAGTATAAAATTAAAAAAGTTATTTTCAATTCTATATATTGATTATTTTATTCCAAACAAAAATTCATTTGCAAATAAATTTCATGTGAAATTTATTTATAAATGAATTTTACAATTTTAATTCTTTTATTCTAAGTAAGCCTTAAGGGATTCTACAATTAAGAATTCAATTTTAAAGAAAAACAGCGTGAAGAAAGACATTATAATTAAAGGAAATTGCCAAACCTTGTGAAAATTGCGCACACTGAATATCTACTAAGTTAATTACTTTCTCTGTATTTTTTTTATCTGTCACTTTTAAGTAAAATTTAAATTTTATTTATCTATCACTTTTAGACTTTTAATATAATTTAATTTTTTTTCAATTTATTTTTCTTTTTTAATAAAGTCAGAATCAATTATATTTGATAATTTAATTTTAATCACGTAATTTAATAATAAATTTAAATTTATTTATTATTTTTTAATTTTATTCATAAAAAAAATGGAGGGAGTTTGAGAAACTCATTAAAATCGGTTACAGCTCACTTTATCAACTCACTAATTTTATACATATGCTTTGCTTTTCCTTTCTACCACACCAAACAAGAAGCAGCCGAAATCAGCTAAAGCGAAAACTCGGACATACATCAAAATTGACACCAACTCAAAATCAATACAAACAAAAACTAAAAATCAAGGCATCCCTCTAGCTGCATAACTATTTACCAGCGCAAGTGCATTGCTAGTAAACTTCTTAGCCTCCGTCGCACGATCACACACGTCAGATTTCACCGGCCCATCCGTAACATCCTCAAATCCGTCTGTACACGTGTCCTCATCCGTTAACGCAGCGCTCATCCATGTCTGCACGTTGCTCATCTGGAACCGGAACGCCTCCCCTGATGATCCGGCGGCTCCGAGCTGCCGCATCTGCTTGAGCGAGCCGTGTATTTCGTCCACGGCGTCGCCGAAGTTGGAGAAGCAATCGTGGAGAGCCGAGGCAGCACGATGGTCGGAGCCGTAGTCCGCTTGACGGGAGAGGTTGGAGACGTAAGCCGCCATGAGTCGAGCTCTGGAGAGGCTGAGACCGATAGCGACTCGTGCTAGCCTCTCAGGATTTTGCTGGACGGCGCTGGCGTAGCGGGAAAGAGAAGTGTAACAGATTTCAGGATACAAAGTTGCGCCGCAGCTTGTTCGAATGTATTCCGTGCTGTTGCTTTCGGAATTCGGTTCCGGATAAGCGGCGGTTGGGCGGAGACAGAAGAGTAAGAAGGAGAGGAGGAGACGCTCTTGCATTTTCATTCTCATTTTCTTCTTGGGCTGTGACAGTACGTCCGTTCCCATGCTTATATATAGATAGACTCAATTGTTAGCGACTGAAATTACATGTAGGCTCATTGCGCTTTCTTTTAACTACAAAACTGCCACTATAGCTTCAGTCCACACCTGGATAATGATGAATCTTTTTGTTTTATTTTGTAATATTGGGAATTTTTTTTCAGCAAAACATTCCACTAATTATACATTATTCAAGGATTAATTATGATAAACGTATGCATATATAGAAAGCCATGTGTACATAAAAAACAATGATTCATGTATGTAGTGGGTTGGGTACAAAACTACAATCACCTTAAAAGAAAAAAATTAAAAAAAAAAAGGAAGAAGTGGGAGAATTAAACTCCGACATAAGGAATATGGAAGATGGACCATTTAATTTAGGGTTCCATAATCCATATATAGAGACACATTTAGTATCAATGATTTACGTTTCTTTTGAATTTAATTATAAGCATACAACCTTTTCTCTTTTTGTTAGAGTGTAGTGTTATATCTTTTAATTAAATTATTAGAGGGCTGGCTTAATTTGTTAAGGATGCCAATGTTGATAGTACCACGTACGGCTGGGCTTAAATATATCATCATTTCATTGATCACATGCTATGTAAGGAAACAAATTACAATTAATTGTTTAATTTAATCCTATTGGAGAGGACAAAGTTGCCATGTAAAGACTTGTTTAAGTATCGGAGTATTATATTAGTGATATAATATTTGAATAAAAATATAATAAAGATAATTGGCCAATATATAATGTCGAGAAAAGAAATTATAAGTAATAACTACGAAAAAAATGTCTTCAAGGTCCAATCAAGTCAACCCAATAACGCTTAACAAGATCCAAAGCCCATCAATAAAAAAGACAAAGCATGAGCTAGAAAACAAGATATAAAGACGTGGTGTCCAATCGGATTGATGGGATACCCTATCCTGTCCAGTCCACTGAAACAAGCAATCGCCCATATCTTCCACCTACTTTTTGTCACATCGTCGCACACCTACTCCAATGCCAGTTATCACGCCCCAATTTACTCAAATACCCCTCCCAAAAGAACTCCTATAAATAGCCTAAAACACAATAGCTCCAAGTATTAAACATTTGAGATTCTCTCTCTAAAAGCTACTAACTTAAGCTTTAGAGTGTTAACACCCGGATCCGACACTCCTTCTTGCAGGTCCATTCAGCCGACCGGATCATCAGCTGCCGACTCTCTTTCTTACAGATAAAGACAAAAACTGCTTTATTATTTGGTGCTTTCGTTGAGAGAAAATGGCAAGTTCGAGATTCAATGAATACGCAGTTTCTGGGAAGTATAATCACAAAAAGAGAGAGGTCTCCCAGATCCCCTACCAGATTTCAACAACGTAGCCATGCGGCAATCGAAAGATAATCCTATTACTATCAGGGACATGCACGCCATTCTTAGTGACTTCACTAAGAGCATAGTTCAAACTCTGAAAAAAGAGAAAAATGCCCAGGACTTCTGAAATAGGCCATGAAAACCAAGACTTTGGAAGAAGAAGGAACAAGGGGATTTTCATCAACGAGCAAATGACTCATGATAATAGGAGGGTGGGGTTCAGAACCCCAGGTAGATATGACAAAGGGAAGGGAACAACGTCATCAAGCAGAGATTCTCCATACATCTCCAGTAGATCTTCCATCTCATCCATTGGGGATGATTTGTCTTTTATGTACACGCCAAATCGCAGCCGCACAAAGGGACAAAGAGATGAGTTTGCCTCAACAACCATGAGCAGGGAGGATAAATAATTCAAGCAGAAGCTCAAGCAGTTCGGCTTGATAGGTTCTAGAAAAGGTGTGTTCGAGGGAAACAACTGTGACGACACAACCTCCCCGTTTTGCAGGGAAATTAAGGAGTCAAAGTTACCTCCCAGGTGGAGAGACGTGATAATGGATAGGTATATAGGTAAGATTAACCCTGCCACTCATCCTATAGAATATCTAATAAAAGTGCAGGTGTACACCTACGACGAAAGGATTGCCTGCAGGATATTTCCTATCACCTTGGGATGAGATGCCCTCACATAGTTCCACGAGCTCCCGCAGAGGTCAATCACCTCTTTTCGATAACTAAAGAAGCTGTTCATTACACGGTTCATTGTACAAATGCGAGTGCCAAAATCTGTGAGCGATCTGTACTACCACTATCAGAGGATCGATAAAAGTCTTTGAGACTACATCGACAAATTCCAAGCCATGATGTCAGAGCTGAGGAATGTAAGCGTGGAGATAACATCCACCGCTTTAGCCAACGGTACTGTTGATAGGCCGTTATTTGAGTTAGTTACAATAAGGCCGCCAACCAGCTTTTTAGATCTAATCGAAAGAGCTAGACAACACATTCAGCTGGATGATGCCTTGAGGTCCAGCCGAGGCAAAAGGAGCAACGTTATGGATAGACTCCAGTACCCGGACGGATGGTCATTCAACCACGCTCCAATATCCGAACGAATTACAAGGAGTCCCGAGAGAGCCTCCACTTTGAGAAATTTGGGAAAAAGAAAGGAGGCAAAATGATTCAGGTCTGATCGGGGGATTGGCTAGAAGGCTTGAACTTTCACTCCGCTCAACACCAATCCCACACAAGTGTTGATATAGATCAAGAAAAATCACCAAAAAGTAAATTGGCCCAAGAAGATGGACGAGAAGAGCAGAAGGACCCAGAACCATAATAAATATTGCAAGTTCCATAAGGATATCGATCATAAAATCGATGAATATCATCAGTTGAAAGAAGAAATTGAGCGACTCTTATAAAGAGGGTGCCTTAAGAGGTTTGTAGGTCCGACCAGAGGGGCAAGTCCCTATAAATAGTCAGACCTTAAGAAAGATGATTCTAACGATGACGACGACGAGTGGAGAAAACCAAAGAATACGGATTCACGCTGATCGTACGCTGGTGTCATACTAATAGAAAATTTGAAACAGGAGGAAAAAGAAAACGGATAATACATAAACTTTTTTTCTAAACTATCATTATTTATCATATTTTCTCCTTAAACTAATTGTATGTTAAATTACCACTCTAAACTTGTTAAAAATATTATATTAGCAACTGAAACTGGTTTGAAATGTAAAAAATACATTTTATACTATTAAAAATGTTAAATTACCCCATAAAACTTGTTAAAAATGTTAAATTATTTCCTTATTATTGTTTGGCGCGTATTTTTTATATATTTTTTTGTGAACTAACATGTATCCTACAGGTGATAATTTGATATTTTCAACAAGTTAAGGGGGATAAATTGATATATAATTAGTTTAAAGAAAAAATCTAATATATATTAATAATTTAACAAAAAATTTATATATTAACCCAAAAAAAAAATTGTGATGATAAAGGCAAAGTAAAAAAGGAGCACGCTTCACACTTGATACTATTAGTGCAAATGGGAAGTGAAAAAGGTCCTAACTACCCAACCACCCAATTTCCCCACAAAAGGTCCGCCCGCCTGACCGGCCATTGTGCGTCTATTTGTGCCATATGCTTTCTCAAAGTGGAAGATAAATGATGTAATATTGTAGTGTATTTGACCATTTTGTTGCATTCAGTTGTGTTATCTTATGTTATTATTTAACCTTTTTCATATATGATGGGCCACTTGCCCTTTGGTGGCCCCGATATATGATCTGAAGCATACCAGCCAGCAGAAGACTGTTGGTAATTCGTATAGGTAGATCAACCGTCTACAGCAAAGGTTATGAGACGCAAGAAGGACCGTATAGTCCATTTCTTTTAAACATCGCACGGCTGACTATTGTGCCTTGTTACACATCCACAAGGCTCTGAAATTTGTGCAAGTTTTAAGAGTTAGATTTCATAATTAAAAGTTCACTATTACTGCTTCAAAATAATTTAAAGAATTTTAAAATTAATTTCATTATTATACGTCTTTCATTCTTTTTTATTTATTATTTTTAAATAAAATTTAAATTTTATTTATCTATTACTTTTAAATTTTCAATATAATTTAATTTATTTTTTAATATATTTTTTAATAAAATCAGAATCAATCATATTTAATAATTTAATTTTAATTACATAATTTAATATTAAATTTAAATTTATTTATTATTTTTTAATTTTAATAAAAATAATAAAAAATAATTGATAAAAAAAATAGAGATAGTAATTATTAGCCATTTTATTTTTTTAGTTATCAAATGTGAATTCTCCAACAAAATTAATGCCACCTAATCTCTAATAGGACAAAAACATAGCAGCCATCCCAATAATATTAGGACATGTTGCTAAGTCCTAACCGTTCTTTCTATTGAAATTCTAAATTTATTTACTCATCGAAGAATCAAAATGGCAAATTGCTCAATAAGATAATGGAAAACATTAATCTATAGATTAATTAGAATCATAATAAATGGGAAAAATTTAATTTAATTGTATTATATTGTTGGCATGGGAATTAAGCAATTGATGGACAGCGGCATTTTCAAAAGCTATTGGGTTATAACCGCCCATCCATCCCGATACTTATATTGCTCCTACTTTTCTACATTTCCTCACTGCATGCGCCATTATCTCATATATTTCCTTAAAATAATCCACCATATTTGCTTCCTATTATTAGTTATTGATAAAGTAGTTTTTGTCTTTATATATAAGAATAAAAATCCACAGCTCATGATCTGGTCAATTAAATGAACCGGCAAGAAAAAATGTTCGTTGAATTCGGATATTAACAGTCCGAAATTTAAATTAGTAATTTTTAGAAAAATAGTATTTAAAGAAAAAATCTCAAATTTCAATACCTGAAGCCATTATATTTTAGGTTATTTATAGGAGTTTTTTAGGAAGGGTACTTGAGTACCTTGGAACATGATAATTGGCATTAGAGTAGGTGTGCGGCAAAGTGACAGGAAGCAGGTGGAAGGTATGGACGATTGCTTGTATCAGTGGACTAGACAGAACAGGGTATCTCATTAGTCCGATCGGATACCGCACCTTTATGTTTTATCTTCCAACTCATGCTTTATTTTTTTTTATTGATGAGCTTTGGACCTTGTTAAGTGCTGTTGGACTAACTTGATTAGGCCTTGGAGACGTTTTTTTTTCATAGTTATCACTTGTCCCCCTCCAAAGGGTCCGATCGGGCGATATAAGTGTTTTGGCGGGATTTCAAAATTTCGAGAGATGCGAACTAATGAGTCGCGTCCGTTCATTTCAGATAGTTATTTTGTATTTAATGTCGCACGTGATTCGAGAATGGCGCTTCATTGTTCGTAACCGCAGTAACAGATCGAGAACACATGGCGTCTATCCAATGGGGAGACATTTGGAGTATTTCAGAAGCTTTTGCCTATAAATAGGCAAGTTTGAGACGATTTTCCCTCATTTTCAGTGATCCTTAACAAAACTCTACCAAACTTTCTTTGTGAACTTTGCTATTTGAAACCCTTGCCAAAAACTTTTTGAGGAAAGTACTTCAAATTTCGGAGATTTTCATAGTATCTGCAAGATCACTCAAGTAAGTAAACAATTCCTACCTTTGATTTTCTTTTTCTTTCATCGTATATACTCTTTTACTTCTCCCCCTCCATCAAAAATGGCTTTGATCAGTAATCAACCAATAGATAGAAGTTTTCTTAAGGATTACAAGAGTCGGGAGCCTCTTGCTCATCTCTAGCAATTGACAGAAGAGGAAGTGGTGAGAATTCATTCTCAGTATAATTTTCCTACAGAAGTGTCAGTGATGGCCTGTTCGAATTTCATGGCAGTGATAGAGTGGCCTTTCGGTCGTGAAAAAAATAAGTGATTCATCTGCCATTTGTATAGTTTGGATACAGGAATGAGGCTTCCCTTCGGTGCATTTGAAGTGGCGATTCTTAGGGGTTATGGGATTGCCCCTAATAAGTTGCATCCGAAGGGATGGAGGACCGTGGCTTGCTTCAAAATTTTATGTAAGATAGAAGTGGTGGCTTCAACTCTAGATATGTTCACTCATTTCTTTGACATATCCGATCGGAATGATGGGTCAGAGTACTTTCTCACTAGCCGACAGCGTCAAAAGCTCTTCATAGTTTCTTCCTCAATGAAGGGCTTCAGGGAGAGGTACTTCTTAGTGGGGATGGCTAGTGGGTTTGGAATATCACTGAGCCGGTCGGAAGGAGCAACCATCTTGAGGGATTAGGCTGCTGATCAGTCCATTTATGAAAATGACATAAAAAATTGATGGCCGTGGTGGCAAGTTATGGAAGACCCTATAACTCTAGCTATCTCCTCAGTACACTGTATGGGTCTTCTAGCTCCAAGGCTGGTGAAAGTGCGGAACATGAGCACTATAGTTGGAGTGAAGGGAGGATGCATGTTTAATAATTCATGTGTTGCATGTGAAATTATTTTGAAAGAGGTACTTATCTTATTTGATTTTGTGATGCAGTTGCAAGCGAGATGGTGAGAGGAGAAGAAGCTGCAAAGCAACTCACCGAACGGGCCAAAGCCAAGAGGGAGGCCAATCATTTGGCCAAAGAGGAAAAAAGATCTAAGAAAAGGAAGATCTTGCCTGCCTCTGAGGTTCAAACTTTAAAAAGTGCAGCAAGTATTCCTACACCTCTTGTTGTTGCAGCGTCTTTAGCTTCTGCTGCTATGGTTGTTCCCATAGCCCATCCTACGCTGACTATAACCGGACCAGTGGCACCTCCTCCGATCGTGGCGAAACAGCATCCTCTCAAGCGAATGCAACTGGAGGATGAATCTGATGAGGAAGGGTCACAACCGTCCTTCATCCCCCGATCGTCTTCTCAAAAGATGGGGGGCGTCGACATATGAGGCGGTACATAAAAAGATCGAAGAGGCAGCAAGGAAGAACGATGTTAAAACTATAGCCGCTGTCGATGCCCAGATTGTCGCAAGAGGCAAGGAAGTAACTCAAAACGAGCCAACCCAATGGCCTTCAGGGAGAGCTCAGGAGGGTTGGGCTTCGTCTTTGGAAAGCATCTTAAAAGAGCAATTTGGTAAAGACTGGTCGGTGACCAACAGAGGCATGTCGTCATTCGTTTGCCAAGGCCTTGCTTAAGAAAGTGACTTCAAAGCAATGGCAGAGCTCAACCTTCTCTTCCGAGAGTTCAGGTTATTTCAACAGCAAAGTCTGGAGGTTTTTTTTAATGATATTTCCCCTTTTCATTGCTAATCAAAAGAGGGCTCCGCATGCACAGCATGGCGGCCTATGCTTGAGTGAAGTGGAAGGATATCATTTGGCAAAGGATAGAAGCTGAAGCCACCTTTGATGTGATAAAAAATGATGCCGCCCTCTTAAGGTCTGAGGTAGAGGACCTGAAGAGAGAAAGAGCCCGATTAGCCCAAGACCTCAAGACTCAACAGAGCGAGGTGGATCACTTGAAGGGAGATGTGGCACACCTTGCTGCTGATAGTGCTTTGTGCAAGAAGTATAAAGAGGAGGTAGGCTGGCTGAGGGGTAAGTGTTCATAGCTTACAATCGACTGCTTTAAAGCTAACATCGATAGAGATAAGACATTCGCAAATAAAGATGAGGCTTTATCAAAACACGACCTTCTCCAGATGGAAAGGAATTCAATAGAGATAGCTCTGGCAGAGAAGGAGGCAGCTTGGGCTGAGAGATTGGCAAAAGAGCTGGATGCCTAAAATGAGGAGGTCCTTGATCAGTTAGGCGAGGCCTAAGGGAGGCTGCTAACTCGGTTGATTTATGCAGCTAGGCAATAGTTTCTTGAAGCTGATCTTGACTAGATGGAGGATCCAGGAGTTCTTCCCGATCCTTCTCTAGCAATGATGAGGAGGAAGCCCCTCCAATTAAAGAGACTGAAGGGATGGTAAAGAAAGTACCTTCAGCATCACAGGCAGGCATTAGTTGTCGACTGAGTCTGAAGTAGTTCCTCCTCTGCCAATAGAGCCTGACGTCATTGCCCCTTTGCTAGCGGAGCCTGAAGCTATTATCTCTCTACCAGCGGATCCTAAAAATGCCCAACTTTCTGCTGAGACTGCTGTAGAGCCTGCTGCCGAGCTGAATGCTATAATAGCAGAGATTGTAGATATAGAGACTTAGGCTTTTTATTTCCTTGCAATTTTTTCTTTGTAATAGTTTTATCCTTTCCTTGGAACTTGTAAAGATTCCTCATATATATAAAATTTGGTTTGCCTTCCAATTGTGCCTTTGTACTACAATTCTCATTTTGAGTAAGATTTGTTATAAAATTAACTAAGTGAAATAAATAAAAACCTTCATGGAGAATATGCAAAATCAGCCGAGGATAGTATATAAAATCAAACATGGAGAATATGAAAAATTTGACTAAGTAGAATACTTCTTGAATCATAAGATGTTTTTCAAGCATTGTAGTACACAACTCATTAGGATCAATGATAGTTTGATCCGATCGAATTTAAAAGATAAACCTTTTATTTAGGCATGAGTTGTGACAGATTTATCGTGTCAAGCGTAATAGGTGACTTTTTAATTTTTTATTTGATCGAAGTATTATCCGATCGAATATAAAGATTGGTAATTTTTTGGAGAATCATACATTATTTTGAGAACTTGGCAATTTCATACATTAAGTACGGAGGAAATATAACTGACTCAATCGCCGTCCTTCAAATTTTGGGTTCAGGATAGACGTCGAACCTAGTGAATGAGTTGGTAGAGATTAAATGGAGGCGTCTTACATCTTTGGTTTTGGAATAACATCAAACCTAGTAGATTAACGTATGATAGAAAAAATTTTGCATCTTGGGCTCGGGATAAACATCAAGTCTAACGAGAGAGCTAGAATTATAATGGAGAAAAGCTTTTGCATTTTGGGCTCCGGATGAGCATTGGGCTAGCAAATAATCATCCCTCAATTCCAATCGGATGAATTACGACCGACAATTGGGTTTTTTATAGAATGGAGTAAAACAAATGACCTGCAAACAAACATCAAAACTAAGAAAAAAAATAAATGAAAACATACCTTTTTTCAAAGATGAAAAAAATGGAGAAATTTTCTTTATTGAATGTGAATTTGATATATGATTATACATGGTAGTTCTTGAGTACTTCGACATTTCAGCTTCTGGAAATATTCGAACCCTCGAGGGTTTTGAGTCTATAAGTACTGGAGCTTAGAACCTTGGAGATTTCATAGGGACCTTCCTAATTTGGCATTAGCTTTCCAACTTCGGCATTTCCTGAGCTTATATCTATCTTTTTGAGCACTAGATCACCCATATTGAAGGTTCTTGCCCTTACTTTTGTGTTGTTATATCTAGCGATTCTTTGTTTATAGGCATCGATTTTGGCGTAGGCATTTTCTCTCCTTTCCTCAACCAGGTCCAAATCTTGACATCTATCCAGGATGTTCATCCGATCATAATAGAATGCCGACCGATAGGATGAGAGACCAATTTCTATGGGTATCATTGCCTCAGAGTCGTAGACAAGAGAGAATGACGTTTGATGAGTGCCAGCTCTCGAAGAGGTCCTGTAAGACCATAAGACGCTTTGCAGTTTTTTAGTTCAGTTGCCTTTTTTCTCACCTAGTGGTTTCTTTAGGCCTTCTAAGAGTATTTGATTGAAGACCTTGGTCATCCCATTGCTTTGG
This sequence comes from Excoecaria agallocha, assembly GCA_037975025.1. Taxonomy (NCBI): domain Eukaryota; kingdom Viridiplantae; phylum Streptophyta; class Magnoliopsida; order Malpighiales; family Euphorbiaceae; genus Excoecaria; species Excoecaria agallocha. The sequence goes on along the minus strand of CM075806.1, from coordinate 10,664,320 downwards.
GGATGGGTGACGGAGGTGAACTTAAGGCTGATATTGAGATTTTGGCAAAAGTTTTTGAAGACCGATCTGTCAAACTATTTGTCGTTATCTGTAATAAAAACATTGGGTAAGCCATGCCTATAAATGATGTCCTCCCATGCAAAATTTTTGACCCTCTCCGCTGTGATTGTAGCTAGAGGTTCTGCCTCGATCCATTTGGAGAAGTGATCAATGGCGATAAGGAGGAAGTTTATTTGCCTTTTTCCTTGGGGAAATGGTCCTAGGATGTCCAGGACCCATTGGTCGAACGGCTAAGAAACTCCGATCGGTTGCTGGTCTACTGCTGGTTGTCTGATGACTCTTCCATGAATTTGGCATTGCTGGCACCTTCTTACTTTTTCTTGAGCATCTTTGAATATGCTTGGCCAGAAGTAACCGATTTGGAGTACTTTCCTTGCCATGGCCTTACTAGCCTCGTGTGCTCTGCAAACGGCTTCAAGAATTTCCCTTAAGATGTAATCTCCTTCCTCCTCCATCATGCATTTGAGCCAAGGGTGAATGAAAGCTTTTTTGAACAATTCATCATTAATAATAGAGTAATTCAGGGATTTTCGAGATACCTTTTGGGCTTCTGCTTTATCTTTAGGTAATTGCCCTATTTGTAGGTACCACTTGATGAAGCTCATCCACATTTCTTGAGCTGGCTTAATTTTTATCATTTTTGGTTCATCTAAGGAGGAGGTTAGTTGGTCAACGATGGTTATATTTTCTTCCACCATCCCTTGTTTGGAAGCAGACATTTTGGCAAGCCGATTGACGACTAAAGTTTGATCCCTTGGTGCTTTCTGTAAGATCCATTCGGATCTATATTCTTCCAGCATCTTGAGTGCTGCCTTGACCTTTGCCAGATATTGTATCATGTTCGCTTCTCTAGCCTCGAAGGTGCTAAGACTTGGTTCGTCACAAGCTAGGAGTCACTTTTGATGATGACTGACTCTGGTAGGATGGCATGGAGCAGTCTCAGCCCTTACAAAAGCACCTCATACTCTGCCATATTATTTAAAATTTTAAAGCTAATTTTTATTGCGTACCTTATAACAATGCCTAAGTAGCCCATTATTACGATGCTTGTGCCTCATTGGTTGTCATGTGCAGCTCCATTCACGATCATTTCCCATTTTACGGGTTGGGGCTGACTGGTTACTTTTTTGCCAGCAAATTCAGTGATGAAGTCCGCCAAAGCTTGAGCTTTGATTACTTTTCAGGGTTCGTACCTCACGTCCCGTGATTGGAGCTTGATTACCCATCCCACCATTTTTCCCTCCAAGTTTGGGAATTTGGAGAATTTTTTTGATTGGTTGACCCAATCGGACTACTATCGTGTGTACTTCGAAATATTGTCTTAGCTTCCTTGTGCACATCATGAGGGTAATGATGAGTTGTTCAACTGGACCTTTCTTCAATTCTGGGCCCCTGAGTACTTGGCTCATATAATAGATATGCAGCTATTGGGTTCCTTCTTCCTTAACTAGGACACCTGCAACAGTTTCACCAGAAGTTAACAAGTATAAATACAAACTTTCACCTGAAAACAGTCAGCTGAGTAACGGCAGGTTGGTGAGGAATTTCTTAGGTTCATCAAAGGCTTGCTGGCAGTCGGCATCCCAATTGAAAGCTTCATTCTTTCTCAATTTCTTAAAGAAAGGAGTGCACTGTTTGGCTGAAGAGGAGATAAACCTTTCAAGGGCTGTTATTTTGCCATTTAGCTTCTGAACGTCCTTCACACTGCTCGGTGGTTGCATCACCAAGATTGCTTTTATTTTGTTGGGGTTGGCTTCAATGCCCTTTTGGGAGACCATAAAGCCCAAAAATTTTTTGAGGGTATCCCAAAAATGCATTTCTCAGGATTGAGCTTCATCCGAAATTTATTCAGCATTTTGAAGATCTTTGCTAAATCGGCAGGATGTTTCTTGGGGCTTTTTCTTTTGATGATCATATCATCCATGTAAACTTTCACATTATGTCCAATCTGATCTTTGAAAATCCTATTCATCAAATGCTGATATGTGACACCTGTATTTTTCAATCTGAACGACTGCCTTATAGTAAAAGGTGTCGTCATCCATGATGAAACTAGTCTTTTCTTGATCCAATAACCACATCATGATTTGGTGGTATCCAGCATACACATCGAGGATGGAGTAAATAGAGTGACCAGTAGTGGCATCCACCAGTTGGTCTATACTTGGTAGGGGGTAGCTGTCTTTTTGGATATGCTTTGTTAAGGTCCATGAAGTTGACACACATTTGCAGCTTTCCTAACTTCTTCTTTATCAGAACAACATTGGCGAGCCATTCGGAATAGTCAACCTCTTAGATTATACCCGCTTTCAATAATTTGTCCACCTCCTCAGAGATAAATTTTCTCCGATCGGGAGCATGCCTTCACAACTTCTATCTGATTGGCTTGTAAGCTGGATCAACATTAAGTTTGTGGATGATCACGTCGGGGTTGATTCCGATGATGTCTTCTGGCTTTCAGGCGAAGGATGCCTGGTTGATCGCCAAGACTTGTATGATGGCCTCCTCGACCTTTGTATTCATGTTGGAGCCAATTTGAATGGCATTGCCTTTAGCAAGTGTCCTTGTCTTGACTTCCTCTGCAGGATCCATTCTCTGATCCTCCGCCTGCTTAAATTACTCTAGTCCCAGCTCTACCATCATGGATTCTTTATGGTGCTTGATCATGAAAATATAGGCCTCTTTCGATGCCTTTTGGTCACCTATTAGAATGGAAATGCCTCCCCTGGTCGAGATTTTTATTACCATATAACGGATACTGGTGACAGCTCCAGTTTGAAAGAGTAAAGGTCTGCCAAAAATGGCATTATAAGTAGAAACCATATCAATAACCATGAATGTTACCTTGCAGGTATGGGTGAGGGCTTCTTAGCTGAGCTCGGCGAATAACTCAACTGATCCTACAACCGGCACTATGGCATTGCCCAGTCCGATTAGTGGGTGTAAGAATGTGTTTAAAATTTAGTAAAATGTATAAAGTGGTCCCCAATTTTTGTTTCGGAATAATGTTGCATTCCATGTTTTATATGTTATGAGTTCTTGAATTTTCTAATGGGGTTTACGTGATGCACGAGTACAATGTGAAAATGATGGATATATTCCTTCAGGATTAAGAAATTAAACTCAATACTAGATAGTTACTTTGGAAGAAATGGTGCAGATAGAAACAAAAAAAAAAAAAAAGAAAGAAAGAAGGGCCTAGAAGTTCATCTTAGCAAGATTTTGTAGGACAACACTCATCTAAATTCGATCAGGGACAAAATTTATAAAAATTAATCCTGAATTGCCATGTATGTTTTATATGGTATATGATATTTTTTAATTGACTTAATTTATGAATTTCTTCATGGTCATATTTAGAATATTTTACATTTGCTAGTTCTTGCCATTTATAGTGCTGCATAAACCAGATCTATATATGAACAATTTCATTAAAGCTAATATAAAGATGATATATAAGATAAATAAGGTATAAGAAATTGAAAAAATAGTAAGTAGGTGATTACTAATTTTATACTATTAATTTGATTCATGAATAATTTTTCATCTGAAAAAGAAAAAAAAAGAAACTAACGCAATTTTTTTTTGGGTTTCACGATTATTTAAAAGGAGGACAGTTATTGATGACAGGATTAATTCTAGGTTAGTACTTTATTCGTTCTTTTTTATCAGTCACTTTTATTATTTTTACTAGAATTAAAAAATAATAAATAAATTTAAATTTAGTATTAAATTATGTGATTAAAATTAAATTATCAAATTTGATTGATTTTAATTTTATTGAAAAAAAAATAAATTAAAAAAGTAAATTAAATTATATTAAAAATTTAAAAATAACATATAAATAAAATTTAAATTTTACTAAAAAATAATCGATAAAAAAAATGAAAAAAGTAATTATTATTAGCAATGACAATTGAACGAATTCAAATGAGCAATTAGGCTGTAATAAATATTAAATGCATTTAATTCAAAAATGAATATATTAAGGAGAGCTGTTAGACTATATGAAAAACACGTGTAATTTCAAAATTCATACATATAATCTTAATTACAAAATTCAACGATAAATTAAGATCCTCAATATAGAAATTAGAGATTTTTGTAAGGTCGATTTACAATTAATTTAACATAAATGGAGTTGCTTCGTGAGAATAGATTAATTTAGATTTGTGTGCTTCAATGCTTCCAAATCATGTTATGCAATTTTAAATTTAGATGTTCCTAGGTTAAATTAAGATGGGTTGTTTTTCAGTTTTGAATAGAACATGCAGAAATTACTGGTGACAGAAAATTAATTACAGTATCTTTATTTAGGGAACACTTTAAAGCAACATAGAAACTCATTGGACAAAATCATTTGAAAAGAAAGGGAAAAAAGAGGAAATAATAAAAAGTGGATTCACGGACTAATCGGCGTAATTGACTCCAACGCTATGTAATATGCGGAGAATTAATTAAGAAACTTATTATTATTGAAAAGTAATTACTTCATCAGTTTCAAAATAGATAACATTAAAGAAAAAAATTTTATTTTATAATATATTATATTTTGATATAATCAAGATACATTAATTAATTTTTATCAAGTATATCCTTAATTGATTTTGAAAAAAAATAAAAATAATAACAAAGTTTTTTAATAGTAAATTAATTGTATTTCTTAATTATTGTGTATTTTTTTCAAACGTCATCTATTTTGAAACAAAAAGAGTAATTAATAGCATGCAATAATCCTTAATTTTGGGCTATAAAATATGTAGCACTACTCTATTGGTTAGTTTAGCATAAATAGAAGATGTGCATTGAGAGAAGTTGTTCCTCAGAAATATGATTGTCAAAAGAAAAATAGATGAGATATATGCGAATTGGACTCCGTGAATGAGGGGAACAAACGTAAAGTTCCAATTAAAGATGGGAACATTATTTTCGCTTAGATTTGGATTCCATTTCTTTTTCCTTTCCTTTTCATTCACTGTCGTGAATTTTCTATCCAAAGTCATAACTGCTGGGAGCAGGTTTTCTCAAAATGTTGTTAGCTTTTGATTATTTGTTGTTTAGGATTGACTTTTTTCTAATTAATTTTATTTTATTTTTTTCATGCGATCTTGCATTTTTAAATTAATTGGTTTCACTATCCATTTTCTTCCATGCTATTATGTCTATTGGTCACAATAGCTCAGAATTTAATTTGATTATTAATGATAACAAGTTTTTAGCTTTGTTTTTTTCTAATATCCGTTTGGATTTTTTAAAATGTACGTGAATTCAGTTGTTCGATTTTTTTTTTATCTAAAAAAACTATCCATTTTCTTTTTTTAAAAAGAAAATGTTTATAGGATATGAGGAGATCATAATCTTATTTTTCAACAATAAAATATATTGCACTCAGTCATGTACGGAAGTATCACGATAAATTTTTTTTTTTGAAAAACTGGTGACCAAAAAAAATAGGAGAAGTAATATCTTTCTTATTTGAAAAACTAGTGACCAAAAAAATATGTGAATTAAGACGAAATTGTAAGAAATTTCGAACTAAAATTCTTTATGCCATTATAATTAAACATCAAAATGCTCAGAAAACAAATCGTGTGTATTGCTTTTCTAATCACATGATTGTGTAAGCCGATTAATTTAATTTTCTCGGAGACAATATAATTAAGCATATGCCTGAAAGAAATCTTGATATATATATATATATATATATAAACAGAAAAACAAGAGAAAGCATATTAATATTTACATATAACTCCCACATAAATAAAATTCCATATTCAACAATGCTTTCATTGCCACTTGCAATTAAGCGATTTCCTCTACTTTTCTGGAGGAGACAAAGCTGCGCAGAAACAGCTGAGAATGCAAGATTACAGGAGAATATTGTCTGCTCTGAAAGGATAATTAAGAATAAAGTAAAACAAAATAATTGATGCTAAAGCAATAAGCTACTTGAGAGAGAGAGTCAAAAGAAAAAGAAAAAGAAAAATTGGATATTAAATAATTTATATTTGGGTTAATACATATGCAAACATATGAATTTAATTTTATAATTAGTTTGAATACCTAAATATTAATAATAACCCATTAAATATTTGTACTCGTCAATTTGTAAATAATAAATACAAACTCATATTTCATTGTGAAAATTGAAACACATAACAATTGATTGCGATAATATAACATTGGAACCATTATAATTGATGTACAGAGTATTTTTAGTTTGTTCTGCATTGTTGCTAACGTAATATTCTCCGTGATATTTTTGTTATATTGTTTCCTACATTTCTAGAAACTCCGTGTATATATACTTTTGGGATTAATTTCATCCATAGTTACTAAATTTAAATCTAATAACTCAATGATAACTAAATAATTTTTTGCGACAAAATTATTACTGAATTTAACAGTATTTTACACAAAAATCATGATGACTGATTTCCGATGAACACTATCACCGGAGGGTTGAGGTGGCATGTGTGCACGTGGTGTGCTATATCATCAACTGATGCTAGCTACTTGTGCACACGTGGCATGTGACCTTAGCTACTTGTGCACACGTGGCATGCCATGTTCAGCACTCCGGCTTTAGTCTTCACCAGAAACCGATTATAATAATTTTTGTATAAAATACTGCTAAATTTAGTGATATTTTTATCACGAAAAATTCTTCCATTACTTTTATATAATTTAAATATAAGTTGAGTGACCATGAGTGAAATTAACTCATAGTCTTGGCATTTGTATTTTCAATAATAATATATATAAAAAAATATTCAATCTCTGTATAGTATTAGAGCTTTGAAATCACCATGACTTTCAAGTCTACCTCTACAAATCTTCGGTCCTCAAATTCGGTTGCTCTTTTTGAGCTAACTTGTTACTCCAAAGCTCTCAAAATTCCTACTTGGAGGAAAGCTATGAGTAATGAAATAACTGCTTTAATTTATCATCAGGCATAGGAACTGGTTCCAAAACCATCCAATTCAAACATTGTAGGGTGCAGGTGGGTATTTCGATTGAAACATAATCCTGGTGTCAGTGTTGAAAAGTGTAAAGTGCATTTAGTAGCTAAGGGCTACAATCAAGTTAAGGGGATTGATTATGCATCCACCTTTAGTCCTGTCATCAAACCAACGACTGTTCACGTTGTTCTCTCATTAGTTGTTTCTAATTGCCAAGCACTTCGACAATTAGACATCTCCAACACATTTCTTAATGGCCATTTGGAAGAAACAATTTATATGTCTCAACCCCTTGGATTTATTAATCAACATTACCCAGATTATGTGTGCAAATTATGAAAATCCATTTATGGTCTCAAACAAGCCCCACGGGCCTGGTTTCATCGGCTTAGTTCTTATCTCCTCAACATTAGTTTTGTTGGCTCTCACACGGATTTCTCACTCTTTATCAAATAATATAATGATGATGTTCTCTATATTCTCATATATGTTGATGATATTATCATCACTGGTAGCAATAACAATGTTGTCCACACATGTATCGATCAATTATCCAAAGTATTCAAACTACGGGATCTTGGTCAACTGCATTACTTTCTAGGAATTGAAGTATAATATCTCAACAATGGCATTCTTCTTTCTTAACACAAATATCTTCAAGATCTCCTTACTCATACTCAAATGGATAATGCTACTTCAGTCAAATCTCCTATGGCCAGTACATGTAATTTACAGCTTTATGATGGTGAACCTTTGGCTGATCCTTAAACTTATAGGCGAATAGTTAGCGCATTGCAATGTGCTTATTTAACTCGACCAGACTTAGCCTTTGCTATCAACAAATTATGTTAGTTCCTATCTACTCCCATTATAATTCATTGGACAGCTTGCAAACAAGTTCTTCGTTATGTCAAAGATACCATGCATCAAGGACTCTTTATCACTCCATCAAAAAGTTCTCAACTTTAAGCTTTTTGTGATGTGGATTGGGCAGGTAACTTTGATGATAGGTGCTCCACTGGTTGTTTTGCTATTTATTTGGGTCCTAACTTAATCTCTTGGTGTGCTAAGAAATAACCCACGGTAGCTTGCTCTTCAATTGAAGCTGAATATTGGTTAATTGCTAACACCACAACTGAGATAATTGGGCTTCGTTCACTTCTTCAAGAACTTAAGCAACCACTTTTTAATTCAACTGTCATTCAGTGTGACAACATTGGTGCCTACTATCTTGCCATTAATCCATATTTCAAAGCATGTATAAAACATATTGAAGTGAATTTTCGTTTTGTTAGGGAACAAGTCAAGACTGGTCATATTTCTATTCAGTTTATCTCTGCGATTGATCAATTGGCTGACATGTTCACAAAGCCCCTTTCCACCAGCCGGTTCAAACTTCTTAAAAGCAAGCTCAGAATTTTAGACAGACATTCTTAGCTTGAGGGGGGTTATTGGGGATAACTTTCGTTCCTATTAATTAGGATAATTTTATTTAAATTTAAATTACTATTAGGTAAGATTATCTTTTAGTTATTTCCTTATTTTTTACAACTTTATGTAACCACTTCTTGTATAAATACTGTAAACATTTATCAATACAAAGTAGAGCATTTCCTCAACATTTATACTTCTAATAAATTATATAATGTGCTGAACTTTCTTTTAAAACAAGATTTAATTATACAATTATGAGTTGTGCACGGAATTTTTGATTAATTTGTCATGTTTGATTTTGTGCTAGTTTAATTTTGTGCTAGTTGCATCTAATTTAGTATAATGATATCTAATAAAATTAGTAAACTATTTTCAGCACCTATTACTCAAAATAGAAAGTAAAAATCTATAAATACAAAAAAATAAAAAATAATATAATTATTATTAACTCAATAAATGTCAAACACATTCAACTAATGAATTACACCTCCTACATAATTTCCATATTAATTGAAGTAAAAAAGTTTAATATCCAAATAGTAACTTTACTCTTATTTACATTCAATCTATGGCTTAATTCATATATTATTATCAAATAAGAAAATTAAAAATAATTTTTACTTGATCCATACAAACGAAAATTAAAAATAATTTTTACTGAATTCATATATTTTTATCAAATAACACAATCTCACATGGGAGGTTCTTCTATAATTAAAATATTATACTATTAAATTCTTATTGTAATTAATCTTCACCTTTAACCCAAAAAATTAATAAATACTACTAATATAATCCAAAATGTCTATGGACCCGTAATATTTCCACTCAATACAACAATGATAAATAAAATTCTAAAAAAAATTTAAAAATAAACTAAGTACTAAAATTAAATAAATTAACTAAGTATTTAATTTATGATTTAAACCAAGTACTAAAAATTAAATAACTAAGTCGTTAATTTATGGTATTAATTTATTCATTTTTTGTTTTATACAGTAGTTGTGATGTTATGGATGAAGGTGAACAATCCATTAAACAACCAATTAATCAACAACAAAGTAGTGAATAATCTAAAGCACAATTGGCTCTCAGGCTTCTATTTAATCGAGTCATACTAATCCCATAAATGAAAGTAAAGAAACAAATTTCAATTCCAAGAGCTGTTTGAAATCAATTGTGTGAAATCACTTTAAGAGGCAAAAAAAATTATGATAAGTGGAAGGCAATATGCAGTTATTATGAAAAGAAGTTAGGAGGAGATACAAAAAATGGTACCAAACATTTACATGATCATTTTGGATCATGTCCTATAAGAAAGAGTAGAGATATAAAACAAGCAATTTTAAAATCTAAGATAGATAATGAAGAGAGAGTTTCAATTGGGACATACGCTTTTGATGAAGAGACTGCACGAAAAGATCTGGCAACTATCATTATTGTGCATGAATATCCATTAGCAATGCTTGAACATGAATATTTTAGAAAATTTCTTATAACTATTCAACCAATATTCAAAAGGATGAGTAGGCATACAGTGATGAGAGATATATTAAAAATATTTGAACAAGAAAAAGAAAAGACTATGAAGCTAGTTAGAAAGAATGACAACCAAGTTGCAATCTCAATTGATATGTGGACGTCCAACAACCAAAAGAAATGTTTTATGGCCATTACAATACATTTTATTGATGCTTCATAGACTTTACAAAGTCAAATTATCGGGTACAACTTTTATTTATTTTAATTATAAATTTATAAATTTATTTATTTTTCTTATTAGGTTCATTTATGTGCCATGTCTACATACAACCGATGTTCTTTGTGATGTGCCGTCTAATTGTCTAATGGATTGAAATTTAGATAGCAAATTGTCTGCATTAATTTTAGACAATTGTTTGACAAATGATGTAATGTTTAGTATCATTTTGAGCAAATTATCATTTAATAGTCTTTGGTTGGATGGACAATTATTACATGTGCGTTACAATGCTCATATTTTGAATTTGATTATCAAGGATGGTTTAGACATTATCAATGATTGTATTAAAAAGATTCGGGATAGTGTTGCAGTTTTGGAGTGCCGCTCCCAAAAGATACAAAAGATTTGAGGAAACAACCTATCAATTAAGAGTTTCTTGCACTAAAAAATTGATTTTAGATTGTAAGACTAAGTGGAACTCTACTTTTATGATGCTTGATGTGGCTATTAGTTAAAAAGATGTGTTTAAAAAATTAAAACAAAAGGGACCTCTTTATAGATGTTTGCCTATGGATAAAGAGTGGGAAATGGCTGTAAAATTTTGTGAAAAGTTAAAAATATTTTTTGATATCACTAAAATATTTTCTAGGATAAAATATCCTACTGTTAATCTTTTTTTTTTCAAAAGTATGTGAAATTAAAATGGAATTGATGTAGTGAGTTACTTGTGGGTGTCCTTATACTGAAGTTAGGGCTTGTAGAATAATTGAAAATTTTGATAAATATTGGTTTGAAATTCATGATGTTATGAGTGTGGCAACTATTTTGGATCCTAGGTACAAGATTAAATTTTTGGACTATTATTATCCTCTTTTTTATGGAGATGAAATGAAAAACAAGAGGTTGAAAACATTAAAAAAATTTGTTATAATTTGGTTGGTCAATATTCATCAAATTCAGAGTCAAGTGGAAGTGGTGTTGTAACTAAATCATCAAGAAGCAATTCTTCTCAATCATTAAGTCATAGTGTGGGGTCGACTTGTATGCGCAAATTTGAACTATTTGTTGCTTCTTTTGAGTCCTAAAGTGATAGTATGCACACTGTATTAGACCTTTATTTGGAAGAAAAATTATATCAACTTAAAAATGATTTTGATGTATTAAGTTGGTAAAAATTGGCCCTTAAGTATCCAACATTACAATTAATTGCAAGAGACATTTTAGCAATCCTGATATCCACGGTGGCTTCTGCATCAGCTTTTAGTATAAGTGGAAGGTTTATAAGTTCTCATCGTAATAGACTCCATGCTGACACAGTTGAAGAATTAATGTGTACACAAAATTGGATATTGGCTTTAAGTAAAGGTATGTAAAATTGATTGTTTAATTGTATTTAATTATTGATTTTACTTTTTTTTATTATAGTTCATAATAATAATTTATAAATAACAATTCATACTTTTAAGTTCTTCTATTGCTCATCCATAGTGTTACACAATGATTGAAGATATGGATGTAGATGATAAGGTAAATTATAATTTGAATATTATAATAATAATTGTTGTCATCATTTTCAATTTACTTTCAATTTATATATAAATATAGAAGTAATTTGTTATGTTTGTTTAATTGATATTTTAGGTTGATATTCGTCGAGATAGAAGTATTTCAAGTGAAGTTATTAATTGTTAATGTATGTATTATTTTATAATTTGAATTGTATGGAATGTTTATAAATATTTATATTCGAATGGTATGAAATATTTCTAATTTTAAGTTATTAATTGTTAAAATTTGTATTTTAATTTTATGTGAAATTTAAAAAAATGAAATAAAATTTATAGGATATATGTAATTTGGGTCGGGGATTCATTGACGGGGAATGCTCATCAGGGAACGAGAATCTTCGCTGGGTGGGGATGGGAAGATTTTTTTTCCTGTGTTCCAGATGGGGGTGGGGATGGGGAATCCCCGATATTGCATAGGGTGGGGAGCAGGGACCCCTTCCCTACCCCCGCCTTCGTCCCATGAGCATCCTTAAGTTCATATTATATTGGCAGTGAGCCCCGATTCCATCACGGGCCCATAAGTCATAAGCAGCCTCTAGCAAGACATTATGACTACCTAAATAATATGAATATTGATAATTTAATTTTAACCTAATAGAACATGTTATAGTACTTTTGTCACATTTTATCTTTTTTGAATATAAGTCACGGTTCATGTCAAATTTATATAATCGAAACATTTAATTTCTCAATCACTAAATAGATTGATAATATCAAATAACATTGATTGCTCCATCAATTCATTTGAGCATGACTATGCATTTCTTACTCTTACTTATCAAAGGACCCAATAGATATCTCTTTCATAAGAGAGGGACAAATTCCATCTTGATTATTCACTGTCCTCTGCATAATTCTTATCATGTCCAACCATAACCTTTATTATTATCCGATTAAAAATAATGTTTAATTATGTCAAAACATAATATTACTCACGTAGGATACTGTGATAATCTCGAGTCTGAGAATCGATAATATAACTATAATGAGATCACTAATGACATTAATGCATAAAGTATCTTATAGCGGGTATATCCAGTACCATGTTTTCTAACAAGTACTTATAAGTTTAATTTATATCATCATATATCATCATCCCATGATTATCAATCAAATCCACACTAGTCTTAATTTATCATTATTCCTCTAATAATAAATAAATGACTAGAGATAGCTAAAATAACATTATATTGTTATTTATAAATATTATTATAATATAATATGCCAACAATATCATAACATGAAGAAAATCTAATTTTATAAAATGAAATATTATGTTACATAAAGGACCAAATATTTGGCTTAGGACATAACCACTAACACCAACAACTATCAATCCTTTTTAAATCAAAATTCCAACAATTCCTTCTTTAACAGATCACGCCGAAATAAAGTACCATATCAAATATGTAATCTTCGCAATCATACTACTGATCGTTGTCGTCGTAGATATGCTTTTCTAATAGTCTTAAAGAGCTAAAGTCAATGTAGTCTACTTTCAACCAACTCACGCCAATATGCACAATTATGATTTTACCTAACCATGTTAGTTGATTCGAGTTCCAACTACCACATAACTCCAGATTTGGCTGCTCTTTATATTTTTGATGACTACCATGGCAATGATCAAATTCAAGTTGGTAAAGGTAAAGGTTTGGATATATCTCATGTTGGTAAAGGATTATTAACTCATTCTTCAAATACTTTTCTTTTAAATCATGTTTACCATGTTCCTTCGATGGCCTAAAATCTTTTATCTGTTCATAAATTTTGTATTGATAACAAATATTTTTTTGAATTTTGGCCTATTTGTTTCTTTGCTAAGGATCAAGCAACAAGGGAAGTTCTTTTCAAAGGGTCGAATAGAAATGGACTTTATTTCATGCCACCTTTTTGGAAAAAAAAATCAAATGCAGTTGCAATTCTTTCATGTAATCATTGGCATAATAAGCTTAGCCACCCTCATCCCAAAACGGTGGCCAAAATAATTAAGGAGAACCGGTTAACATTTTCTTCTTCAAATTTATCATCTTAGTGCACTGCATGTTGTTTAGAAAAGTTAACAAAAATGCCTCATCCAACTATTTATAAATAATCATCCCATGATTATCAATCAAATCCACACTAGTCTTAATTTATCATTATTCCTTTAATAATAAATAAATGACTAGAGATAGCTAAAATAACATTATATTGTTATTTATAAATATTATTATAATATAATATGCCAACAATATCATAACATGAAGAAAACCTAATTTTATAAAATGAAATATTATGTTATATAAAGGACCAAATATTTGGCTTAGCACATAACCACTAATACCAACAACTATCAATCCTTTTTAAATCAAAATTCTAACAATTCCTTCTTTAACAGATCACGCCGAAATAAAGTACTATATCAAATTTGTAATCTTCGCAATCATACTACCGATCATTGTTGTCGTAGATATGCTTTTCTAATAGTCTTAAGGAGCTAAAGTCAATGTAGTCTACTTTCAACCAACTCGCGCCAATATGCACAATTATGATTTTACCTAACCATGTTAGTTGATTCGAGTTCCAACTACCATATAACTCCAGATTTGGCTGCTCTTTATACTTTTGACGACTACCATGGCAATGATCAAATTCAAGTTGGTAAAGGTAAAGGTTTGGATATATCTCATGTTGGTAAAAGATTCTTAACTCATTCTTCAAATACTTTTCTTTTAAATCATGTTTACCATGTCCCTTCGATGGCCTAAAATTTTTATCTGTTCATAAATTTTGTATTGATAACAAATATTTTTTTGAATTTTGCCTATTTATTTCTTTGTTAAGGATCAAGCAACAAGAGAAGTTCTCTTCAAAGGGTCGAATAGAAATGGACTTTATTTCATGCCACCTTTTTGGAAAAAAAAAATCAAATGCAGTTGCAATTCTTTCATGTAATCATTGGCATAATAAGCTTAGCCACCCTCATCCCAAAACGGTGGCCAAAATAATTAAGGAGAACCGATTAACATTTTCTTCTTCAAATTTATCATCTTAGTGCACCGCATGTTGTTTAGGAAAGTTAACAAAAATGCCTCATCCAACTATTTCTCGTTCTAGTATTGCTATGGTAGATTTAATTTTTTCAGATGCATACAGGCCTTCCCCAACAAATCCTAACTTGGATTTTTGTTATTTTATTGTGTTTGTAGATGATCATTGCTTTATTAATTTCTAATCACTAGTTGAAAACCAATTTAATTCCCAAAATAAAGCTTTTCAAAGTGATTAGGGTAGAGAATTTCAGAAATTGCATTCATATTTTCAAAAATTTGAAATTCTTCATAATGTGGCTTGTCCCCATACTCTTTAACAAAATGGCATTGTTGAACACAAAATATATCATGTGGTTGATACTAGCTTGACTTTATTAGCTCATAGTTATGTTCCCTTTAAATATTGGCTATATGCTTTTCAAAATGCTATGTTTACTATTGATTTATTGCCTACACATGTTCTTCGTGGTAAATGTCCTTACTTTAATTTATTTTACAAAAATTTTAATTACATTAATCTTCATGTTTTTGGCACTACCGTATTTCCTCTTTTAAGAACTTATAAAACTCACAAATTTTCCTTTAAAAGCAAGCCATGTGTTTATCTTGGGTTATCTTTTAATCATCTTGGCCATTTTTGTTTGGACAAAGACTCTAGCTGAATTTATGTTGCTTAACATATGGTCTTCAAAGAAGACTAATTTTTATTTCAAAAATTAAAGGAACCTACAGTTGCACCTTTTTTTATGCCAACTCAACCTTAGCTTAACGTGTGGACCCCTTCTATCTCACCCCAATCAAGTATACATGTTGATCCTTATCCTCCCTCATCTACTAATCAATTTTTGACTTCAAATTCACCACCTTCATCTCAAACATCTCCCATGTTATCTCTAAATTCAAACTTACCCACTTTCAATCCTTTTTCCTCATTCAAATCCTTTCTTTTGTCTCATTCAAATTTAAACATGTTTCCATTTGATTCAAATACAAATGCTATCTTATCTAATTTGTCACCAAACTCTCCATCTCTTTCACATCACTCCCACTTTTTACCAAGTGTTAATCTTTTGGTTAACTTATCTTCTTATCCTCAAACACGTGATACCAATTTTCAAACTTTCTAAGATCTGGATAGGATTCATCCTAATGGTTCTCTATTTTTCCACTATTGCTAAGCAATAATCTAACTTTGCTTGTAATTCTTCTCTCTCCAAGTTAGCCTCTACCAAACCAAAAATTGACTACCTTTAAGTTGAACCTGCCATCTATTCTTAAGCTAAATCCTATCCTAAATGGCAATTTGCCATGACAGCCGAACTCGATATTCTTCACTCTGCCCAAACATAAACCTTGGTTTTCAAACCACCTAATGCTAATATTATTGGAAATAAATGGGTTTTTTGTATTAAGCAAAAACCAGATGGTAGTATTAACCATTGCAAGACCCATTTGCTGGCTAAGGGATTTCATTAACAACTTGCATTGATTTTAAAGAAATTTTAAACACTATGGTGAAGGTAACCACAATTTGCACCATCCTTGCCTATGCTACTACTCAAGCTTGGCCAATAAAACAGTTGGATATTTGCAATGTTTTTTTACATGGATACTTGGATGTTAATATTTTTATAGAGCAACCTCAAGGATTTATTGATTCATCGAAACCACACCATGTTTGCAAACTTGTTTGTTCTCTTTATGGCCTCAAACAAGCTCCTCAGGCATGATTTGATTGATTGAAAATCTTTTTACTATCTCTTGAATTTTCTTTCTCTAAAGTTGATTCTTCTTTGTTTATCTTTACTAATAGTTTTGTTAACGTCTTTTTATTTTTCTATATAGATGATATTATGATTACAGGATCATGTTTAAAGACCATTCAGTCATTCATCACATCTTTGCAAGGTGAATTTCCTATGAAAGATCTTGGTGATTTGTCTTATTCCTTATATAATGGCCTCAACATCATGTTAATTATGAATAGTATTTTTTGATAGTAAACAGTGTATTCAAGGCTGGAAAATATACCTGGAGGTGAAAAATATTTTATTTGTCCATCAGAAAATATTAGTGACAGTGAAACCGGGATTGAAATTTGAAGTGAAATCAATATCATTTAAACTTTCCAAAGTCAAAAATACGAAAAAAAAATAGCGAGTCATTTTTTATAGTAGAAAGGATGACCTGAATTTGATCGAATTTTTAAAAATAGTAAATGAACTCCAAAAATCGATAAAATTTACAGATCTTACTAAAATTTCATGTAGAATATTTTGGTAACAAAAAGTGAATTTTTTGGTAACACCGATAGTTGTTGAATTAGATCGGTAACAAACTCCGATTGAGCTAAAATTTTGTGTACAACCTAATTTTGATGTGATAAGAGTGATGAAATTAAAATTGAAGTGATTTGGAGTTGAAAAGTAGGAGAAATTAATTAGGGCTATTTATTGGATAATTAATGGGCTTTGGTTAATTTGTTAGGCCCATTAATTGGCCCAAGCCCACTCAATACCACTATATAAGGCTAGAAATTTTGGAGAAAACCAGAAAAATCCACCTTTTTCTCTAGCCTCTCCCTATCCGAACTTTCCTCCTCTATTTTCTTCTCAATTTTCTTCCATTCTTCTCTTAATTCACATCAAATGCATCCCTAATTAGGTGAGTTATATATATTTCTAGAATAGTATTTTAACCTCTACCCTTTAATTAGTGGAAGAGAAGCCAAGGAAATCAAGAGATAAAGTGTTAGGTGTCAAAGGAAGGTAAGTGAAATTCATGGATATAATTTGGTTTCAAGGTAAATATTAGTAATTTAAGATGCCTAGAGTTCATTTTTAATGTTATTTTAAGCATTAGAGATAAAAAAAAAAAACTTAAGGTTTCTCATGGTTAAAAATCCAGCCATGGTAGGTTCACAAGGAGAAGATCAAGCTCTCAAGACAAAAGAAAAAATAAAGTCTAAGCAAGCTTAAGCCTAGAAAAGAGGTCGGTGACTAATAAATCATATTATTTCCCTTAATTTTGAGTGATTTTCCTTCATGTAACTTAGGAAAAAATTGAGTAAATGGTGTGTAATTGAAATTGATACTAGAATAATGCAATTGAACCTTAAATAAGCCTATTTAAATCCTTAATTTAATTTTTAAACCCCTACATGGTGGACTTCCTAGCTTGGCCGAATCCTATCCTAAGGAGAAATAATGTTTAATTTATGTATTTTGATGAAATTAGGCCATAAAATGAATTTAGAAATGAAAAATGATGTCCATGATTTTTTATGAAATTTATTTGAATACTTTTGAGAAAATATTTGATTATTTATAAATAGAATTTGTTGGATTATTGTGAAATTATTCATAAGATAAGTGAAAAATGGTGAATTATTGTGAAATAATTCACAAACTATGCAAAAGTATCGAAAAGATTGATTGGCAAATTTATTGAAATGAAAAAGTTACTGAAATTATAAAAAAAATTTGAAAAATAAAATAAGAAATAAATGAATTTTACCCTTAGTAGTGGTCAGATAGTCAAAATCTAGGTCAGAATATGATTGGCTAGCCATAAAAATACTTATACCATGGTGCAAGCCATGGCGACTTGCTTTGTTATGGTAGAATCTTATGATTTTTCATAGTATCTGATCTTCTCTGTATTTTATTCTGTGATAAATTGTCCATTGAGATCATTTCTTAGTCTGTATTGTGGCCCTGCGAAATCCATATCCTATATATCTGGTCTGATGATTTTTGTCGAAATTATACTAGAGGCATAAATATAAAAATGAGTTAAAAATGCAAAAAGACAAGAAAAAAATAAAGTTTAGAGTAAAAAAGGACTTAATTGAAGTGAAACGAAAAGTTTAGGGGAAAATGATAATTTTTCCCAAATATTAAGGTTAACAAGTAAAAATATTAAAGAAATGAATAAAAAGGGTAAAATGGTACTTTAGCAAATAAATAGCCCAAAAATGAACTTTTATAAATTTGGAGGACCAAATGTAATTTTGCATGAAAAAGTTAAAATAAGAGTTAAATGGTAAATTGTATGTCAATTAATAGATTAAGAATGAAAAATAAGAAATGTAGTGGCAATTTCGTAATTATCATGTAAAAAGAGGCAATTTTGTAATAAATTGAATAATTAAGGAATAAATTGAAAAATTTACCAAAGTAATGATATTAAATGTAATTGTCTGTCAAATAGTTAAAATTGTATTGTTTTTATACTAAATTGATACATTTTGCATAATTAATGGAATTATGCATTTATGAGAAATATTTCGATTTATAGTCACCACCGGGCATATTTAATACTCAGCACGTAGGAATTTACTGCTTGCAGGTACCAATAATTTTGTGGACCAATCGTAAACATCCGGAGTAATTTTTGTAGGGAAGAAGAGAATTAGGAACTTACTTTTGTTGTGGCATGTATATATAAATTGTAAAGGTTGAAGTTAAAGAACTGGTTTGTAATGGTACAATATTGGTATTTATGTATATATGTGTGATTGAGTTGGATAATGGAATGGATGTATATGTTGTTTATAATTGTTATGGCCCTAAGGGGTTATGGCCTGTTTGTTTTTCAGGTTGGTTAGACAAGTTTTTAAGACGTTATATTGCCAAATTTTATATTGATGAATAGTAAATTGGATAGTTATAAGTTAATCGACAAGCTAATGGTTATTACTATTACTGACATAAAGGAATTGGCAGTTAAAGAATTTAATTAATTGAAAAAAAAAAGAAAAATAAATTATGGCTAATCGATATAGTCATCAGTCAAAGTTATAATATGGGTATTACACCTTAGTATTGAAGTTACTCGTACCTCTACTGGTCTTCCCCCTCTTGAATCAACAAAATATCTCCTCGATATTGGTACAGACTGGTATGTGTGATGTCAAGGGTTGTCCAACTCCCATTGCCACTCAGCCTACCCTTAGCAAGTTTGATGGTCATTTACTTACTGGTGCTACTCTATATTGGAAAACTATCGGTGCCATTTGATATGCTACAATGACAAGAATTGACATTTCTTTCACTATCAATTATTTGTGTCAATTTATGCATGCTCCAATGAATATTCACTAGAAAGCCATTAAAAGGATACTTTGGTATCTTGCTTCTACTGTTTCCTACAATTTATTCTTTACTAACCAATATACTTGTTAAATTCAATGTTATACTGACAGTGATTGGGGAGGTTGTAATGATGATCACCATTTTACAAAGGTCTTATGATTGCCTAAGAAACAACCCACAATCGTTCGGTCTTCCACTGAAAGTGGATATAAATCCTTAGCAAATGGCACTAGTGAAGTAATTTGGTTGCAAAGTCATCTTCATAAACTTGATATTTCATCTTCTTTTCCACCTATTCTTTGGTGTGATAACGTTGGTGCAATTTACTTGTCCCAAAATCCAGTGTTCCATGCTCGCACCAAACATATAGAAATGGATTATCACTTTGTTCGTGAGCATGTTGAAGCTCGTCAATTGCAAATAAAGTTTATTAGCATTGATGATCAAATTAGAGATGTCTTTACCAAGCCATTGCCTACTAGTCATTTTTTGTTTCTTCGTAGCAAGCTTCGTTTGCTCCCTAGACCGGCATTGTCTTAAAGGGGGCTGTAAAGGAGTATTTTTAGTTTGTTATGCTTTATTGTTAATGTAATATTCTCTGTGATATTCTTGTTATACTGTTTACTACATTTTCTGGAAACTCTGTGTATATATATGCTTGGCATTTATGTCTTCAATAACTCTCTCTCTATATATATTCAATCTCTATAATAGATCTATATAATAGATTCATATGTTTCATATTCCCATTGTTACTGGCTGAAATTGAAAACAGAATGAGTTGGTATTTTTGTTGATTTTGATGAATTTTTTATTAATTTTGATAGCATGTGATGTCACATCAATACCATGTTGTGCACTATAATTTTCAAATGCAATGTGAGTTTGTATTTATTATTTATAAAATTGATGAAATTAAAAAACGAATTTGAATGCTTGCATAATTATTAAGCATTTATAATTCTAATATGATGAGAAAAATCTTGGCTAAAAGTATTATCAATAAAAGTTTTGGAAATTATGAGTAATTTAAATAGTTAAAAAAATATGACAACTTTTTCAATTCATTAGAATATCTAAATTCAATCTATGAAAAAATGAAATTAAAAAACAAAATAAAAGAATAAAAAATATAATTTCATACTAAATAAAAAGTTGATTAATAAATAAATAAATACACTTCCTTACACATAGACTCCTATTTATATAAAGCCTTGGAGAATATGATTATATTTCTCTTAATGCTCTCGTGTTTCTCTTAGAAGCTAAAAGAAGCTTGTTCCAACTTCCAAGACAAATATATATGGGTAATCTTTTATGTAAAATATTAAATTAAATTTATGTTTTTAAATCGAAGATAAATAACTCAAAATAAAACGAAATATTTGTGATATTTTAATAAATAGATTTTTATATTTTCCTACATTTGAATTTCTAATCCAAGTAGGAAATGAATAAGTATAATTGTTTGACACGGACAGTTATAATTTATAAATAGTAGTATTTTATTCCGTTGGAGGTCACGGCAAATTTAGCAAAGGAATTGTTTGCTGCATAATCATCATTCCTTCTTCCCTTTCTGGAAAGCAAATGGTATAAATTTGTCTTTGCTATGGAAAATATGGACTATTTCGGATACTTTAAGAGCAAATATGAAAAAAATTATCCATATTTTCTCTCAAAATATTAATAATGGTTGATTTTTACGTCTCAAAATATTAAACAATAGCAATTTTGTAACATTTTTAATATTTTAAGAGTAAATTTGGTTCTTATCATTTTTGTAAAATTAATTAGAAAGGACCCTAGCCGAGTTCGTAATGGGCATTGGATTAGTCCCTTAAGCTCTAGATGGGCTCAATAATGAGGCCACAGATACGGCCTAAGTGGAATGGATATTGCATCCAAGACTTTTTTAAATGGACCTTTAATGAATTAGAGGCCCAAATCAAATTTCATCTCGAGTTTCCCGTCTCTCTTGGTTTGGTTTTTCTTCGTTCCCAATTCAACTTGGGTATATGGATCCTAATTTATTACTATTTCTTTTTTTGAAAAAAAAAAAACAGGTATATGGACCCCAATAATTATTGAAAAAGCATAGAAAAATGCATGGTTAGCCAATTATCAGCTTAGGAGTTGTAAAATTCTAATTTGGTTTTGATTCCATAAACGCAAGGCTCAAGAAATTCATTTTGCATCCCCAATGTTTGTTTTGAGTACAAACTCATCCCTGCTGCACAACTCTGCAACAAAATTTTTTACTGTTATTATACCTATTTAGTATGCTTTTTAACACGGCATAAAAAATTATAAAAAATAAAAATATGATGAATCACCAATTTTAATGAGCCGTAATCTTTAGTTTAATTTATTCATTTAAATTCGGATTTAATGAGCGGTAATCTTTAGTCTAAGTTATTATAGATTGACAATAAATTCAAGTAGTGAAATATTTTATTCTATTTTTTCATTAAAATCTTTTGATAATACTCTAGAAATCAAAATTAAGCCTAAATCATTAAAGGTCATCAGAGGTTTATCATTAGAAGGTTCATAAATGTCTAAACCTCCCCAGCCGGCTGACTAAGACACGAAAAATAAGGCCATTCACTTAGACGTGACCCATCCCTGCCATAATAATGTCGCCTGAACATACACTTCTATCAAACTACCATCACCTTTAAGATAGGCCACGTCTACGTCAGAGTAGGTTTACTATTCAAAAATATTGTTCAAGTTCTCAGCTTTATAAATAGCAGATTTATTCTAAAAACTCGCACACTCTCTCTAATTTTACATAGATATTCTCTCTTTAAAAGTTTTTCTTCCAATTGCTAACTTAATCATTGTAATGTTAACGCCCAGTACAACTGGACAAGCACCTTTTGCAAGGCTCATGCTTCCATTCTGATCGACATCAAGTCTCTAAATACACATCGGCTCTATCAACTCTCCTACTCAGGATTCTTTCTTCCTAATATGGAAATTTTAGATTTATCATTTGGTGCTTTCATTGAGAGTCGATGGCTGAGCAAAAGTGTCCAACCTCCGCACCATTAGGGGGAACATAGGCTTAAAGTTACAGAGAGAAGGTCGAAATACAAAGGTTCCATGAAAGTGTCTGAGACTACGTGGAAAACCATGGAGGATGAAAACAAAATTTGGGACTAAAAGAAAGCAAAAAATCTTGTGCTGGGTTCGAAAGGAAGCAAAATATCTTACTTTCGAGACATTGCACGGTAGATGCAGTGGACTCCTAAAACTAGCCTATTGGGAAAGATACCGAGAGGGATGAAATGATTGCCCCTCTCTTCGTCTCTAGGCAAACTAGGAAAGAGAGCAAACACAGCAAGAAGAGGAGCGTCTTCTCCCAAAGCAACACACTCTCTCATCCGCTTAAAAAAAAAGAAGTAGCATGCAGAAGAGAAAAGACCCCCGCTTCACATCAAGACGAAAGAAAAGCGCTTGTTTCGCATCAAGATGAAACAAGTCGCTATTGCTGATCGGACGATGGAAACCCCTAGAGGAAAAAAGGGGAGCCATTTCTAATAAAAGAAAGCAGTTAGGGGATGAAAAGCCTAAAAGAAAAAATCCAAAAGGGACAATTCTCATAATTCGAAATATACCAAATATCAGGATCAAAGAGTCCACTTAGAGATCCCCTCTCCGCGATAGCAAAATCGATCTATACAAGCAAAAAATGAGCTAGGATTTATACCTCTGGCAAAACAGACTTGTAAAGAATTGGGGGAGAGCACACCCAATATTGAAGAAAGAAAAAATCTCTTGCACCAATATTGAAGGAGGACGAAATATTCCCCTCCCCTCAGTATCGTGCATTAAGGCATAAATTTACATGGTTCTCCCGTAAAGAGAGACGTAGGAAGAACGGGGAACTACCTCCTTCCATTTGAGCAACCCAAAATTTGGGTGCTGCAATTTTTGCCTCGCTAACTCTTCCCTTCAGCAAAAGCAAAGCAGGAACGAGAAACTAGAAAGTCAAAAATTGATCAGGTGCAAAGAAAAGGAAAAATTTAGGCGAGCAGGGATCATTCATTATATCTGATCGAATTAGAGGCATAAAAGGAGAAAGTCGAACTGGAGAAAGGAGACACCAAGTCCAAAAAAGAATGAAATAGTATAAGCTAAGTCCACAAGAGAATGAAATGTCTCTCCTTTGAGATATTACATGGCTATCGCTATGATGAGAACAGAGAGAGACTGCAAAATTATTCTTTCTCATCTCAATATTAAGAAGGGTCAATCGAAGGAATTAATCCCAATCGAAATGATTGATGAATCCCAGAGATGGCTATAAAATCGCATTTCGTGGATGAAGACAATCGAGAAAAACACCAGATAAAAAAGGAGAAAAAGAGGTAAAAAGAAGCTCTTCCCTGGTGATAAAGATAAAAAAAGATGATGAGTTGACGTGTTCCTGACATGAGAATTTAATCTCAATCAAAATGATTGGCTAAATATAGGAACAACTATGAAATAACACTATGTGGATAAAGATATCTGGACAATGAAGCCCAGTATAGTCCTAAAGGGGAAAAGAGAAGCTCATCCAATAAAGGTGAAGAAGGCTCTAAAAGTGCTTCCCTCCATTAAGATCAAACTAAGAAAGCAATTAAATATTATTCAAACTGATCGGACTCGATTGATGTAGATTGCAAAATGGGAAGCTTAGCAAAGTCACAACGACAATTTTAATTGAAGATGAAAATTCGTTATCTTGATCGAAAGATAGATGAAAAATTCTTATCCCAATTGAAAGATCGATGAAAATTCATTATCCCAATTGAAAGATCCATGAAAATTCATTATTCCGATCGATAGATCGATGAAAATCTGTTACCCCGATCGAAAGATCAATGAAAATTTATTATAATCCTGATTGAAAGATCGATTAATAAAATTTATGTCTCGAGTTTAAATTATATTAATCGATGTTTTCTCAATCAAGCTTTCAATTTACACAATGATATACATCGCAACTATTAGCAACAAATATCTATTTCAAACATGAAGACAGAGACAATTCGATAAATCAAAAATTTGAAATTTATTAAATTTTTTTTTTGAAATTACATCTGAAATTTTATAAAGGAGAAAAACACAATCCTACATCTATCGTTAGTTGTTGCCACTCTTCATCAACCCTGAAAGACATTACAACCATCTCCCACTTATAACACATCAGAACCTAGCAAATGAAAGAAGATCAGCCGCGCGCTTGAGAAGATGAGCATGAAGGAGGCAATGAAAGGTAGAGTTTATATCACTTGCTGTTGTAGGTGATACCATGGTGGAGAACCACCCAATAACTCATTTATCTTCCTAAAATGGCAAAATAAAAGGTTATCAGAAGGCTCTATAAAAAGGCAACAAAAGAAAAACAAGGAATAAAGTATATAAATGGGAATATAAAGGAATGACTCTATTTATAAGAGTCCAGAAGCGCACGTGGCAATCCAATAAATAAGGATTTAAAGAGAATAAATAGCCGCAATTGAAGCTCTATAACCGAAGAGATAAAAGAGTAATTAATTAGCGATGTTTTTCAAGAAACGAGGTCAAATATAGTAATTCGAGAAAGAAACGATCGAGTCAATAATGCAATTAATATAAGATGAATGGTCGACAAAAAAACAACATAAAGACATCAATCTTAATCGAAATTGATAAGTCCAAATCATCCCTAGAGTTGCCTCCAAACTTGTTGGCATCACAAAGAAGGAAAGGTCTAAACTACAACAAATTAGCCCGATTAGGAGCAAATCTACAAATCAACACTCTAATAAGATAAGTTGAAATATCACTCGATTATGCCTCTCTCTTCATACTTAGTTTTTAGCATTGGAAAGGTAAATATCATGCGACGAGAAAATAGAGGAGCAAGTAAGAGCAAGACAAGGAAAGATTCAAAGGATGAAGTTCATTAAAGCTTTTCAAAAGTTACAGAGTAAATTGAATGTAGAGCTTTTTTGCTTGAAAAAAAATACAGTGATGAATCTATAGCTTTACTACAACAAGACCACCTCTAACTTCGTAATCTTTTTCCATTAGATCGGCATGAAGAAAAGGGAGAAGAAAATATAGACATGCATCCTCTACTATGAACCCAAGAAAGCCCTGGGTTGAGAGAAGAAAAAAGTAGCGAAGGATGGAGGTTATATGACATGCTGTGGCAAGTTATATATTACTAGGAAAAAAACTTAGTGATTTATTCATCTTCCTAAAATGGCAAATAAAAGTAAGAGAAATTGAGGAGTGATCAGGAAATTTCATGAGAAAGAAGAAAAAAAAAAGCCTCAGAAAGAAAAAGAAAAAAGTCACTTATATATAGCGATTCTCATCTCCAAGAAGACTATCACGGAAAGACACATGGCAATACTATTAAATATAGGAGTAAATGCCACAATAAAAGCGTAGAAGACGAAGCAACGAAATTTAAAGAGACACCCTTTTTTAAAGAGGCACCTTTTCCAAAACGACGTGGGAAAAGAAATGACGATTCAAATACCCACTGTTAAGCAAACAAGTTAACAAAGGTTAGCAACAATTGGTAAAATCCTCGGGTAACTTCGCTATTCATTTTGAAACAGGTATAATTAATATACTCCTTTATAGAATCTAAAAAATGTAACAGGAAAACAAGCTAGTTTGGAGCCAAAAGCCTAACCAAGGGAAAAAAAAGGCACGGCGCGCAAAGGCACAAAGCCTTGTAAAGACCTTCGGTAAACAAATCCTTGTAATAACGAGCATCAATTAAACAGGCCAGACAATTAAATTTTGAAAAAATCAATTCACATTTATAGAAATTATTTGCATGAAGATGTTTAATTTCCCAATCAATGATCGGTGTAAATAAAATTTTAGTCTCTCGACTGATGTTTCAATTTTTTGATTTCCTGATCAAGGATTAGTGTAAATAAAATTCCAGTCTCTCTACTGATGCATTATTTTTTCGATCAACGTATATCTCGATTGGTGTAATTATAATCCCAGTCTCTAAACTGATGCCTCATTTTCCTGATCAATGATCGACGTTATTCCCAGTCCTTGAATCAAGGTCTCACTTTTCTCGATTAATGATCGATGTAACCAAGCTTTAGTCTCAAAGACTAAGAACCTTGTTCTTCTCGTCATTGACCATAAAATGGTCAAATGGCAAAACAATCGTCAGGAAAATATCGAAACCCCAACTTTCGATCACTCTAAAGAATGATCGAATTGCTCGAAGGCGGACAAATGATAATATTGTAGAAATCAAAACTAAGTTCAAATCATTAAGGGTCATCAAAGGCGCATCATTAGAAGGCCCATAAATGCCTAAGCGTCCCTAGCCAGCTGGCTAAGACACGAGAAACAAGGCTGTCTAATTGGATGTAACCCATCCCCACCATAACAATGCGACTTGACACTCTTTTGTCAAATCACCATCACATCTAGGATAGTCCATGCCAGCATCATAGTAAGCTTATTGTTCAAGAATACTGTTTAAGTTCTTAGCTTTATAATTAACAAGTTTATTCTAAAAACTTACACGCTCTCTCTCTAATTTTACATAGATATTCTCTCTTCAAGAGCTTTTTCCCTAATTGCTAACATAAATATCAGAGTGCTAACGTCCGGTACAACGGAGCAAGCACCTTTTGCAAGGTTCATGCTTTCATTCTGATCGACATCAAATACTCAAATACACATCGGCTCCATCATCTCTCCTACTCAGAATTCGTTCTTCATACCATGAAAATTTTAAATTTATCATTTATTAATTGATTTTCACAAAACTGTAAAGCATCATACCTTTTTTTTTTCAAAAAATTCAATATTATCATATATTCATAACCGATTATATTATTTGTATTTTCTGAGTTCGGACATTTGTCTGAACGTTACCAATATAAATATTGAATAATCAATCATAACAAAATGTTAATCAACTAATAATTGACCGTTACTAGTATTGATGAGTTGACTGTTAATAAATTTTGGTCATTAGGTCATGTGTTATGCATGAACTTTTAGTTCAAATTAGATAAACTCTTTAAACTCATATATTTGGATTTCTTTTATGAAATTTTTTTCAATACACTAATTTAACCGTTCGGGTCTATTTTATCCAAAATATTTCGATAATTTTTATTTTCAGATAACCAAAATTGCTATACAATCATAATATATATAATTAGGAAGACTAGGAAGACAAGGTATTGTTCACCAGAAAGAAACACATGAAAATAGGGAATTTCAAATAATTTTAATTAATATCGCAAAGCGTTCAACAAGTGCAAATTAAGCCGGAAGCAAGATGAGCTAGGCTTCACTGACTTCATGATTGAGTTGGGTAGGGTTCACGCGACAAGATAACATTGTAAAAGAAAGATTGAGGAATGACAGTAGCAACTAGTTCAAGTTGAACCAAATAAGAAAAAAAAAATACTCCATAAGATTGTGCAACTCGATGAACCTGAACAACTTATACACATATATTTTGTCTTTTATTACTTAACCATAACTCGGCCTACGCTAAAACATCAACTCATTGTTATTATTAGGAACAAAAAAACCAATGAAATTTACGCAACCAACTGCCTCGTAGGATAGTAATGCTAAGCTTCTCGGCTCTCGCAGCATGGGGTGCTGCCTGAAGACCATCCTGCCTCCACTCCCTCTTTTTATTCCGACCAGATCATGCCATTTTTCATCCTTAAACTCTTCTATGCTTACATACTTGAGAACATACTTGTCCGTACATCACGTTAATTTTATGATTATATTATTTCATAAAAAAAGATAGGGTGGAATTTGGTATTTAGTAATTTCTTAAGGTTCAATTTACTAGAAAGGGGGTTAAACTTTAAAGTGGATGGATGGATTGTCTCCTTGAGAACTGGAAAAAAATTAATTAAAGAAAGTTACAATTCTCATTTACCTAATTTTCAATGACATTGAAATCCATCACTTTAGCTAGGACTAAGATAAATATGAGGCTTTTTTGGCTAATTTTTAAGTAGTGTAATGGTATTTGCTGACATCCAATGGTTGAAAATAAATCTATAATTTAAAAAATTACTATATCAGATAATTTATAACGTCAAAATGAAGAGAGTAGGGCCCAAGTAGGGTGTACCCGTCACATGAGTGGGTCAATTATTTGAAATGCAATGGATAGGATAGCACAAGAACTCCAATTATAAAAGACAGGACCAAAGAATTTTCATTTGTCTTGCAATCTTTACAATCAATAACATTATTTCAGCACTAAAAAAAAAAAAGAGAAAAAAATCTTTCTTCATATATAAAATCAAAAATGAACGCCTGCACTTTCCTCACAAGATCGATCTCTCCTCTCTTATTTTTTTTTTAAATTTTAGAAAACAATTATATAATTTTATAATGCATTTGTAGAGCGAAAAATAATATAATCCGAACTTTCATGATTTATCAGGAATTTCCAAATAATTTCATAAATACATATATGATTTATAAGCTATTGGTGTTGGGCGATCGGTGATACGACCGCAAAATCTAACTTCACCTCTCATCTACCCACATACTTCTATGGTAATATAGCAACTGTCCAAACAGAAATTCACATGTCCTCAATTCTCTTCCAATGGCTCAAAACAAACTCATGCCTCCAAATAATTTCCTCGCCGTAAGATTGTTTATTTATCTTTCCCAAGTGTCATCCGTCAATGTTCTTCTCAGTAGGGCCCGATAATCACATCAGTCCACGTGTCTTTCTTTAATTGATCGGTGGACCATACATCTCCCTTCCTCGTTCCGTGACCTTCTTCATTCTTATTCCGGTGGATTTTGTTCAATCTTTACGTTTAATTAAATATTACTAGTTGAAGTATGTAATTGGACAATGCAGATATCAGCTTCATTTCTTTCGCCAATGCATATAATATTTATGACTTAGTTTGGCCAATCGGGTCATTCTCATTCATTTTCACCATTATATTTTAATAAAAAACAAAATGAATTTTGTTACCGGCTTCTGCAAATTATCTTTAGATTAAAATCTAATTTACAAATTAATTCATGAAACAATTTTGTGCAATAAAATTGAAGCTTGGCTTCCAGGTATTTTTATACTCGGTTCGTTTTACCCGAAAAATGGGTCAAGACCCGATTTGACCCGGTCAAGCATGTTTTGCATCGGAATCCGAATTGCATCCTGAAATGGCCCTCCACGTGGTTTAGTTTAACTGGTCCATTCTCTGGAATCCAATGACGCTTTTTTCTGTTATAAAACTCACAGCAGAGTTGCTCTTTTCTTTGCACCACCCTCCAACCGAGAAAATAAGGAAATGGCGCCAAAATCCCACCATTTCCTCCAGCCTTCTACCGCATTTCGCGGCGCCATTCTTCTATTGCTTGTCCTTTTCCGTCCAATCTCTTGCGGCGGCCACGACTACCATGACGCTCTCCGCAAGAGCATTCTCTTCTTCGAAGGTCAGCGCTCTGGCAAACTCCCTCCAGATCAACGCCTCAAATGGCGCCGAGACTCCGCCTTGCACGACGGCACCTCCGTCGGGGTAACTCCCTTTTAGAACTCCTCACTCATATTGTTACTCTAGCTAACAGACGATAGATAGACATTGAGTTTGAGAAATATTTTACTTGCTTTATTTGGGGATAATTTAAAATTATATCGCTTTTTGTATTCCCATTTTGATTTTTGTTTTGTTGCAGAGAGATTTAACCGGAGGGTACTACGACGCCGGAGATAACATAAAGTTCGGGTTTCCGATGGCGTTCACGACGACTTTAATGTCGTGGTGCATTATCGACTTCGGAAGAAACATGGGGCCTGAGCTGAAGAATGCCGTTAAGGCCGTGAAGTGGGCAACCGACTACTTGTTAAAAGTAACGGGGGACCCTGGCGTCGTTTATGTTCAGGTGGGTGATGCTTTCTCGGATCACAACTGCTGGGAGAGGCCAGAGGACATGGATACTCTGAGGACGGTGTATAAGATTGATAGGTCCCACCCAGGATCCGACGTGGCTGGTGAAACTGCCGCTGCATTGGCCGCTGGGTCTATTGTGTTTCGTTCACGTGATCCCGCCTACTCTAGATTGCTTCTCAATCGAGCCGTTAGGGTACGTCACTGTCACACTGAATCGTTCCCCTTTTTATAGGATTGTCATAATCTGCCGCTGGTGAATAATTCCATCTCCTCTTCACATTTTCAGTTGCGGTTGAAAACTAACTTTAAATAGTAGTATCTAATATCTTTTACTTGGTCGTCTATTTTCCTTTTTCTTTTGCTTTAATTTAATTTAATTACTGTGTTTATTTGGTATCGAAATTTTAAATTGCAATTTGCAATTATTGGTTCCTTTGGACATTTAAGCAGAGATTGGACAGTTATGAATTTAAGAAAATTAATACCCAAAAAATTTGTCTGAAATTGAGGTGTGGGGCATTACCAATATTATGTTGGAGCTTTTCATCATGTCTTTTTGCTTTTTCAATTTTTCATGCTTCTTTCATCGAAATATGCTTAGTGAATAATGGTAACATTAACAAAATCAACTGCAACATATATTTCTATGACAAACAGAAAATGTGATTGTATATATTCTTTTCGAGTACCTGTCACCTCAAAACGAGTTCTCCATATAATAACAAACCAATAACTCAGTGTCACATGTATTTTAAGTTAATTTTTCAATTATTTTCTTATGTAAATTTAGGTGAGTTTTTTACATTGTCGCATATTGTTTGGATTTCGATCTTATATTAATTTGCTACTTTATAGGCTAAAGAATTGACCGTTGGTGTGTGAACCGCTTATATTATATAGGTGTTCGAGTTTGCTGATAGGCACCGGGGAGCCTATAGTGGTAGCCTACATTCAGCGGTGTGCCCTTTTTACTGTGATGTGAATGGTTACCAGGTAACAACCCCGCTAAAACCCAACCGTTAGATGAGCATAAGAATCAAGAATATATATATATATATAAAACTGATTATTGAGATTTTCAATATAATATTCTATAGGACGAGTTACTATGGGGAGCAGCATGGTTGCACAAGGCCTCACGCAGGCGCCAATACAGAGAGTATATAGTGAAAAACGAGGTCGTGTTGCATGCTGGAGATACCATTAATGAGTTTGGCTGGGATAACAAGCATGCTGGTATTAACGTCCTCATTTCCAAGGTATGAAGAAAAAAACAGAAGCCCTTAATTCCTTAATTATTATTCATATATTATTTAGCTGCTTAGATCTTAGATTATAGAATAGTGCGGTGTTTCTTTATATGTGTGGTTGCTCATCAAATCAATTTCTCTGTCTTAGTGTAGTGTTAATGTTCCTCCTGTCTTGTAGTTTTTGTTAGTTATGAGGAGACTTTTTATTTCATCAGACCATTAAAGTAGGAAATGTGCGTGTCACGTGGTAAGGAATAAGTAGATAACATGACTGAAAATGGGGCCAATTTGGGTGGGTCCTACATCATGTTGGACCCATATGTTAAGATCAATTGAAACAGTTGAAAGCTGAATTAGAGGAAAGCCTAGATTGAAGGGTTATGAAAAACTTGAATCATGGTTTTATGGGTTGTAATCATGGTTGTGGCCCTATGGGTTGTAATCATGGTCTTAAATCAAAACGGGAAACATAAAAGTTGGAAAGTGAAAACAAAATAATCTAGATATTTTGTTAATCAAATTAAAGCTTAAAGAGTCTCGATGTTTACACTTGATTAGCTTAGAATTTTTTTGTTCCTTCATGTGAGCGCCAATGTTTCTTTAAAATACAATCTGGATATTCTCTTATTATCAGAAAGAGATTACCAAAAGTCAAAAAAAAAAAAAAAAAGCCACTAAATTAGGGGACTATGCAAGGAAGATTTGTATTGTACCTTCAATTCGGAACCAATTAGCCCAAAAAGGTACCAACGGGAATCGCCTTCAAAGTCTATGCATACTTCATTTTAGATCTGACTCTGAGTGGGTCCCCATATCACCGAGCTGCATGTGCCCAAAGTCTGGGACTTCGGTTCTCCCTATACTCTGAACGAGCCCAGTAGTGTCCTTTCCCCATTTACTTTTCTTGAAAGCGATCTTTCCTCTTCATAAGTGCTTATTAGTTTGCTCTTATGTGGAAATAATAATACTCCTGATAACAAATAAAATATTTGCTTCCCATAATTCTGCATTCTTAAAACTGAATACAGATTAAGTTAGTTATGTAAAGACATGAATGAATTTTTGGGCCCTTGTAGCATATGCAATTTGCAAGTAGAAGCTATATACATTGAAACTAACCTATAGGACAAAGTATGCGTATATATTATTTATGTTTATCTCCTCAACTTTTTACAGGAAGTGTTAATGGGAAAAGCAAACTATTTTGAGTCTTTCAAGCGAAATGCAGATGGCTTCATTTGTTCTTTATTGCCTGGAATTTCTCATCCTCAAGTTCAATATTCTCCAGGTATTTATCAATCTAATTAATTCAATTAAAATATAATTTCCTAATCATTTATGACAGATAAAAATCACTACGCAATACAC
This sequence comes from Excoecaria agallocha, assembly GCA_037975025.1. Classification (NCBI taxonomy): domain Eukaryota; kingdom Viridiplantae; phylum Streptophyta; class Magnoliopsida; order Malpighiales; family Euphorbiaceae; genus Excoecaria; species Excoecaria agallocha. The sequence goes on along the minus strand of CM075806.1, from coordinate 10,630,914 downwards.
TATGCTAATTATCCGTTGGCTTTCCAGAGAAAAAGCATATCATTATTTAGAGAACCACGTGACCACCTAAGTTTTGTCAACTATGCAACAGTCAGGGAATTATCGTTATTTTTATTTCTTTTTTCCAATCTTTGTTTTCGAATATTTAATAAACCGAATGATGGGGCTAATATATTTTATTAAATGAAGTAAATCTTATTATTAATAACAAAATGATAAACTATAATTTGGTTTTGTCTTTGGTTGGAGAAAAGGTGGCTTGATCTTCAAGGCTGGAGGGAGTAACATGCAACATGTAACGTCATTATCTTTCCTACTTCTGGCTTATTCTAATTATCTAAGCCATGCCAATAAGGTTGTGCCATGTGGAGAGACCTCAGCCTCCCCTGCCCTTCTCAAGCAATTGGCTAAACGTCAGGTAACTATTATTCTCCTCCTTTTTTTCTTCCAAAGGATTAAATAATTAACAGCTACAAATTTGTTTCTTATAATTATAAGGATGTCGGATGTTCACGTGATATAAGGATAGGTTTTTTTTTTTTTTTTTTGGTGGGGGGGAGAATAATTTTTCCGGGTCCTACGCAGGTGGATTACATTCTTGGAGATAATCCACTAAGAATGTCCTACATGGTTGGTTATGGGGAGAGGTACCCTCTAAGGATCCATCACAGGGCTAGTTCCTTGCCATCGGTACAGGCCCACCCGGCCCGTATAGGATGCAAAGCTGGTTCCCTGTATTTCTTAAGTCCAAATCCAAACCCGAACAAGCTTGTTGGAGCAGTGGTTGGTGGGCCCAATGTCTCAGATGCTTTCCCAGATTCCAGGCCTTATTTTCAAGAGTCCGAGCCCACAACTTATATCAATGCTCCCTTAGTGGGTCTACTCGCCTACTTTTCAGCCCATTCTTGATTTCACGATTGAATGTAAAGTGTATGATGACTTTAGTGGTGTGCTAAAATGGTCACCCTACCCTACTTCCTACTTATTATTGTCAAAGATTCCAATTGTTCCTAATCAAGAAGAAAGTTGCTTTGTTCCTAATCAAGAAGAGAGTTGCTATTGAATATTTCTCTTTTCTTAACTTTTTTTTTCTTTACTTCGAGAGAAAAGAAAGTGCCTCTCAGGCCCCGGGCTTCTATAAATGCCAATAATTGAACTAAATATATCCAAATGCTATGCAATTTTTGCATTGCCGCACTCCGATGTTGACCTTAAATGCTTTTGATATTGTAATTGGGGTTAAAGAGGCGGAAAAATAAGGTACATTTTCATTATACATATGTTACAGTTGCCAAGTTCGGACCTCGGGGCCCAAAGGTTCCACATTTATTAAATTTTTAATATAAAAAATTAAACAAATACACAGCTTAACGACATATTACTTTCATTTAAGTTATAGAAAGACCATTATTACAATTAAAAAAAAAAACTACTTTCGCAATGGTCTCCTTTATATGTTTAAAAATATATTATAATTGTTATCTTCACAGTCTTAAAACAAAGGTTAGATATTAAATTGCATTTTTTTTTCTAATTTAAAACTAAATTGAAAATGAGTAAAAAATTAGATGTAATTCCTTAATTAACCCAAAAAATTATTGTATATATCTATGCTTTAACAATTGTGACCCTTCCAAATTTCTTTTAATACTTCTCTAACCCATTCTATCTCGTATAGATAAACATATTTTTTATTTTATAAAAATTAAAAAATACAATTAATATTTTTAGAATAATATAATTTATTTGTATTTTTACTAATTTATTTTTTATTTATTAATTGTATATGTGCAAAGTATGATATAATATTTAATATTTATCAGACTCAATAAAATTGATACACATCTAAAATTTTATTTAAATTCGTAAAACAAAATTCAAATCCAATTCAATAAAATAAAAATGTCCATTGAATCAAATTAAAAATTACCCACTCCAACCTCAACCCATTTGGAGAGAAATAGATGTCTAACGGGCCTCTTCTTAATCGTCCAGTTCACCCAAGATCTGCGCCTTCCAATTTTCTCAAAATCACGATTAGTTAGGTGGCGTTCTCTCTCTCTTCATTAGTCCTCCCACTCGCTGCCTCTATCCCTCTCCACCGTCCTGTCGTCGCCGACCTTTGGCTTCGCTTGTTCCTCTCCTGCTTTACATTCTTTAGTAGACCTCTGCTTCTGTCCGTCTTCTACACTCAAAAAGCTTGAGTTGATGATTTTCAAGGTAAAATCCATTTATGTTTCAATCCCATTGGATATGTATATGATTTCATTCATTATTATGCTGATATTTTGTTGAACTTGTAATTTTATTATCCATGCCTTGCATGTAAATTAATTTAATTCTCAAATAATTAATTAAGTGGCTGAATAGCTAATCTTTCAAAAAGCTTTAATGTCTGTGTGTCTATATGTTGGAGTTTATATTTTAATAGTGAAGATGTGTTTGACTTGATTCTGTTTTATGTGAGTTTATATATTTAGGACCATTTTGTGATTAAAAAAATATATTCACCGGATTTATTCCCCTTACTGCTGGCAATTAGTATTGAAGTTTTGTTTTGCTTTGTTTAATTAATCAACTTTTCAGTGGTAGTGGCAGACATTTGGGTAAGGAATGCAAAGTGATTTGATTTTCTTTATCATCTTTGTGAAAGCTTACTTCAAATATTTATGAACTCTGTAGTTCCTTAAATACGGTACAAATTACCTCTATTCACTCCTTTTGACATGTTTCATTCTAGTAATATATAGCAGCAGTAGATATCTGATTGTCTGTCGTCCTTGACTTCTTGACCTTAAATTATTATGGATTCATTAAGGCCAATCATTGATACTGGATGAAAAAACTTGCAATAAGAAAGATTAGTATTGAAAGTTTTATAGGAAATCATCAAAATATAGAATTTTGTATAACCTGGGCTGCTTTTATTTGTTTATTTATGTTAGTGATCAATTAAATAATATAAAAGTGATTAGAGAATTAGATAACAATGGTATTAGAAAATTGATCAAATTTGGCCTTGATTTCTCAATTGAAAATGTAACTGTGACTAAATGTTGTGCTCATCTATGTGAATGTCTAAATAGAAAAGGGACATGTAAAGGCTTTACAGTAAAGTATATTTAATTTGAAGCTGTAATGATGATGTTAGTATTCAAGAATGAACTTGCTATAATTAAGTCGTTTTCATAGCTAAAAATTATGAGAAATACATTTTAGTTGTACATGTGGTTGCTGTATATGTGGTGGTGCTTTAACCTATTTAAGTTGCTGGTTTTCTGCTATGGTATTATTGTTTGAATTAATTCAGAACATGCAATTATTTAGATTTTATATTAAATCCATGGATTGATTCAAATTCGTGCAACTTATTTGGGTATTGACCCATTTATAACTCATTATGGCCCGCCCATTTATGACCTAATCTAAATCTGTCCAATATTTCCATTTGCCACCTCTATAATATTTATTGATAATAATAAATATTAAATAAAAGTAAATTAGAGACTTTAACAATTAATTCTAGTATAAAAAAATAAATTATAAATTGGGACAAATAGAAAAGGATAGCAAGGATAGCGTGCTACGTACCTCTTTGGACAAACCTCGTAATAAAAATACAGATACAGACAATTGCAGAATGAGAAAACCACACATGCTTTTAAGGCAACCATTTAAAGATTGAAGTAATTACGACGGGTGATTAAAGCTAATATGGAACTTTTTATTGACATATCTTACTGGTTTTCAAATCAAGTTTTGCATTTTTATTTTATTCACTCTCTCTTGCACTGTCATATGATATACCTCATTGACAAACTAAAATTACACATTATTAATTTGTAAGGTTAATTAAAAAAAATCAAGCATTTTATTTATGTTTTAATTTAATATCTAACATTTAAATTTTTATTCATTGAATACCAATATTTCAGTACTATTTCAATTGAGAATTTCCATTCGGATTATTCAGATTGTGTCATAATTCAATCTATTTGAATTTCAAATTTGGCCTTTAACTTTTCGAGTTGGATCGTATATCTTTTTTTAGATTGTATTCAGATCAAATTTTTAAATAATTTTGGATCAAAATTGACCTCAATATTTGCTTATTTGGACACTTACCATAAATTTTCTGCAGTACAGTATGTTATTAAATATATTAAAAAATAACATTTTATATTTTTCATTGCATGGGTAATATTTAACATATTCAATACCAATCATATATACATATATATAGACATGCGCGGGGGAAATTCACCGAAAAAAGCAGAAAAATATAACAGAGAGACGATTTACTATTCAATATTTTCTTATTTTGACGTTTGATGCCGATAATATAGATTGTTGAATTAGAAAAGGAATAATATTCTTATTTGATTTCATGTTATATATATATATATATATATATATATATATATATATTGCATCTCATTTGTTTTCTTGTTCCATATGGGGGTGTGCTGCTGGAGATGGAAGCCGGTAGTGGCAAAAAATGGTGATAGAGAAGTAGATAGTCTTCATAATATAGGTGTACCACATGGAGATTGTTTTTTGAGTCATGAATTGGTATGACCGGCTGCTTGACGTGGGTAACACTAGGGGTGATAAAAAAAACCGAAATTTAAGTTCATCGAAAAATCGATTCAAAATCGAATCAATTTTTAGGTTAATTGAACAAAAAATTTAGGTTTACAGTTTTTACTTTTAAAAATTGACGGTGAACCGTTGACTAACGGTTAATCGATCTATATATATTTTATATATTATATTTTAAATCTTACTTCTAAATTTTTTAATATTTTATAATTTATAAATATTATGATACACAACTTTCTAAAATATTATTATAATATATATTTTTAGTAAATAAACATTGAAATTATCTTTTTATTACTATTATTTATTCATTATACGTGCATAATTAGAACTCTATTGTTAGTTTTATATTAAATATATTTAATTCTTATATAATTGTTAAAATATTTTTTTATTTTTTGATGGATATTATATTTAATTTATATTTTTTCATTTCTAAAGTATTTTTAACTATTAAAAATAATATTACAAATTATATAATTTATTAAATTTATATGTTAAAATTTTTTAGTGGTTAACCGATAAACCGAAATCAATACAGCAGTTAACCGAAATTAATAGATTGGTTAATAAAATTATTAATGGATCGGTTAACCGATCTATGCTCACCCTTAGGTACCACATCATCATCTAGTACGAATATGCAAAATCTGAACTTCTAAACAATTTTATATGAAATTTGTATTCGAATAGAATTATTAAGGTTGGTTAGGTTAGATCGGGTGGTGAAAATTTTCATTATTCGAGTTTATGTTGGATTGGGTTAAAACCTTTTCCAACTTGTTGCAATCCACAATATGATTATTTTTTTTCACTTAGCCAAATATTTATGTATCCACTCTCTCTCTCTCGGAAAATGATTAGCCAAATATTTTTGTATTCACTCTGCTATTGCTTTTTCCTAAGATTACAAATGTACACTGAACTGAATTTTTCTGCACTGAACCCAAATATCAAAGAAAAAGCTGAATTGTTCCATTGACTTATTGACTAGAATAAAACTGAATTGTATCGATAATTTTGTTTAAAATGGATCTGGATATTTTATTTAAAATTGGATCGAAAACTGTACTGAACTGTTCTAAAACTGAATTGGACCAAAAGAACTGATATTTATTAATTATTATATATAATAATAATAATTTATATATAAATATTATTTATAATTTCTATTCTATATTTATTATATAAATTTAACTTCATAATTATTCGTATTAAATATTTTAATGCATAAAATTAAGATAATAATTAGTTAATAAATTAAATTGAATATTTTAATTATTAATAAAATAAATTTAAATTATTACAATAATTATTACATCTATATGAATATGAATATGAACCTAAAATAATTTGTGTTTAATTTAATTTACCATTAATGTTACTCAAATATTACTTATTTTTTTTGTACAAATATATATATATATATATATATATATATATATATATATATATATATATATATATATATATATATATTATATATATATATATATATATATATATATATATATAAACTGAGCATTTTATCACATAATCACCTTACTAGTTAATTTTATTTACTTTAGTGTCACTTAACTAGTACTAATCTATTTTTGTACAAAATACCTATATGAGTATCTAACCTAAAAATGTTAATGTAAATATATGAGTATATAATCAATTTACCAATTAATTTCATAAACTTTAAACATCACTTAGTTAATATTTGTCTATTTTTGACACAATATCTATATGAGTAATTGAGTATGTAAATTAATAATATAATAATATACAATTATTATACTAATAAAATTTTACCAATTAATATAATTATGTGTATAATGTATATAATCACATAACCATTTAATTTCATTTACTCTTAGTATCTCTCAACTAATATTTTATCTATTTTTGCACAATATGAGCAATTGAATATATAAATTAATATTGTAATTATGTACAATTATTATATATAATGAAACTTATCAATTCATATAATTATATGATTATATAGTCACCTCACCAATTAATTTCATTTACTCTTATAATTATAACTCAACCAATATCTATCTATTTTTGGCAGAATACCAATAGGAGTATGTAAGTCAATAATATAATTATATATAGTTATTGTATATACTAAAATGTTACTAATTCACGTAATTATAGGAGTATATAATCAACTTACCAATTAATTTTATTTACTTTTAGTATCACTCAACTAGTATCTATCTATTTTGGCACAATACATATATAAGTAATTGAGTTGCAAATTAATAATGTAATTCTATATAATTATTATATATAATAAAATTTTGTCAATTTATGTAATCATATGAGTATATAATCACTTTATTCAATTAATTTTATTTATTTTTAAGGTTTTTTTGGTGTAAATTAAAAAAAAATTAGAAAATTGGTATAATAGGAAAAGAAATTAGGATTTTAGGGTGTTAAAAAATGGCACACATTGGGTGCCGTTTTCTGACAAGTGGGACCGACTGGACAAGCTAGAAAATTTGTGTAAAAAACTGCACCCTCATATGCCATTTTTTGACAGGTGAAATCGCATCATTTGGGGGAAAGATAGAGGGCGTGCTAGAAAACGACATTCCTTGCTACTATTTTTTGCAGGACAAAATGCGTTGTTTTGGTAAAGGAAAAGTGGTAGAGGATGTGAGGCCCATGTGTCTAAAAATGGCATTCAACCTTACCGTTTTCTATGCAAGATTTTTTTTAAAAAATTGTGCCTGCAAAATATGAAAATTATTGTGTGCTGCAGAGCACACAGTAATTCCTGTGCCCTATAACTAAAGCATGGGAATTTTGCAATTTTTTTTTAAATTGCATATATGAATTAATCGAAGTCCCACACTCTCTTTCATTTGTGTTACCTTACTCTTGCTCTCCCTCTTCGTTGCCTTCTTTCTTTGTCCTTAAATTTTTTTATATTGTGTATAAGTTGAAAATGTTTTATTGAATTTATAAAGGCAAATTTGTTGAAGGCTATAAAAAAGGTAAGTTATGTTAATAAAGTAAAATTTAATTTTTATTTTTTTAATTTTTAACATATGACTAACTTAATTTTTATTTTTAAAATGTAGGTGTTTTTGAGTTACCAATATAATTCCAATCATTATTTTTGAAGGTAAGTTTCTATATTTTTTATTTTCAATGATTTTAATTATTATACATAAAAATGAAAATTATATTTATAGTTGGTACAAAATTGCTGTATATTTTTTTAGAAAGAGAAAATTATAATTAAATAAATAGTTGCATAATAAAATTAAATTTATAAATCATTATTAGTTTGAACATTCATTTTTTGTCCCTTATATTGTGTTACAAATTTATATACCATTGTAAATTTTATTGTCAATTTTTTTTATTGAGAAGATTAGTTTACTGAACCATTAATTTTAAAATTTTTACCAATAATGTAGGAATTAAAAAAATATCAATTTATATGTTTATTTTTATAGTTTAGGTATTTTTATATAAATTTTATGTTTATTCTTATAATTTAATTATATTTTTACATGAAAATTGATTTATGAAATGTAAATTTGTAGTAAAAAAAATAATTTGAAATATATTAATTTAATAAAGTATTATATTGTAATTTATCTTCATAAATTAGAATAAAAGTGAAATTTAAAGTATTATGAAAATTTTTTAGAGATAACATTTATTTTGATTTATTTCACATTATAGATGGTGTTTGCCTATTTGGCTTCGAGATGTATGAGATGTGACATTAAAAGGGCAATGGTCAAGGAAAAATATAATAATTTGTACTGTAGCAGAATTGAAAACGGCACGACAATTGCCGATCATATTATAAAAATAAATAAAAAATTACAAGATTTTATAATATTCGGATATCCCATCATAAAAAGAGAGACGGTAGAAGCTCTATGGAAGGTGCCGTTTATGTATTTCAAATCTTTTATTAAAATTTGGAATATGCCTAATGTGAAAAAATATAGGGATCTTGTTCTCATTTTTGCAAAAGAAGTCATTAACTTAGTGATGATTTTTTAAAAATCAGATATACAATCCCGATGGATTAAAAAACTTATTGTAAATGGTATATAATTATAATTTATGGCCTAAATATTATGTTCATTAGTGGATGTAAAAAATTAGTGTTATATCAATAAGAATAGCAGTGTATTATGTTACAAACTTTAATGTCTTTTATATTTTAAGTATTTTTTTATCAATTTTCGAGATTAATTCTTTAATGTTATTATTTCATAATTTGGGATTTTATTAATTTTAATTTTTGGTTTCATAATAATAAACAATTGACATATGGAATTAATTTATTTGCAATAAATATAGCAACACATAAAAAGTGTAAATAATAATAAAATAAATAAATGAAATAAAATTTAATGATTAATTATACATATATGATGTTAAATTGACTTTAGGTTTAGACTTGGATCACCATTTAAAAGCTGTACAAATAAATTCGGATCCTATTAATAGCGAATTGTTAACACTTTAAGGGAGACACTTTTCAGATGAAATATGGAATAATTCAGTAAAAAATTTATTTTTTAACATATATTACCCATATCAAGTTTTTTTAATAATATATTTTAATTTTAACTATATGGTTTGACTTGTTTTATTTATATCAAAGGTTGAAAGAGAATTGTTGAGAACAAGAAGGAGCAACATGGATGAACACTACACAAATATTCATACGAGGATTTTACCACGTATAAGAGTAGCTGGTTTTCTAGGAATAGCCAACATTGGTGGGATTCAATTAGATTGGAATTTAATCACACTGCTTATTAAGAGGTGGTAACAAAAAATGCATACATTTCATATCATGAGTGGTGAAGCAACAATTACACTTTAAGATGTTGCAATTTTAACAGATTTACCAGTTGAGGGTGAACCCATTACAGGTAAAACAAACATGGCTTGGATGAATATTTGTTATAATCTACTAGGAGCAGTTCCTCCAATGAATAATTTGCGTGGTGGTAAAGTGAAATTGACATAGTTGGACACAACATTTGGTGAATTGCCTGATTATGCATCACTTGAGTTGGTACACTAGCATGCTCGGGCGTGGATGTTGAGATGTTTTGGTGTATTGTTAATTTCGTCACAAAATTCACATTTGGTCCACTTTATATTTCTTCCTCTTCCAGAGGATTTGGAGTCTGTTGGCCGATATAGTTGGGGATCAGCTTATCTTGTTTAGCTGTATAGAGATCTTTGCAAGGTTACTCATCCTAAAGCTAAAGAAGTTGTTGGTTATCTATAACTCCTGCAAATGTGGGCGTGGAAATGATTTCCTCAATTTAGGCTAGAACACATACAACCATATGAGTCACGCCTTACGGATTTAGGTATCATTAGCAAGTTGAATAATTTTTATCCATTTTTAATTCAAGTAAATACGTCTTTCTATTCTATTATGCTATTATTTTAGTTGGACAGAACCACAGGACATGCGTAACATTCATAGAATAGATATACACACATATCGAGAATTATTAGATACGCAATCCACCAAACATGTTCACAGTAAAAAATTATCAATTTATACATTAACATGATGTTATTAAAAAAATGCAATAAATATCAATAATATTGTTAATATTATTAGATTATTTTAATTTTGTGTTGCAGTTTGAGTGAGAACCTTACATCAATATAATCAATATGCTCTTAGTTTTTTGTTGAAATAGACAAACATGCTGGATGTTAGTTGTTCCATCCATTTGCTTTCATATCATTGAATGACACCATCTAGATAGAGTAATGTGACAATTTGGATTTGATCAGCCAATTTCTAGTCTGCCCCTTATACAAGATAATTTACATATAATAGATTTGTGGGGTCAAAATTATCTATATTGGACAATTGAATTTTTAGTGTTTATAAATGAGTGGAACAACCATCGCACTCTTATTGTTAATGGTCGATATCCGAGGAAGAATTTAAATAATCAATCTGAATACATGCAATGGTATATTCAATGCACTACACATTGGATAACCCCACGCGGAGCATGCTGTGCAACAACTATAAGTAATTCATTCGTATTATTTATTTTGATGAGTATAATAGTTTTTAAGATTGTGAGAAATTGATATAATTCATAATAATTTTTTTTAGGCTGATGGGGTTGCAAGATTAGTGCATGAACAAAAGGATGATTTAAACAATAGAAATATATTAAAAGGCATCCTTAGTGTAATTGGTCATTTGGATCATTAGTAATTGACTATCCAAGACAGCCGGGTCCTAACCCAATCAGTATACCTATAATGAAAATCAATTTATAGACTTTTGGATAAGAAAAAAATTGTCTGGAATTATTAAGAGGCATGCAAGTGTCCCTCAGGTATATTATGATCCAAATATCGTGCAGATTCTAACACCTATATCTTGGCCTTTTAATGAAATATAAAGTAATCAAGAACCATGCACAATAGAGATTAACATTTAGAATTTTTCATCTTAGGACTTCAGGTCTACAAGTTATAATTAGCCAAAATTGGGGGGTCCAAGCAATAGTAATCCACCGATACCAATATCTTATGATTTATAGTAGAAACCTAGTTCATTCAGAGTTCTTACATTTAATATTAATTCTACATCATCTCTTCATAGGTCTTAACATGATATATTCCAAAGAATATTTGGCACACATCATGAATCACCTTAGCAAGGTAACATGAGACAGTTACCTTTATTTTCAAATTTTTACAATGACGTAATTAGTGATGATGCACGATCGAGCCAAGCTGGCTCAAGTGACCCTGAGGTTGGTGGTGAAGGCATGAGCAACCCACAAGTTGATGAGCAACAATGAAGGTATCCGAACAAACAGAGAAGGCGACCTAGATATGGCACGAGATCACTTCTATTTCATTAGGTACTATGTATATAATGTTGCTTGCATATAATAACAAAGTCCTTGGTATATTTTAATATTATTAAAAATATTAAAAATTGGTTATTTTGTCTTTGCATTATATAATATAGAATATTCAAATAAAGCACAAATTTGTAGCCAACTTCAATTTTTTCCAAGTAATTAAAAATAATAACTTTATTATTTAATAATTATAAAATTCAATGTACATATACATACAAATATAGACAATTTGAGAATGGCAAAAAATATCGAACATTCATGGATATGTTGATGTATACTCTAATGGATAGGCCAATTTTGGACATGTTTTCCTATTATGATCCTTATTTCTACAAAGCACACATAGATTAAGCCTAGTATGGTCTCTTTTTTCCATTTCATTTTGATATCTAAACGTTCGAGGCCTACCTTTTTTCCTTATAAGCTCTAGCTTTGGAACTAAATTTGGCCCTACATATAGCTCCCAATAATCACGATGTCCAAATGGTTGGAAAAAAGAATTATAACAGCTCAATACCTCAAATAGCTTATAGCACTTGTCGATGTATCTCCATATGTCAATATGTACATGCATACAGGCTGTTATAGCATACGAACAAGGCATTTTAATCCTTTAGAACTTTTCACAGTCATATGTATTACAATCCAAATTAGCACAATGCGTGTTATTTCCTTGTCGCTTGCTTTTTTTATTTTTTGTCCTAACAGTGAACAATCCTATACGTTGATCAAAATTTTTGAGTGTGTGTATTACCTGCAGCTATTTAAGATTGATACATGCACCTTCTATCATAAAAAAATTTAACCAACCATGCAAATACGTGCTCAACAACACTACAAACAGGCATCATTCTCACACCTTTTAACGCACTATTAACACTCTCCACAATGTTGATTGTAGTATTACCATATCTATGGCCATTATCATGAGACAGTGTCTACTTATCCAGAGAGTTCTACATTGCCCAGTTGTATGAGTCAACATTAAATTTATCTCTTCCATTCATTTTGTAAACTTTCGGGGTTGGAAGTTTTTTCTTGTACAAAAAGAATTAATTTTCAAAATATAAGATAAAGTATAATACATGCTTAATAAAAGAATTATATGTGACATACTGGCCTTATATAACATGTCCTTTATTTTGGAATTTCTGTGGGCGGTATTGTAATTTCTAACAAAGTGACACAAACACTGTTATCATCACAAAATAATGTTATAATGCTCGTATGCCTGTCAAAAATAACAATTATACCAATTTGTTTAGTGACATACTTCCTAATACAAGTCATAAACTATCCCCAACTAGATTTATTCTCCCATTCAACAACTACAAATGCTACCAAGTACAAGTAATTATTTCCATCAATAGTATTTGCTATCAAAAGAGTCTAATGGAACTTGTCTATCATAAACGTACCATCAATTAGCAACACGAGTTTGCAATGTGCTAGTCTATCAATACATGGCTTAAATGCCCTAAAGAGTCTCCTAAATTGCTTACAATTTGATTGTATACTATCATCAAAAATAAATTCATAGCAAAATTCGAGATTGTATATGTCCATAGCCATAAGATAACTAGGCAACTTGCCATATGAAGCCTCATAGTTGCCAAATATCTCCTTCAACGCCTTAGTATTTGCATACCAAGCCTTACTGTAGGAAACATTGTAGTTGAAACGACTTCTCATGTCAGCCATTATAATGCTAACTTTGAGATCAAAAGCTGCACTAACTGTCTCCAAGATGCAATCACAAATAATTTGTGTATTTAGCTGTCTATGCTGTTGAGATACCAATGGCGCAATACAGCTATGCACACCCTTGTACCCACTGATAACCCAGCAAAGAGTGTCCTTTTTTTCATTGCTCTAAGTCTCCACTGATAGCTAGTATCTTTAGCTCGCGAGCAACAAACCATCCAAAACAAAAGTTTAGATTAAACAACTTTATACGATATAATTATTCTAAATTGAAATTTTCTTCACATAGGCCATAACTTCATCATTTGATGTGAATGCCAAGCCTTTGCATAGCTCTGAAACACTGTCACATCTTAACATTGGAAAATCATTAGACATGTTAATTTGAGCTTCTGCAAAATTAACATATGTGTGGTGCACCAATGGAAAGTAAAATTGTGAAATATTATATTGATCACCTACATCAACTCTAACATCATTCATGTTCAAATTCTGAAAGCCTTATATTACATGATTGAACTACTTAGAACAAAGTTATCATCCCTACCAATAGTGATTTTCTTACCAGCATCATTCAAGTTTATGTCTTCATCATCCTCATTTGGATCTAAATTTGGAGAAACATGCCCATTATTTGCAATATTTTCATCGCTGTATGCAACATCCCTACATTCAAAGCTAAAACATGATGCAAAATTCAATTGTATTTGCCTCCCCCTAAACTCTCTGATTGGACTTGCTTCTACAGTTTCCAAATCGTCAACCCTTGACATTGTGGTTGATCCTCAAACTGTGTACCAAAATCATATTGACTTTCTCTTGCTAAATACAAGTCATCACCAATAATATTTCTATTGTCAACCGAATGGATAACATCCCTGTTTACATTGGTACTCATCTGGTTAACATTATTCACCATATCTTGTTCATCTCCAATAACACTTTTTTCAATTTCAACAATTATTTTTGCAATAGTATATCTAGGAACTGATACAAAATTTTTATAAATTTAATCAATGTCATCATCATTAATTAAGTCCATAGGCACCTATGACATTGACCTTTGGTTGATAATAGGAGCTAATGCTAACGTAACTGATATCTTATTAACAAGTTCTGAAAAATGTCAGTTTGCTCCTGACCTTCAATCTCCTCAATCTTGTTGAGTGACTTAAAGTATCATAATAGTAACTAGCTATGTTTCATATTGATTTTCCTCCGGTATGAATTATAAATGTTGTTGGAAACAATATTTTCTAATTCCTACATTATATGTACATATTTCAAAATTAATGCATCAATTTACTATTTTTGTCATAAATAAATTATCTTTAAATTTTTAATTCATTAATAAATTTCTTCATTTTATGCATCTAATTTTTTATATACTTATTTGTCTACCAAATTAAATTTATTTAAAGTTAATTAACTAATTACCCAAATTAAAATTTTAGTTCACTTCTCAAATCTTGAAATTTATGTAATTTGACTAAAATCAAACAATTTACACATCAATTTACTTTCATATATTCCTAAATATTAAAATATAATGAAATAAAAATAAATAATATAACTAAATTCAAACCACTAATTGCTTTACAAATATTATTTCTAAATAAAGCATAACATAACATATAAAAATTAATTATCATAATTTCAACTACAACTCTTTTTAAAATTAAATAAAATAAAGTAACAATAACTTACCTTTAAAAGTATTGATGAAAATATACTCCACCTTTTGTAGCACCTACAATATTAACAATGAAATTAAAGTTATTAATAAATTTAGTAAAAAATTAAATTGCTATTAACAAAATTAATTTAAGATATATTCACATGACATTACCTCTTTTTTAATCTTCAGTAAAATCTTCTATAATAACTTTAACAAAATTTTTTACTAAAACTATAATGCAGAAATTTGAATGTAAAATGAAAAAAAAAACTATAAAAAAATAGGGAACAAATAAGGAAGGAACGGAGAATGTGCCATATAAGATTAGAATGAGAAAATGAAAATGTTGGTTATTTGGGAAAAATTCAATTGAAAATTAAACAAAAAATACAAAACACAAATTTTTGTGTTTTGTTGTAGGGCACGAGAATTACCATGTGCTCTACAGCGCAAGTAAACCCGTGCTTCTGTAGTGGCTTTATATAAAAAAGAGTTGAATGAAAAATGGCAACATGATTTGTTGTTTTCCAACAGGAGTGGGCCCACACTCTGTTAGCTTCTTGTACAGAAAATGGCATAACACTCTGCCTTTTTCAACGTGTAGGTCCCACCTTGTTGACTGGTTTGAAGCCCTCTTTCCTTCCACCAAATGATGTTGTTTTCACCTTGTCAATAAAGGGCAGATGAGAGTGTTGTCTTTTACACAATTTCTCCAACTTGTACAGTGGGTCACACTTGTTAGAAATTGGCACCCATAGGTGCTGTTTTTTAACGCCCTAAATTCCTAATATCTTTTTCTGTTTCACCACTTTTCTAATTTTTTTTTAAATTTTACACTAAAATAAAAAAATGCCTATTTTTAGTATCACTCAAATAGTAGTTACTTATTTTTGGAAAAATACGTATATGAGCATATAAATTAATAATGTAATTTTATATAGTTATTATGCATAATAAAATTTTAGTTGTACATTTAAAAATGATAAAAAAGCAAAAATTAAAATTTTTGGGAGGGAATAAAAAATTAAACTGCAAAGTTTTTAGAAGAATATTTATTACTTTGATTTCCAAAAGGGAATTAAAAATTGAACTTATAAGGAATTTATAGTTTTTTAAAATATTAAAAAATAAATTATTTTAGGCAAAAAAATTAAAGAAGAATCAGATGCCTTTTTCCCTCTCTTTCTTCAATTGAAACCTCTATCCCCTTCACTTGCCACTTACTTGTCTACCTCTCACCATGGTGCTCCACCTCTCCCCACCACAACTCTCTTTCATCCTTTTGGCTTCAAGGTTATCAACTGAACAACTTGAAAAATTTAAATCAGGTAATTACTATATTAGTGTAAATTTTTAAATTGTCTATTCAAAGTTTAGATTTTTCTTATGGTTTAATTATTTAATATTTTTGTTATTTTTTTCAATATCATTCAAAATTGTCAAATCAGTACAAATACAATACAGAGAAAACTCTTGAATGTTAATTTTTAAATTTGCACTTTGACTTAAATTTTAATTGACGTATTGATATATTTTAATTGTAATTGTATTTATTATTATATGTCTTTATTTTGTAAATTTTAAAAATATTAAATTATCTAAAGTACCAGATTGTATTGTATTATATTATTTAGTACCAAAGAATCAAAAAATTGAACCGAATTGTACTGAACTTTTATAAGAACTATACAAATTGTCATGAATTTTCAAGACAATGATAATACTTAATTTTTAAAATATCCAAAATTTTAAAATAATACAGAGATTTGCAAATTCTAGACTTGTATTGAACCGTGTACACTCCTAACTGAGATCACCATCGCCCTTCCATCTGAGATCAACATTGAAGTTCACCCGTCATCACTGCCTTTTGCCTATAGTCGATCACTTGCCATTCTCCTTTGTGCATCACTGGGTCTTCTGTATCCTTGATTTTGTTTTTTATTTTGCATGAAGTTGCACAATATTAAAGAATTATCTTTTGTTAGGTTTTTATAACTTTGTTTCCTTTGTGCCAGATTTGTGTTAATACCAAGTCACTTAACCTTCTCCTTGGTGCATCAAAAGCTAGTTCTTCACTTTCAAATTTTGATTTCGATTTTCTTTCTGTTGATTTTTTAATTAAACATTTGAATCTTGAATGAAACCTTTGATTTTGGATTTCTATCGAGTGTTGATTCTTTAATTAATTCTTTGATTTTGATTCTTTAATGCATGCGGTTACATCGTGTATTAAGAGTTTTTGATTTGGTTCTATTCTCTGCTTTTGATTTGGGGAAATTACAAATGTATTGAAAAGAACAATTTCAAGTTAATCATGATTATTAGGATTGGGGTAGTGAAAATCATATTAGTAGGGTCGGGTAGGTGTTAATATATGGCCAACTTTTGGATTGGTCGGGTCGGGTTTGACTCAAACCCAATCGATGCACACATCAGGGGTGACTATAATTATGGTTCAAATTGACACCAAATCAAGATTAAATCTATCAAAATTGGAAACAAACCATGATCAATGGTTCACCATTCCAAATTGTAAATAGACGGTTTTGTTCCAGTTTTAAATTTTAAGAACCCAAACTGAACCATCGATTTTGGATCTCAACAGTAAAAATATGTATCTTTTATATCTTTATTTTTTTATTATTAAAATAAAAAAATATTTATTGTACTAAAAAAGTTATTTTAAAATAATTTATTGTTTTAATTTTTTTGACCCTCTCTATTATTTTAAAATATGTGTTTACTTATATTATAAAATAAAAATTATCGCTTTAAAATATGTATTCATTTTGAATAATAGAGAGTAAATAGATGAAGTGTTAATATTTTGTATATAATTCTTTTAAAAGATAAAATAAAATAAGCTTTATTTTAAAATTAAATATTTTTAATTGTGTTATTAATGCCCATATTTATTTTAGTTAAAATAATTTTAAAATGAAATGAAAAGATAAAGTTTCAGTTTGTAATTGAAACCGTAACTGAAATCGAACCAAAATCGTTTTAAACTAAAAATGTTTAAAATCATACATGTTCAATTTCTGTTTTGGTTCCACCATTATAAAATCGAAATCAACGGTTTTAAAACTATGGTTACCCCACACACCTTTATCATCCTGGGGGCATTTTTTAAAAAAATTGAAAATTGGGGCATTTCAAAAATAATTTGTAAAACTAGTGTGATTTCAATCTCTCAGCTTGCTGTTGTGGGATCAGATGTGGGAACCGTGACATGTGTGCCACTACACAATATAAAAACAATATAAGCGCAAGCTTCTTTATTAACAAGTTATGGGTTCGAGTCCAACCATAGGCAACATTATCATTATTCCTTAGCAAAGCTTTGGCTTAATGGCAAAAGTGAACTCTATTACCTATAGTCCACCTATATACAAGATTGAATAAATGATTCAACTTTGGCAACATTATCATTATTCCTCTACAAAGCTTTGGCTTAATGGCAAAAGTGAACTCTATTACCTATAGTCCACCTATATACAATATTGAATAAATGATTCAACTGCAAAGCTTTGGCAACATTATCATTATTCCTCTTTATATATTGAACATATATACATATATATACAATATTGAATAAGTGATTCTTCTGCAAAGCTTTGGCTTAATGGCAAAAGTGAACTCTATTACCTATAGTCCACCCAAGTTCAATTCTTGGCATTAGAAGTCTTCTTTTTTTTTTAAATTAACTATTTTCCTTTTTTTTTCTAATTTTTTCATTCTTTTTCATATTAGAATATATAGCTTATCTTTTTACATTGTTTTTCATATTTCAATTAAATAAATTATGGTAGTACAGTCATGCGGATTTAAATTTTAACATAACCATTTTTATTTTTTTAATTTTTCATATTAGAATTTATGACTAATATTTTTACATTATTTTTCATATTTCAATTAAATAAAATTATGTTACTAGAGGCATACGAATTCGAATCCTAAGACAACAATTTTTTAATTTTTTATATTAGAATTTATAACTAATTTTTTAAAATTATTTTTTTATACTTCAATTAACTAAAATTTATAATTAATTTATAATTATAAATTCTAATTAAATAAAATAAATAAATTATTTAATATTATTTTTCTGTATAAAATTAATTATAAATTTTAATTAATTGAAATATAAAAATTAATGTAAAAAATAGTTATATATTTTAATATGAAAAATAATAAAAAATTAAAAAAATAAATTGTGACTTTGTTATATTG